>VWYP01024612.1:55294-129181 GCA_013400435.1 Pycnonotus jocosus
TGCCCGCCCTCAGCCCCGCCCGCGGGGAGCGCCCGGACTCGGACGCAGGGAGGCAGCGGCCCACGGCGCAGCTTTGCACACGCACGGGGACATGGCACTGCCTGATAAACACACCGGGACACGGCACAGCCTTGCACACGCACATACACACCCCACACACAAACACCCCCCAGAGCGCTGTGTACTGATACCTTCACCCTTCTCATCCTGCACTCACACCTTACACACAATACGCACCCCACCGCACGGGCTTCACACACCCCTACACACAGCCCGTGTACTGTGGGTGCTCCTCTTACCTGCGCAGCCCTTACACACCCCAGGCACGCCTTGTTGCACCCCCATGTCCGCACACTCCTGACACCGACGTGCTTGCTCTTCGCACGTTTTACGCACACCTTGCACACACCCTGCTACAGGGCACCTCCTGCACCCCACAGTCCCTCCTGCTGCACCCCTTGCACACGTGTGTGTGCATACACCCGGCACTGGTGCATCCCTCGAGCAGCAGCAGCAGCTCCAGCCCGTGGAGAAAGACAGCTGTGAAGAGGAAGGCCCATGGAAAGGAAGGCAGACAGTGGAAAGGGAGAAGGACCAAGGAGAGGTAGGACCTATGGAGAGGAAGGACCCGGCCCATCTGCCATGGGGGCTGAGTGCTTCTGCTGGAGCAGATTCCAGGGTGGCCACAGGTCCCCCATCCCTCCCCAGTGTCCCCAACCTCAGCCAGGAATGGTCTCAGGCTGCTGGAGCATCCCTGACTGCTCCAGCTCTGTTCCCACCTCCTTCACGCCACTCCAGTGGGAGGGGAAGGAAAAGTGTCTGTGAGTGTTCAAGTGGGCAAAAATAATTAGGGAAATTTGTTAGGAAGACACATTAAGGAAAAATTGGAAGACAGGGATCAGCAGCAGAAGGTAAGGGCTTGAAGGTCTGGCCATCACTTTTCCACACCAGAAAAGGGAGGGAGAAGTAGGGCTGAAAATCAATCTTGTTCCTCTTTTCCCAGCCCTCCCGCAGCAGAGGGTACAACAGCACAGAGCTGGTGGGGCTCCACAAGGCCCCGCTTCTCTCACACTTCCCTTGGATTTGGGAGCCACCCGAGGCTTTTCTCCTTGGCTGGGGGTTGCAGAGCATCCTGTGGTGGTGGGGCAGAGCGAGGGGGACACTCTAGAGGCACCAGGGCTGCCGGGACTTGGGACCAGCCAGCAGATGTTGAGTCTATTTTCTCCTCCTGGGTTCGTCTTGGTTTCTGCGTGGGCGGCTCACGTGAGCAGAAAGGGGATGGGGAACAGCCTGGCCTTTCCAACACCAAACCTTGAGCTGGCCCTTCTCCTCCTGCCCTCGGGTTTTTGGAGAGCCAGGACAGGCACCAAGTGCATTTTCCCACAGTGAATCAGGGCTCCAGCCTCCTGGAACAAATCTGTTTTGACATTATCCTCGTTCCTCTTGTCGTGAGCCATCTCACAGGAATTTGCACTGAAGCTGATCCCAAAGGTCCTTCATTTTTTGGCCATGTAGGCACGGAGGGTGAGTTGAAACCTGCCCCTCAACACTGCCTCAGGCTCTGCAGCATCCATCCCCAACTCCATGGGAATGCTTCTTCCCAGCCCTCTTATGCACCCACCACCATCCATGTACAGGGAGCTTTCCCATGTCCCATATGGAGATGAGGAGGGAGAAAGGAGAGGGATGGAGGAGGATGGTGGGGATCCCATGCTGCTGCAGCACTCCAGCAGTGGCATCTCTCACCAAGCCTTCCCCCTGTGCCATCACAAGAATCAATTAGGTTGGAAAAGACCTCCCAGATCATGAAGCCCGGTTCAATCCCAACAGGTTGTCCCTGCCACTGGGAAGTGGGAAGGGAGGAGGTTGGAGCAAAGGAGATGGGGCCTGGCTGGAGGGAACAGACTCCTCACAGTGCCGTGAAAACCACCCCCAACCCCTCCTCCCCACCCAGCAGGTGCTCACCAAACCCATTCTGACCTGAACAAAGCACCAACGGAAAAAAATGACACCTTGTTCTCCTTCTCCTCCAACCATAGTGATAAATGTTACTTCACTCATGCTGCCAGATAAAATCAGGTTTGAGCCTCAAGCATGAGGCTTTGTGTGAGCCAGGCTTGGAGCCTGACATTTACTGTGCTCCCGATTTCAAACACCAACCCAAAATCAAACCCTTTGTCATCAGCGTGGGGGTGCTTGAACAGCAAATGTTGGGTAGATGTAAGAACAGGTGGGTTTTTTTGAATAGATGCATATTTTAAAGAACCCTCTCTGGGGGATGTCACTACTCTCCACACACACATCCACAGCAGTGACAGTGACATCATGCTGAATCAAGCAACAAGAATGGTCCCATTGTCCACCCGAGTGGTCCCTGGGCTGGGGAGGGGGTGGCACTTGGATTCCCTGCTGCCACCAGTGAATTTAGGATCTGTTAATGTATATTTAAAGTTCGTTATTGTTCCTAATGGGGCAAGAGACATGGCTGTGGGTAACCCCAAGGAGAGGGACTAGGACTGCTGCTTCATTAGCATTACTGAGGCGGCTGCAGCTTTCAACAACCTCACACTTTATCTTTGTCAATGCCTTCAAAGCCATAATTAAGAAATTTGGCCAGGAATTGCAGGATGGCAGCAGAAAGGGCTTGGCCAGGACTGAGTGGTGATGGGCCACCACTAGCAAGGGATGGAGAAGCTGGTAGAGAGCCCCAGACCCCAGCGGGGGCCCCGGCTCAATGGCAGAGGGTGAAAAATGAGTAAACCTGGGTTTTCTGCAGAAGAAAAGGCAGAGCCACACACCCACACGCCAGGAAATCTCTCCTCTCTGTGTGGGTGGTGGAGGCCCCGAGATGAGTTATCTCTAAAGGGCGACTCTGGGGATACCTCGAGATCTTCAGTGGCGTGGAGCCGGCGCGTGCCTGAGAGGAAACATCACCCCGCCAGCCAGGCCCTGGGCTTCACTCCTGGCTTTTTAAACAGCTTAGTACAAATCAAGTACAACAGCAGAACCTCCACCCCACCTCATCACTCCACTGATCCATTTTTACCCCTCATGGGGTAGTTTTAATCCTTCTCCTCCCTGCTTCCCCCATGGGATGATAGTGGGAAGGAGCATGAGCAGGTGGCTGAGTCAGAGGGCTGTTTTTAAGGGTGTTTAATGTAAAATAACAGCATTTATTAAGGGCAAAGCTGCAGCTGAAAGCTCCATCGTGCTCATAATGCTCTGAAAAGTGCTCCTCCACATATCCCTCTGCATTATATGAGGAACTAAAAATATATAACTTACAATATAGATCTAAAAACTTAAGCCTGGCAGAGATTTCGGCCTGGCCAGAGGACAGCTGGCTTCAGCTCAGCTCATAAAAAATTGCAACTAAGGGGAGAAAGGAAACAAAAAAAAAAAGCCACCCCAGCATCCAATATTTATGTTTCTGCCAGCTCTGAGGTTGCTCCAGCTGATCTGCCTCCTGGTACAACTCACTCCAGCTGAGTCAGGAACCAGCTGCTTCAGATCAAAGCCCAAGGCTTTTCCATGTGCCACTGGAAGCAGGCTGCTTCCAAAGGGAATCCAAGAGGTTCTGCCATCAGGGCAGGGAGAGGAGCCCCAGCTGCAGGGAGAACAGCAGACCCTAGGAGAACTAACACATCCCAGCTCTCTTCCTGACTATCCCAGGCTGTACCAGGTGCCCAGGCTCACCATGGCTTTTCAGCTGAACAATTTAAGAAGAGGTAAAACATCCCTGAAACAGAAGCAGAAGAGGGAGAATAGGAAAGGCTGTTGTCTCCCTCCTGTGGGGAGATGCAAAAATCAAATTAATGCCCTGTCCTCCCTCAGGGGGGTTGTGCTGCTAAAATATTCCTTTTAAAAGAACACTTTTTCGCCCCAAATTCTGCCATTACAGGCAAACAAGAGACATTTGTCTTCTGGGTTTCCCCTGAGCTTGAATAATGGTGTGGGGGGAGGTCAAAACTGGTGGTGTCAAGGGTAGGTTCAGTCCTGTCCAACTTAAATCTGACCTGCAAACCTTCATTTCCTACATCCTATTCCTGAGGACAGGTAGAGCAGGAAGAGCCCAATCCAAGTACACCCATTGCCTCCCAAACCAATTAACAACTCAATTTAGCATATTTCCCCCCAAAAAAGCACAGAAAGATGCAAGGCATCATTGTTGAAGTCAACCCCAAATCCATTTATTATTTAAAACCAAGTTATTACAAAAAGATTCCACATCTATAAACCCCCCAAATCCTTGGAAACTCCGCAAACTCAACCCTTATTTCCGTGAGCGTTTGTGCTCAATGAGCAACACAACGAGTCTGTTCCGAAGGAACTTGATTTCTTTCGCATAGGATCTGCAAAATAAATCCTTGAGCTTCTGGCGCAGGACTCCAAGGGAAGGCAGGTTGCAGCAGCTGGGAATATTCAGTAAGCTCTCAAAGAACTCCTTCCACAGCTCAGCGTTGGCAAGCCTGCAAAAAGGGACAAAAAAGCATCAAAAAAAGCAGTAAATTCAGCTGTTAAAATACTGATTTTTACTCTGCTCAATTAGAAAAGCCATAACAGAACCTGACCTCAGAGCAATGTGGTACTAACATGGGTTTCTAGGAAATCTAGGCAAAGATTTGGGGAATATTTTGGACACCCACCTCCGGAAGGTTCCTTCAGGCTTCCAGACCCCGTTGTCGTCCTTGAGGCGCATGTATGTCCCAAAGAGCATGCAGTACACGGTGGCTGCGATCCCAAAGTAGTCTGTCTAAACCAAAATCACACCAGTTTTGTGTCAAAACCACACCCAGAACACTAAAAATTAGCTGAAAACACCCCATGGAGGGGGAGAGGTTCTGCAAGAGGCTACAATTCTGGTAGAGCCAAATTGTTTGGCATGCAGGAAGCTGAGATTCCAGGCTGTCCCTTACCTGGTAGTTCCATGGTTTATTTGTCAGCATTTCCACACACTGGAATCCAGATGTTTCACATCTGGCAGTGAAGGCCGTTCCTTCGGGGAAGAGCTTCATGTCGATGCTCTGGCCCAGGTCAATGAGGGTCAGGCCATGGCAGAGCCCGTCAATGTCACATGTGTCGTTGTCCAGGAACCTTCAACCACGACAAGAAACAATATCTTCAGTGTCTCCAGGCTCCCATATGGTGACATCTGGTGGCAACAGGAGACACTTGCCTTTCTCCCAGGATGAAATTGTCAGGTTTGATGTCCCCGTGGATGATTTTGCAGCTGTGCAACTCCTCCACCATGTGAAGGATTTTGACAGCAAAGTAGATGATAAGGGCTTGGGGCATCACCTTTTCTGGGAGCTTCTTGTAAATGTTGATGGCATTCTGGAAGCCAGAGACACACAGCATGGATTAAGGAACAACATATTCCCAAAGAAGGTAAATCAAGTGGAGGAAATGCTCCAAAAGAGCAGAGATGCTCCAGAGCAGAAGCTGGTGGCACTCACGAGCAGTGTTCCATAGTTGTGGAGCTCTCCCACCAAAATGCTGCCGTTGGAGAAGAAATGGGCGGAATAGAAGTGGATGTAGAGGTGGCGCACACTGGGGCTCAGCCTCTCCAGCAGCTGGGTTGCAATGTAGAACTCCCAAGGGTTGGCAGGCTTCTGGACCTGGAAGAAAGAAGGGGATTTCCTGGGAAAATCTGGGAGCAGTAAAAGCTGGAGTTCCTCTCAGATTGGGTTTTGCTATTGGTTTTTAATGGCAGATCAGGCATCTTCCCTCTTGAACTTATCCCAGAATGGTTTGGTTCAGGAGGGAACTGAAAGGTGATCCAGTTCCATCTTTCATCCCCTGCCATAGGACACTTTCCACTATCCCAGGTTGGTCCAAGCCCTGTCCATCCTAGCCTTGGATACTTCTAGGGACCCAGGGGCAGCCACAGCTTCTCTGGGCAACATGTGCCACGGCCTCCCCACCCTCACAGTAATTCATTTCAGTTGATAATAAGCTCCATGATTAATCCTCTCAAATCAAGACTTCAATCCCACACCACAATTCCACACACTCCTTGTGAATCCCTGATGCTCCAGGGAAAGCATAAATCACCTTTCTGTCCTGAAAAAGTTTCACTTCAGGGGTTAAAGAGGGGCTTTAGTTTTTTCCTGAAGGACTAAATGTGAGAGAGAAGATCCACTAAAAGGTCCCAGAGGCAGATCTAACATGGAAAGGCCAAAGATGTGTGCAAATCTACCCAGGGGGAGGGTCAAACTACAGAATTATTCCAGGAGAGCTGCTGTGTCCCAACACCACTGACCTTGAATATCACTTTCTGATTATTCCGAGGGTTACTGGCATCCAGGATGGAAGCTTGATAGACTTGGGCAAAAGCGCCTTCTCCAACCAAGCAGTCCACATGGAATGAGCTGGAACCTTTAAAAGATTAACATTAAATCCTGCTTGCCAACTCCACAGAGGAAAAACAGGAGAAAAAAAAAGAGAAAGGCACCAGCCCATATGAATTATTTAATCCTAGATCAAGTCTTTCCCTACAAATCTCTTCCTGCTAGGAATAGGAGAGAGCAGGAGTGCTGGACATGCGACACACTCGACCCCAGCGTTTCTATTTTTGCCTGATCCCTTGGAAGCAGTCAAATTCCAAAGGGCATGCCCTGAAAAGTAAACAGTAATGTTTAAGTCCCACAGAGATGTTGCAATCCCTGTGCTACAGCTTTTGTTGACATGGGCCCGCTGCTGTTCCACACAAAGCTGGAGAGCTGTGGCCCAGTTTACAGGGAAACTGGGAAAAATGTTCCATTCAAAAGGCTTATGCTACAAAAGACAAACCAACCAACCCCAGGACTAATTCCCAACCTGAGGCTAAGATCATCTGGAGATACACACACAAGGAAGCTGAATTCCCACATACTTCTGAGAAGTTTTCCTAGAAAAAACTTCAAGAAATGCTAGGCAATGATAAGTTTGAAGGAGTTCTTACCCAGTGATAGTTCTGCCTTCAGTTTGATAATTGGAAGAGGAGATTTCCACTCAAAGTAGTTGGCGTAGGTGTGGAGCCGTTTCGGAAGCTCCAACAAGAATTTGCCAATCAATTCCTTGTCCCAAGGGTTCTCAACAAGGACTTAATGGAAAAAAAGGAAGTCTTTAAGCTCTGGGTGTCATTCCAAGGAAGTAACACAAGCTTGGACTTGAATGAGCATCACTAATGTGAAGAAAATAATAAACTAAAAACCCCAGGAGGGGTAAGGATATGTGAAGCATTCCTTGATTTTGACACTCCAGCTTTTGCACCTGCCCAGAAATCCAGAGTTTCCCAAAGTGTTTGAGCCTCAGTGAGTCCAGAACCTGTCAGGATCCCAAGTATTCCTGCACTCTCAAGTATCCATGGCAATGTGCAATCCAGGTACAACCCACACTCATCCCTCATTACATCTCTTGCAGGTGAGCAGTGACCTCCTCACAGGAATCATGGAATTGCTCCCTCCAGTGCACAAAGCACTGCCCTTGGAATCCAGGGAAGAAAACCAGGGAATGCTGTGTACCTGCAGGTCTCCCGCTCCAGGCTGTCTTGTCCTGCCCAGCTCCACACAGCCTCTCCTGGGAAGTTCTAGCCACCCCAAGGGAGGAGGAATGGCCAGTCCTGCTCTGAGCTGTCTGCTCATGCAGTCGTTGGGAAGCAGCTACAGCAGTTCCCTGGATTCCAGTCCCTTGTTGCTGGACGTTACCATGAAGCCCTCTCTGTCCTGGGACATGTTCAAGAACAGGGCTATGGATTTAAGCAAAATATTATTAATAATGTTATTATTAGTAGTATTATATTATTAACCTTCTGCCTTGGTGGTTTGGCACCTTCAGGGAGCAAAAAATGTGTCAAATGCCACCACAGCCAACATAGATGTGAATAAAATGGAATTTTCTTCGGAAAATTAGATTTAGTCAAGTCACTTTACCCATTCCCTAATAATTCTCAAGTTCACCAAGAGAAGAAAACAGTGGGTTTTTTTTGTGAGTTAGTTATTATTTTCAATGGGGCAAAACTTAAATCTTGGAAGGATTTTTGGGGCATGGTCACCAAACCCAGGTCCATTTATCCCCAGAGTGCTGGGATAAGTGTCAGGCAGAGCCAGACTGATACAGTGGAAAACCTTGAAAAACTTGCATTGGAACAGCATACCTTAACTTCTTGGACTTTGGCTGCCTGTGCAGTTCTCCAGAGAATTCCAAATCCATTTGGGGCAAATTTTCCTTACAGGCTGAACAAAGGGAGCAAGAACAAGAGCAAATCAAAGTTTATTTCCCCAAAAGCAGGAATATTTGGAGTAGTCTCACCCAGCAGCTCTGAAAGCTGCTGCCATGAAGACCAGAACTCAACAAAGCCTCATTTCAAGTATCCAAGTTAAAGTAATAGCTGGATTTCTCCAGGGAGTAGATTCCAAGATTTAAGAGGGGCAGAGCAGCATAAAGGTGCTCCCAGGTGGGATTCAGCCAATGTTTGGGTATTCCCAACCCTTGGAATGGTTCACAGCAGCAGTTGGACACACAAAGCCTCTCTTTTTCTCTCACCACCTCTCTTATCCCAATTAAAAATCCTCAGAGAGCTGATGAGTTGCTGTTCCACAGGGAATGTGGACTCAGAAGTGGCAGCAGTAGGAGCCCCACCTGGGTGGGATTTGGGTAGAAATGGAGTAATGAGGCACCAAATTCAATGTTTTCTACCAAAAAAATCCTTATTTTACCTCTGTCCTCCAGAGGGGGTTGGGAAGGAGCTGCCAGGTGATTAAAGGGTGTGGACATGAGCTGGGCAGCTCGGGCAAAATCCCTGGTGTTGTCTGGACTGGGAGCCAGGGCTTTGTTGCTGCAGGGGCCATTCCACACCGTGTAATCATCCCGCAGGAATTCTGTGGTCCCTGTTTCTTCCTAGGCAGGAAAAAAAATCACGATTTAAAATTAAACTATCAAAATTATCCTGAAATATAAACAAAATCCCATGTTTCTACAGTTTTAGATTAGGTCTGAATGTTGGTAATAGTCAAAGCCACAGCAAAATGCCAGGCCACCAGAAATTGCTATGAGAGCCTGGAAAAGCCAATCCCATGGGAAGGGATCTCTTCTATCCAAGTTTTATCCATCTCCTTGGCTATGAAGCTGCAAGGAGGCTGCTAGAAGATGAAATGTCTCTTCTTCCCCCAAACTGATGCCAACTCCACAGATTTGAAAGGTGGAACTCTCTATCAATTTTATGTCAACCAGCAATCAAAAAAGCTCATCCCATTGGCAGGAAACGGGAAAAGGTATCCAGCCTTCAGCTAGGCATCATTCCTAGGAATATTATGGGATTGGGATAGAGCAGAGGTGAATCCACCCACTCTGGTAACCCTCCTAAGTACATATGCCACTTCCAAGCCTAATCTCTGCAGGATCACCACTCACGTCTGCTGCACAGTCGGTCAAGGGATGTTCTCCAAAAGTTCTGGGCTCTTCTGGTTTGTTCTTGTGCTGTGGGATCCTGAAAAATGACCGAAAAAGTATAGAACAGCTTTTCCCCAGGAGCTTTCCCAGGCACACTGATCACAACAAAGGTTGGTTTGTTTTAACTTGAATTTTTAATTTTATTTTAACAGCTCCATTTGCAGCAACTTGGAGAAGCTGCAGCAGCTTAGAGTTATCCCCAAATTCTCCAGAGAATGAAGCCTCCCAAGCACTGTCCAAACAGGGGAGTTGTGCAATCCTGGAGCAGCAATTCCTGCTTTTCTCATGCCACTCCAGGCAGCTGCCACCGGCTGTATCTGAGCCAGTCCTGGCACAGCAACAGCAAAGTCCCATAGAATGGGATCGATTTTTTTTTCATGATTTTTAAGGAGCTGAGCTCAGCTGCTCCTTTTTCCCCTCCTTACCCACTGTTCTCCTTCTCCTCCTCATCTTCAAAGATGGCAAATGCAGGAGTGACAGGGACAACAATATTAGTTTTCAAACATCCACCTGGCTCTGAAAATAAAAGATTACCCCTGTTATTTTCACCCAGTAAAGGTTGTTTACACAGCCACATTCTCCCCCCTCTCCAGGCATGTGATGCTCAGGGCTCCATCCAGCTGCACCTGCAGAATTCCCACTCCAATCACCTTTCCTTTAAATTCTTGGAAAGATTTTTCCAGCACAACCCTAGTTGTGAAATCTCTCTCTGCTCACTCTTGTAAAGACCCTGGGCTTCAGACCGGTTCAACTCTTACAGCAAGGACTGGTGGGAGGTGTCAGTGGGAAATAAAGGATGGAATTCCATAGACTGGAAAAATAAAAGAGCACACACCATCTTTTCTGCAAAAAGCTTCAAATTGTTCCTCACTCTCTTCCAGGGCAGATGTCTCAGGCAAGAAGGGTGTTTGGAACATATCCATGAGAACACCTAAGAAAGAAATAATAAAGGAATAAATAATAAAGGAATAACACTCCCAGAAAAAGAAATTTTCATAGATTCTTCCATTGTGTAGTAGCCAAATCAAATGCCAATTAACTCTAACAGCCTTAAATGTTAATTAATAATATTCTTATCATTTATTAGCAGTCAATAACCAATTATTCCTCCCTCTTACATTTTAACACCTCAAACAACCAATCAGACACTGGAAGGGCCAATTTGGCCAACACATGCTTGATCATGGCCTTGTTTACTGCCTATCCAAAGGGAGATTTAAAGTTTCTTAAGAGAGCGATTTCTCCTTTAATTTTTCAGATTTTTTGGAAACTTAGATATTTGTAGGACTAATGAATGCCACAAGGTTTTTGGTTTTTTTTTTTCATTTTTGTTCAGCTCAGCATCAAGCAGAATTTTGCACCTAGATAATCCCAACAGATAATAAAATAACATTAATGATTTAATGTTATTTTCCTCTTTGAATCGTGCACATGCCCATCCCTGAACTGTTCCCTTGGCTAGAAAAGGCTCCACTAACATTTGCAGGGGAGATCCCACAGACTCCAGGGGAAGGAAAGCTTTATTCCAGACCTTACCCAAGGCTTCCTTCGTGTGGACTGTGGGTGACGGCTGCACCTTGAAGGGCGTTGTCCCCGTCGCTCCTCCCAGCGAGGTGTTGGGAGTGGCCTGGGAAGCATTTCCACAGGCAAAGGAAGAATTCCCAACTCTGGAGGCTGGAAAACACAACGGCAAGATCATTCCTGAAGGAACCTGGGATGGTTTATGAGCATTCTAGCAAAACATTTGTGAGGGAAGTAAACAAAAGGAGCAGCAGCAATACAGAATTTGGGAAGAGATTTTGGCTTGTTCAGAGATTTGCATGGCAGATTCCCAAGGGAGGCTGCCCTGGAGGGCAAGAGGGACCTGGGACGACTGGATGGCTTACAAGGAATTTATCTGCAATTCCCAGGAATGCTCTATCCCAAAACAGAAAGTGAAGCAGGAAGCCAGCAAGGATAAACAGTGATTCCCAACCATGGTCCAAAAGGAACTGCTCAGAACATAGGAACAAGGACTGGATCCATGTTCCATGGAAGGGATAGAGAGACATGCAGGGATGGAGTTTGGGAAGTCAAGAAGCTTTGCCAGGGTTGGAACTGGTGTCCACACACAGTTAATGAGTCTCAGCTGGGAACAGCCACACCAACGGCATCAGTCTCCATCCAAAGGTTCCTTACCTTCCTTCACATCCACAGCAGGAGTTAATCTAGTGGATCCCTTGTTAGGGGACCTTCAGAAGAAAGAGTTACAACATTACCTTGGAATAAAAGCTGTTTAAATACCATTTAGATTCCTATTTCAATGAAGTGAGCAGTCCTTTAAAAAAGATCACCCTGGGAAGTTTCTCCTACAGCTGTCAATAACCTTGGAGGGAGCAGGGTCCTTTAAAAAGGTTAGAATGCATTAAAAGCTCTCCTTGGACAGTTTGCCTCCAAGGAATTCCAGAATATGAGTGAATAACTGTGCCCACCTTGGCCAAGTCCACTGAGCCACCCTTGCTTTGCCAGCCTGGGTTTCTCCCTCTGCCCCCTCTTTTGTGGCCAAGTCCCCTAGCAAAAGTGCAGGAGAGAAATACCAGCACTTTTTATCTTTCTCTGGAGACCTTGGAGCAGGATCTGCAGGAGCAGATCCTGGGGTTTACTCCAGGCATGGCAGGGCCAGCCAGGCATTACACACCAAATTTCCTCTTACTGCAATTAAACCACAAGATAAAAGGAATTAAACCTGGCCATGAGGACCAAGTTTGATCTAAGTTTAATAAATAGTGGTTTCAGGTCAGGGTTTTTTTTTTTTTTCCAGAAGAGGAAGAAAGGCTTATTTTTAGCTAATTCTCAGTATAGACCCTGAGGACACAACTGCAGACGAGGAGACTGTTCACACTCACAGTTCTCCTGTGCTCCGAAGCAGAGCCGGGTTGGGACCAGCCCGTTTCTGAGCTGGAGCAGCACTGAAGGGAGGGCGCAACAAACTGTTCTGGAGCTCCCCAAGCTCTGACTGAGCTCCAGCTGGGTCCTTCTCCTCCGGTGCTTCCCAGGGGGAGGTGGCTGGGATGTGGTTGCTGAGGGGCTTCGCTGGCTGCAGGATGGGAGCGGTCGCTGATGCCTGGAATTGAGGCTGCTCAGGCACCAGCGCTTGGCACTTTGGCACATCCAGCCCCAGAGCAGGTGCCATCCAGTCCCCTGGGATGTGAGATGTGCTGGGCCTCACAGGTGGGGGCACCTTTAGGGATGAGAAATGTTCTGTGACACCCAAATTGCCCCCAAATGCAGCCATTCCCATTTTCTCTACCAGCTCCAATGACCAGAATGTAACAGAACCTGTAGGTTCTCCCCCAAGTTCAGCCATTCCCATTTCTCCTGTTATTTCCACATGCCCAGAACCCAAGAGAACTTCTAGCTGCATCTCAAACTAAACTGTGGAGAAGCAAAGCCACACTTTGAGGTGAAACCTTTAAAATCTGGGTGTTGCAAGTTGTGCCAGATTTCCACACCGATATTGCAGCCTTAACCTCCAGACTGGGTTAACTACCAACCCTGGTTCCCACAGCATGGCTGGATTTTGTGGGATAAGCCCAGGCAGAGCATTCCTGTCCATCCCAGAACCCACTCACCACCCTCTGTTTTGGCTCAGCTGCTGGTTCCAGTCTCGTTTCCTCCAGGCTTCTGGAGAGCTGGGTGAGCTGGTCCAGCTTCTGCTGCAGGGCTTGTAGTTCCAGGACTGCTGACTCCTTTTTTCTCATGGAGTCTTTCTTCTCCTCCTCTAAGGATTAAACAATGATATTAAGTAAATATATATGGCCTGTATGACATGCTGGTGGCTCACTGTGCCTCCTCTCTCCTCAGGAGAGACACCACTGATGTGGCATTGAAAAGAGGAGCCTGAGGGATGAGCTTAGCCAGGAAACAGCCATTTGGGGAGCTGGAAAAAGGAGGATACCCAGTGCCTGCTGCCTCTTGAGGAGCTCATATTTCCTGAAGTATCTCTTGGCCCTCAACTCCTCAAAGGAGAGCTCGGAGCCCTTGCACAGGAGCAGGTTCTTGTCGTACATCGGGACCTGCTCCCATCCTGCAGCACCCGACAGCGGCTTCGGCACAACCTCGGACTTGGAGATGTAGGTCACATAGTTCCTGGGAGGGAAAGGGAGGAAAGGGCCAGGGTTGGGGGATTTATCCCAGGACAGAGCTAATTTTCCCCACAGTGGGACTTTAAAAGGACCACCCAACCACTTACACTTCTTTTCCAGCACCACAGGATTGAGAATCAGCAGCATCTTGACCCTAAAGCAGGGAAATAAAGCACCAAAAAATTCAAATCACTTCAATTATTCCTATGATTCTGGGAATGTATCAGGCCACTGAATGTGTCCCAGTGCTTCCCAGATGTGACATTCCTATGGAGATGTGATGCTTGCAGCAGGAAAACAGCAGCAAAATAATCCCAATATCAGTTTTGAGATACACCAGATACAGTCACTCTAACCTTATTCAGCCAAGCTCACCAGCCAAAACTCTACATGAAACATCTTTCCCAAATAATTCATAATTTACCTGATTTTTGCAGGGATTAGGACTTGAAACAGCTTTTGGAGGAGCCATTTGATTTGCAGCATGGGAAGTCTGAAGTGGTTTTAAAGCAGCAGCATCTGGGACAGAAAATATAATGTATTTTCATTAATGAGTAAAAATTGTTTGTTCCTTTGTGATTTTTTATTAACTTGAAACACTGGAAAATTAATAACTTGTTTTGAATATACTCCCCTGAAGAATTTTTCATGTAAAGAGGGAAAATAAAGTGGTTTCTACATGGAATTTGTTTTCTTCAGTGACAAAACTCACTCATTGAGGTAAAAAATTCATTTAGTGGAAGTACAGATCACACAGGACTCTTCATCCTCACCTTGCAAAGGAGGATTCTGAGGATCATAACTCTGCAGGGAGCTAAATTGCAAAAAAACCCTCAGTTATTACCAGGAAATCACCTGTCCCTCACCCTTCCCCACCACTCAGCAATCTTGGAATTCCTTGTACAATTATTCCATGAAATGTATCACTGAAAAGCATTTTTACTAAATATAGACATCTCCACAGCTGCAAAAGTGAAAAAAGCCTTCAGGAGGCAGCAGGAGAACAAAATTGGGTATTTGTTTTATGTTTTACATTATATTTTACTTTTTTTTGCGCTTAGCTTTCAAGAATTAAATGCTTAACCCCAAGACTCAGCTCAAGGATTTGCTTCACTCTGGGATACCTTTTTAATATACACACCAAAACACCCAATAAATATTCAACAGCAAAGCAACATTGTTACATTTAAACCTCCCTTTACCAAAAATAAGCACAGAGGGGAAGAAAAAAAAAATCAATCACATGCTACCCATAGTTAATTATGAGTAATGATGAGCACTGTGAGTCCTGAGTGAGTGAGTAGAAGAGGCCCCAGAGTTACCGGTGGAGCTGCTGCAGGTGCTCCCGGGGCTGTGCCTGGTTGAGGAGCCCTTTCTGGAGCACAGCTCCTGCTCCCTGCACGTTGCCTTCCTTCAGCAGCAGCTGAGCCCAGGCCAGGTAGAAATCCGAGGTCTTGGCTCCGATTCCCTGCCCATGCAGGTACTCAAAGTACTGGCAAGGGGAAGAGATGAACTCTGCCTGCACGACACGAGTGCACAAAGCCATCAGCACTTCCAAAATCATCCAACAGAGTTGCAAACAAAATAAAAAACATTAGAATTTCTTAGTTATCATCATAGGAAAGGGCTATTTTCTGAGGATAAGAGAAGTTAAGGCAAATATCTCCAAGCTATACAGCTTAAAAAACATACTCTTGCTTCTTTCTGATCCCCATGTTCTGCAGAGGATTAGAATTCCTGAGGCCTCCTGCTCCTCCCAAAGCTCTTTCCAGTCCCAGAACCGCCGCGTGAATAACTAAGGATAATTTAATTCCCAGAAAACTGCAGCTGTACCCACCAGCTTGACGCAGTAGCTCACAAACCGCGGGTCCTGATGGTACCTCTTGTCGCCCACGAACACCTTCACCAGCTCCTCCAGGAGCCCGGGCCAGCGGGTCTGCTTCTCTTGGAGAGGGAGGCATCTCTCTGCCCACTGCAGGTACCTGGAACCATTCCAGAGTCAGCTCCGACCCAGGGAAGGGGCAACTCCTGGGCGGGGATGGGGCAACACCCAAACCGGGGATGGGGCACCCCGAGCCAGGTGTGGCTCACCTGTCCCACGGCTCCAGCGGGTCGGGCCCTCGGTAATTCCGGATCTGAGTTTCGTAATTCCTGCAGGGAAAACGGCGGGATCACGGAGGGTGGAAAGCGCCCAGGGCGGGTGGAGGCTCTGCCACCTCCACGGCGCCGCGTGGCCACGGCACCCGCACAGCTCCGGGGGCCGGGGCAGCCCCCCATCCCGCTATGCGCTCCCCATCCCGATTCCCGCTCACCGCCCGGGCCCNCCCGCCCCGCCTTCCCATTGGCCCGCCCTCGGCCCGCCCCGCCTTCCCATTGGCCTATCAGTCACACAAGAAGCCCCGCCCTCCCCCGCGGGTGTAGTTCCCATCACAGCCGCTGGACGACGCCCTGGGTACATCCCCAAGGAAAAACGAAAGAAGGAATTGCGAACTCAATGGGAAAGTCTGGGCAGCGCACGCGGCTCCCTGAGAGCGAGGAGCAGACCCCACTCCTCTCCCTGCTCCTCATTCCCCACCTCCATGCCCTGCACGTTATCACGGAGCAGCCGCAACCCTCTCCCATCATTAACTCGGAGGTATTCCATTGTTTTTCCAAACTGCGGCATTTATTGTGCTAAAGAACCGCTTCATTCAGCGTACACGGGTCCAGAGCTGCATATAAAAGTGCTGTGATACAATTTCCAGTTACAAGAAGTAGTTATTCCACAACATACTGCCCACGGCACCATCCCTCTCTGGGAGCAGCCAGACACTCCGACTCCCCACCGTGTTCCAGATGTTTATACAAGACTACAAGAGATAAAGCTCCTTTACAGGACGAAGCTGTTCCCACCGTGAAAGCTGGGCCCCATGGATGGGAGCAGCCAGGGAGCACCTGGACAGTCAGGAATCAGCTCCATTCCCTGATCCCTCCTCATGCTGCACTCTCAGAACTTGGACTCCTGGGAACAGCCGAGGTGGGGGACAAGTTTAGGATCTCTTCAAAGGAAGGGCCTTCATCCTCCAGAGGTATCTCTGCCTCGAACATGCGCTGGAGCAGAGCATCTACTGTCCTGTATCCTGGGGGAGACAAAAAGTTGCCCTATAAGCACCAGATGTGGTCCTCTAGATACCTTAAAGGCCCATGTTTTAAAACAAGAAAATGCTCCAAATTGCGTTCCCTGCTGTTCCACCCCATCAGCTTTAAGTACTCTGAGCCGTTCTGGAGGACAAGGCCATTATTTGGGATTTTAAGCACTTCCATTCCCACACAATGGAAACCTGAGGTACAGCAAGAAAGCCACAAGGAGAGAAATAGTCACCGAGCCAGAGGAAAGGAGGACACGGTCACCCCGTGATCCAAGGCAGCAGGAACACTAAGCCCATAAAGGAAGGAGAAAGGAAAACAGGTGTCTTGGCACAGCAGGATTTCAGCCACCAGGGCAGTGTCTCCAGAGGGAGGTTCCTTAAGACAAGGAGCACAGAAGGGCTGAGGAGGGAGAGAAGATGCTAGAGAAGTAAAAAACAAACAGCAAATATCAAATGTCCACAGTTATCCCGAAGTTTCCAGGTGGGCAGGTATCCCTTTTATAGCCTCAAGTGAGCAGCAGGGCTTGGGAGCTTCCCCAGGAAGGATGCCTTGGATGCCTTCCCCAGCTGGGAACCTTGGAGCTGGACACCCTGGAGGGTCACACTTACGTTTGGAGGCAATTTTGAACACAAGCCCTTTGCTCTGTGGCTTCGTTCCACCTTCCCCCTCAAGCTCGTGCTCCGCACTCTCCATGTTGTCAAGGAGCTGTTCATGTTGGAGCTCATCCCTGCACAGCAAGGGCCAGGAATTACTCTGGGAAGGGGGCACATCCTGCCCTAGGAGCCCAGCATGGTGGGTTCTCAGTGGGGCAGGACAAGCACCAGCCATGGTATTACTTTCCAGCATCTTTCCTGTCCTCTGGGCTGGAATTCCTGGCTGGAAGAGCCATGGGAGGCAGGCAGCAAGGCCAACACCAGCGGCCTTCTACTGGCACCTAAACCAGCAGAGGAGCCAGAACTTCATGAGAGGGAAGAGGAATCTCCATTTTTCAGGAAGATGAGCCAGAACATTGTGACAAGGAAGGGGAATGTCAACTCACACCTCCACACCACAGAGGGTGGTTCTTCCCCCATCAGTGGTGCCAAATTGGCTACATCCAGCATGGACACATTTGGGGGGCTTACTCTTGAACTCCCATTCCTAGCTCCTGGATTTTCTGCTCGATGGCAGTTTCCACTTCACTCTTCTCCAGAGAGTACTCCACAAAGAAAGCTTCCAAGATGAATGACACGAAGATACTGAAATAAGCAGAATTGAGACAGCATTTCTTCACTGGCATTGACTGTCTCAGTATTCCCAGGTTCATTTCCCAGTGTTCCATCCCCTCCAGGTCAGAGCAGCACCCAGTGGGGATAAGAATGCAGCAGATCCTTCTAAACACAGCCCACCTGTCTCCCACGGGTGACACCAGGCCTACTAGCAGTTCCCTGGCAGGGGCAGATCCCCTTTTCCATCTAAAGTAGAGGAAATCATCCCAAAAAAACATACTTGACAATGATTATCACCATCACAATATGGAAGGCAATGAAGTAGAGCTTGGCAGGCTGAACTGTCACGTTGGCAAATCCATTGGCAAAAAGTAGAGTGGGAGTTAAGGGAAAAGAGGGAAGGAAGAGCTGAGGGAGGAACCGGGAACGCAGCAAAACCCTCTGAGGGACCATCACTGCTGCCTGTCCGTGTGCAGTGCCAGGGGAAGAATGTGGATCTGAGAACAACCCAATCTCCCACAAGAACTATCAAGCCCAATTCCCAAGGATCCAGCTGGGAAGGGGCACCACAAAGGATATCGTGCCACTGGTTGACCACAGTGAGCTCCATGAGAACTATGAAGGATGAGGCGAAGTTGTTGAAGTTGTTCTTGCAGTACTTCCCACGGGCAAACAGGGAATCCTTGAGAGCTGGATTCCCACATTCTAGGGCGTGAGGAGCATTCGAGTTGGCCGGGAAGTACTGGATTTTCCCATGGAATAACTCCATGCCAATGATAGCAAACACACAATACACAACCTGGGAAGAGAAACCCCATCACCTGCTTCTCCAACAAGCTGCAAGCTCCAGGGTAAGCTTAGCATCCCAGCAGGTTTTCCAATTTCCACAGGCACCGCAAGGGGCTGGAGGGCAGCACAGACTCCAAGAGCCCCAAGCCACCCAACAGCATTCACCAAGCAGGAATAATTAGCCAAGAACTACAAACACATGGATAGGAAATATTCCCAAATCATAACAGAAGCTCATTTTAGGAAATAATTTGAAATCCAGGTTTCTCATTCAGCCTCTTCCCAAAACCATGATTTGACTCCTTATGATGCAAAGCCCAGGCTGCCAGAACACCCCATGGATCCAAGGAGAATGTCCTGATCCAGGAAAAAGCAGGAATGCAGCCCCTCTGCACCCTTTGCTTGCACAATTCAAATGGACACTTACAGCTCCAAGGGCCTGCCATCCAAGGAATTGCATTTATCCCCTTGGAAACAGCATAAGTGTGAGATTTAAGACATTTCTGTGAAACTGGAGTGCTTTGAGCCAAGATAACAAGATTTCTTACCAGAGTGAGCCCACCAAAAGTCAGCATGGTTGGTACAATGTTTATCAGGGTGTTCATGATGACCTGGAACCTACAGAGAGCCCACACTCGTTATTGTCACACCCTGGCCACCACATCCCCAGAAAAAGCCTCCAGAGAGGCTGCAGCCACTGGGCTCATCCCAGGCAGGCTGTGACAAGGTCTTGGGATGCTTTGGGGGGTGGCCATGGTCAGTGCTGGGCCTCTGGCACAGACCAACCCCTCCCCCAAAACCATCTCCCACCCCACTTTCTTCCTCACCTCTGGATGCTGTCAACAATCCGGATCAGCCTGAGGACTCTTAGGATGAACACAATGTCCAGGATCTGCTGGCTGTTGTACTTTAGGGCTGAAAAAAGAAAAATATTTTTATTATGAAAATAAAGCCAGGAAGTGTTTCAATAAAATTCTTTCATTTGTTATTATTGTGTCCTTGTTAAACACTATAACAGGGAGCTTAAAAAAAAAAGGAAAGAAAGAAGAGGAAGATTGGGTTAGTTCTTAGAAACCCTCCAGAAATTCCTCGTCTGGTCACAAAGCCTCTCAAGCCTGAGGTGCTGGTGGCAGAAGGCTGGGGAGGACACCAAGATTCCCAAGGCATGCAGGCTGCTCAAGCTACACTTACTGGACTTGAGACTGGCATTGAGAATCGTTGCAGTCAGGGCAGCCAAGATGATGAGAGTATCAAACCTGGCACGAGGGAAGGCACTGCTGTTAGATTTTGGAGGACAGGAGTGGGGTTTAAACAAGGAGTAACTCCTGCTCCTCACATCAGGGCCAGGCAGCCCTGGGCCAGCTCAGGCTACAGGCACATGGGAGAGCTTTGTCACAACATCCTCTGGTTCATCTTAAACACACCCTGGCACAAGAGTTCAGAGCATTTCAATCCTTGAGGAGCTGAGCACAGCACTCACCACACTCCACACAAACTTCCAGCCCACTCACCAGTTCCAGAACTGGGTTTTGCCAAAGAACTCCCTGGGTTCGTAAGTGTAGACCTTCAGGAGGATCTCAATGATGTACAGAGCAAGGAACACCCACTCTGCATAAGAAATGTAGGGGCTTTCCTCATCCAGAGCGATGAAGATGGCATTTATCAGGATGATGGCATCATAAGTCCAAACAAAAGCCCTGCAAGAACCAAGAGAGATCAGTCTACAGCTCCCAAGAAAGTCAAAGTCACACAGTTATTTCAGAAGGTCTTTGCCTCCTCTCTCAAAAATTCTTTACCCATCAGTTTACCCATCAATCTGAGAGTTTGGGGGATGCACTGAAGAGTTTAGTTTTGCTCTTGAAGTCCAACACAGAATTTAGTTAACAGGCCCAGGGAAGTGATTTTTCCCTATCTACTCAGTACTGGTGAGGCCACACTTGGAGGTGCTGAGGGAGGAACCAGGGTCAGCTTGGCTCCTCAGTACAAGAGACGCCTGAACACACAGAGTTGGCACATTAAAGGGTCACAAAACTGACAGAAGGACAGTGCAGTGGAATGTGATGTGTTGGGACAGTTGGGGTAGTCCAGTCTGACAGGGAGAAGGCTCAGGAGCAGCTCCTGTGCATAAATACCTGATGGGAAGGTGCAGGGAAGATGGAGCCAGACTCTTCTCAGTAACATCCAGTGGAAGCACAAGAGGCAAGGGGCAGAAGTTGAAATACAGGGACTTCCACTTAAACAAAGAAGTTGCTTGGGTTTGGTTTGTTTTTGTTTTTTGGTTTTTTTTTTAACCAGGGGCGACCAGAAGGGGTTGCAGAGAGGTTATGGAGCCTCCATCCTTTGGGGATCCACTAGACCCAGCTAGGATAGCCCTGAGTACCCTACTCTGGCTGACCTTGCTTGGAGCAGGGGGGTTCCACTAGCCCATCCCTAGATGCTCCTTGCAACCTCAGCTATTTTGGGATTCTGGGAAGGCTCAGAGGTGAAAGAGAGCTCTAGAGAGCTCCAGACTTCCCAGAGCTGATGAGGCAGCAGGACACAGCTCTGCAGCAGAGACTGCTGAGGTAGGGGCAGACCTAAGTGCAGCACTTGGGTCCTGCATGGCAAGACACAAAGCACAGCCTGATGCCAGCAAAACCCAGCTCAGGCAGTGGGCCTGCCCAAGGCAGGGCCTCGCTCACAGCCACAGCTGGTTCCTCCACACTGACAAAGGCAGGCCAGGAGCAGTGGCACAGCCCCTGAGGGTGGCCTGGCCACAGTCAGTCCTGCCCAGCAGCATGCCCAGGTGAGCCCTTGGCCCTGTCAGAGCTCACCTGTGCCTCACGACGCTGCGCAGGAGCCGGCTGGGCGCAGATCCGTACAGGGCTGGCACCCAGCATGCCAGAGGGTGCCTGCGGACCCTCAGCGTCACCACCTGGATGTTGAGCAGGTCTGCCAGCTGCACGAAGGACTTCTTGTCTGCAGCAGAGTGTCACATGTCAGCCTGATCTCATGGCAAACAAACAGCGTCTGCTAAATGCAAATCCAAGCCCACAAGGGTGGCAGCGGTCTGGACTTGGTATCTGCTCCCAGCAAAGCCAATCCCAGAGTGGTATCCACCCCAACAGCCTGAACATGGAATTCAAGCAGCTTCTCCAACCCATTCCTGGGGAACTAGTTTGAGCCATGGGCCAACAACCACCACAGAATGATTCAGAATGAGGAGACTGACCTGTCTCTCCCAGTATTCCCGCTCTACAGGACTGTGCGGGGAGCCACATTGCATAACAAGGGAGGCTTTCCACATCCTCTGCTGAGAACAGGTGATCCCACATGCCATGGAGAGCTTGGCCTGATGTCAAATGGCCATGAAGGGCCACTCACAGTGTGTGGGACATAGGCTATAGCACAGGCAGCAAGAACAACCTTTCAGGACTCCAGGAAGCTGGAGGGAAACAGGAAGAGGGGCCTGGAGCCCCCATTCCTGGAGGTGCTCAAGGAAAGACTGGACATGGCACTCAATGCTCTGGGCTGGCTGACAAGGTGGGGAGCAGGCACAGGCTGGACTCTATCTTTGAGATTTTTTTCAACTTCAATAACTCTGTGACTCTGAGTCCCTCTGGAGCCATTACAGATCAAAAATCCCAATGCCAAACCCCTTGAAGGATCAGGCCCCTGGCTCTTCCCCAGTCCCCACTGCTTACCTACAAACCCTTTCTGCTCATCATCCGAGATGCGGAGCAGCAGCTCCCGGTGGGAACTGCTGGTGTCAGGAGCCACCAGCTTGACCAGCTGCTTCCACTGGGCTTCCCGAACCACAAACTGCTCTCCCTCCTCTTCCTTCAGGAGGTTGAAGGCCTCGATCATCTTGCGGCGCTTCATGTAGGCGAGTTTACGGATCTCGTTCTAGAGAGCATGTCAGGAGTCAGGCAGCTCCAGGTGCCCTTCCCCTCTTCTTTAACAAATAAACTCACTTTCACAGCACAGAGACACAAGAAGAGACCCAGGGGAATGACACTGGACACAAACCACAGCATAGTGTGTGTGAGGGTGAGAAATAGAGTTTAACAGGCAGCTGTAGGTTCTCCACACAGAGCTCTGGAAGGATCAACAGATCACTGGATGCTGGGACAACATTGAAAAATCGGAAGGAAAGACAAAGGGTTGTGTCAGACAGGAAGGAGGTGACAAAGATCATGGGATCTGCATGGCCACAGAAGGAAAGAGGATGTGTCCACACATGCTTCCTATCCGCAAGTGAATCCTGCTGAAATTAGGGGTGGGGATCCTCTTCTGCATGTGACTGAGCAGAGGGACATCCAGCACTCTCCTTCCTGAGAAAGATCCAACCCCCTCATGGGAGCACCCAGGAATTCCCAGCTCTCCCCCTTTGATCACAAGTCCCAAACTGCTCCTACCTAGTTTGGGTATAACAAAAATTCTGATTTACTCAGACCTCCCATTTTCAGTTCCAATCCTCTAAGAGTACATGCGAAGATGCTGTGCAAAAACAGTTCCCTGCATGGAGACAGCATTCCTGAGCTAGGACTAAGCCTCCAGGATAATGCAGAATGTGCTTCTTATCCGTTGGAAACACCATAAAATATTTAATTCAATGTCAACAGCAGAACTCCCAACCACCCCATGATATGAAAAGTGGGTCTGTACTTGTTGTTTGCAGAGCACCAAAAGGCAAGAAGCTGTTTCCCCTTCTCAAAGCTTTCCAAGGGAAAGCCAGAGGTTCCTTACACAGAACAGCAAGAATCCACTGGTCACAAGCCCCTCCAGGCATTACCTTCAGGTGTTTTTTGTAGTTGTTGTAGACCACGGCGAGGAAGAGAGACATGAAGATGTAAGTGTTGACGATGACAAAAGCGATGAAGAATAGGGTGTACCAGGAGCTGAAGTCAAATGCTGGCATCCTAGAGAAGGGGAAGTGGATCGCTGCTTGCCAGACTGACAAACAGGGAAAGTAAGTCCACGAGAAAACAGACTCCCACGTGGATTTCCAAGTGCCATTTTGGACTGCCAGATCAAACTTATCAGATAAAAGCTAAAAACTGCGTTAGTTCAGCTAGAGAACACCTTTCTTCTGCTGGGTTTTCATCCTGGTTTGTCAGGCCCTGGCTGAAGGGGTTCAGAAGACAGCACAGAGATGAAAACTCTGCCAGTGTGGCCAAATTTAAGAGCAGACGTGAGGCAATGCCTCAGCCATATGCTCTTTTTTGGCCTCAGACCCTCGCTGCACTCCGATCAGCTTTTCCATTTGCTCTTGGATGAGCAGCATTTTATTTCTCAGTTTAAATTCCCAGTGTCCCTATACCATCCCAGTTGTACTCAAGGTATTTCCAGCACATCAATGATGAAGCCATTCCTCACTGTCCTCCTGACAGCACCTTCCCAGCACAAACTACAATGGGAACTCAGAAGAGATAGGGATGAAAAGCCCAGCACCCACAGAATTTTAACTCTGCTGAGCAAATTAGAGTTCTGAGAACACTATGAGAGAAAGATCTGATGATCTACACATGACATCCATACATGACATCCGGGCTGTTTGCCGTTGTCACCAGCACGTAGAGGTCAAACACAATCTCCAGGTAGTTTCTGAAGTAGGGCAAGCCTTCTGCTGTCTGGAGATTCCTAGGAGGAAGAGGACAGTCTGGAGTTAAACATTGGGATCACATGTCCCACAACAGGAGCTGCACCTATCAGCAGTGCTTGCATTCCCTAGGAATTGTTTAGAGTCTGCCCAGAGTATCCCAGGAGCAAAGGAAGTATCCACACCTCTCTCCAAACAGCTTCAAGGCCATGAGGGAGAACATGAGGAGGCTGAACATGAAGAGCAAGAAGACGTAGGTGATCTCCGGCAGTGTGTTGCGGATGCTGCGGAATGCCCTCCGGATCTGCCAGGGACACAGGAAGTGTTCAGAGGCAATGTGGCACCGCTTTTTCCTTTCACCATCCATCTGGATCAAAACCCTAAACCAGGGTGCAAGAGTCCCAGGCCTTTCCTCCTTGTTCTCCAGGGGGGATCCCAGAAGGAAATGCCCCAGTTATACACCGCAGTGAACTCAGGAGCCAAGGGACAGAAGGCCTCAGGGCACTGCTGAGATATTCTTGCTGCAGGAAATCAGTCAGGGACAGAAATCCATCAATCCAGGCCACAAAACACATGCTCTGAGCCTGAATGTTGAGCTGCTCCCTCCCCTCAGGCCTCCACATCCCAGTTCATTCATTTGTAAGTCAGGACCAGACCAGTCTTGGGCAGCAGGACAAAGATCTCTCCATGCTGAGAAGAATCAGAGTCCAAATCTGGACTACAGGTTTGAGAACTCCATGACAATTGTTTACCCAGGGTACTTCCAGAAATCAGTAACCCGATCCCTGACTCAGGGAGGAACACAAGGTTTTTTCTGCGGTACTGTGTGAATCCACCCTTCCTCCCACCTCAAATTATTGCTTCAGGCCACTTCTGAAACAAACTTTCTCTCAAAGGACCCTAAATTCTGCCATAAAACCTTTCTGCTAAATCCCCTGGATTGTGGAAAGCAGCAGGCTGCCCAAAAAAACAGGACCCTGGACATTCCACCAGACCTTTTCCTTACCTGGCGACTCTCTGCAAAGTTGATGAGGAAGATGGGCCTCACAATCCTTGACCATCGGATGCTCCTCACATCATAGAGCTTGAGGACCCCATATATGGCCAGGTCTGTCAGGGATAACTACAGGAGAAAGAAGGAAAGCTCCCAGAAGTAATACTGGAATGTGTCTAGATAGTGACCAGTGTTTGTTGATACAGAAGAGGTGCACATGCGACAGGTTTGTGAGAGCTGGTTGGTTTGGCCATGGCTCATGTATGCCAGGTGATCCCAACATGAGGGGAAAAAACACCTCCCCTGGGCCCAGGGCCCAACTCACCAGGATTGCCACCATGATGCAGATGTTCTTGGTGTCCTTCCAGAACACGTTGTGCAGGGTGACTTTGGCAAAGTGTGTCAGTCGGCCAAGGAACACCAGAAGGCACAACACCTCCAGCACTGACGTGGCCTGCAGAGAGCAGGGCTCAGTCAGCACAAGCAGGAGCAGCAATATTCATTTTTGCACAATAAAAACCAGGCAGAGCAATATTTCCAGGCTTCCTTTTGTAGAATTCCCTGCCACAGGCAGGCAAGTCTGTGTTTGCTTAGGATTCAAGGAGTACATCTTTCACAATCACAGTAGTTCAGGACAAATAAAGGCTGCAGAAAAGCCTGGCCTAAAAGTCTGGCTTCTACCTTCACACATGAGGACTGGACCTGAGTCCCAAAGAAGGCTGGAATTGGTCTCTGAGATAGAGAACAGCAATATGACTTTGTTCACAGTCGCATGGGCCATTGCTGGTGGCCACAATGGCTCCTACAGTCCATGGCCAGCTCCTGTGCCTTTTCTGTCCACATTTCATACAGATCACGTAATTATAAAAACACAGAAACATTTGGGTTGAAGGGGACCTTAAAGATGATCCCATTCCACACCCTGCCATGGGCAGGGATACCTTCCCCTACCCCAGATTGCTCCAAGCCTCATCCAGCCTGACCTGGAACACTTCCAAGGATGGGGCAGCCACAGCTTCTCTGGCAAACCTGTGCCAGGACTTCACCACCCTCACAGGGAACAATCTCTTTCTAATATCCCATCTAATCCTGCCTTCTGGCAGTGGGAACCCCTTGTCCTGGCACTCCAGGCTCTTGGAAATAGTCTTTCTCTATCTTTCTTGCTGGCCATTTCAAGTACTGGAAGAGGCAATTAGGTCACTCTGAAGCTTCTCCAGGCAGAACAACCCAAACTCTCTCAGCTTTTCCTCACAGCAGAGCTGTTCCATCCCTCTGACCAACTTAGTGGCCTCCTCTGGACTCACTCCATGTCCTTCCTGTGCTGGGGACCCAGAGCTGGATGCAGGACTCCAGGTATGATCTCAGCAGAGCAGAGGACTAAAGATATCCCCAAAAACATCACCATCCACTGTCTCTTGGCACCTCTGATGACCACTTTGAAGCAAGAAGCTCCTGCTGACTCCAGCAGCTGCATTTGCTGCTCCTACACCACAAACTCACCAGGAAGGGGAGTGGATACACAGCAGGTTCCTCAAACAGGGCAAGAGACAGGTTGAGGAAGATGAAGAAGTAGGTGGCTGTTCGCATCATCCAGTGGTTATAGAGGTGATAAAGCCTGGAGGAAAAAGGTACAGGCACCATAAATAAAGGCTACAGGGCACATACCCAGGGCAACACCAAATTTGTCCTGGAAGAACAGCAGTTGCTGTCCCAAACAAACATTTTTGCCAGCAAAGAATTGGGCAATTTGTTTCCAAATCAGTCTCAGAGTTGATGGATACTATACCACGTTTCAGAGCAGGGTTAAGTAACAGAGTATTTATTATAGTAAACAAAAAGATACTTAACTGTGCAGCCACCCGGTTCTGTCACTCCAGCACCTTCCACACAGCTAAGGGCTGACCGACCAAGCCTCCCAAACTCTTCATTCCCACAGAGTGGGAATGAACTCTTCTTCAGAATTTATGCTAGCTTTATTTTCTCCCCTCCACAACACCACAACTTTTTAATGTAATTTCCCCTCCACACCATACATATGCGCTGAGCCTCGTTTTACGCATTTCAGCTTAAGCCCAGTTTTCGGCACCCCACCCATTCATCCTTAGCACTCCAGAGCTTTTCTGGCTGTAGCTGTTTGGCCACGGATGTGCTTGGCTCTCCACAGGTGTGGCTGGGGCGGGGGGCGCACCCCCCCTTACCTGACGGCCTCCGGGGAGGTCTTAAAAGGAATATTCCTGTTGTACTGCGCATCGGAGACAAATGCTGCTGCCAGCAGGAGATCCTGGAAAAACACAAGACAGCGTGTAAGGAGCTTCGGGAAAACTCTGCGGAGTCACTGAGGGGAGGGAGAAGCGCGCCTGGGGCTCCCGGTACCTGCGCAGCCGCCTCAGCCATGGCGCGGGCGGACACGGCGCCTCCCCGGCCCCGCCGCCTTTAACGGAGCCGATCCCGCCCCCGCGGCGGCGGAAGCGGGAGGCGGGGCCGGGCTCGGGAGCGGGGCCGGGATGGTNGCCGGGGCGGTGGTGGGCTGGCAGGCGGGCCGGGCGCGCCGCCGCTTCCTGCGCTGGCGGCAGCGATACCTCCAGCGCCGCCTCGCCGCCGCACAGGAGAAGCTGGAAGCGGCCTGAGTGCCGGCAGCTGCAGCCGGGCTGCCCCTGCCCCTGGCAGCGGGCTCCGTGTGGCGCCTCTGGCGGCTTCGGTGGGTGCTGCCTGAGCCGCTGGAAACGGGTGAAGCGCTGCTGGGGAAGGACAGTATCCCTGGGATAGCCGGCTGGGCAGCATCCGTGGAATAAGAGTTCGCCGGAGAGGACAGCATCCATGGAATAGCAGGACTTCTCTTCTGCCCTTCACAAAGCAAGATCCCAAACTGTGTCAGACTAACCTGACTAAGAGCTGAGGATATGCAAGCAACGATCCCAAACCTGGAATGGACTGCTCAGGAGGTTTGGAGTCTCCGTCCCTGGAGGTGTCTAAGGAACAACTGGACGTGGCACTGAGTGCTCTGGGCTGGGTGACAAGGTGGGGATCGGTCACGGGTTGGAGTCGATGATCTCGGAAGTCTCTTCTAACCTCAGCGATTCCATGATTCTGAGATTTCCATATTTCATAGGGTTGTCTGCACTTGTCCAGCTCTAAGCTTGCTGCTCTACCCTTGCCAGGAAGCGCTGCCAACACAATAAACTAGCAAAAGTCGTTGCATGGTGTTCCTAGGTGTTTGTTTCTTTAAAAAATATGAAAACGTGCCTTACGGGCACATGTAACAAATCCCATTATGAGTGTGCGTGGGAACAGTTAAGTGGTGAAAGGGCTCATGCGTTGGCTGGGTGAATGAACAAGTGAAGTAAAGCAGTAAGAATTCCTCCTGGCACTTTGGATAAGGAATTGTGAAGGTGGCTGTTGCAAATTCTTTCTTCCCATTGCTAGGGAATTCCAGGAGAAGGAATGCTGGGGGATTCATTGCAGGCTGCTGGTTTTAAGAGGTATTATAGAGTTCTAAAATCATTGAGGGAGCAAAAGCACTGCCCAGAGCCGGCTGCTGGTTTTAAGAGGTATTATAGAGTTCTAAAATCATTGAGGGAGCAAAAGCACTGCCCAGAGCCCCTTAAGGCTTGGCCTTGATCTTGGAGCTCTTTCCCAGATTTAACGATCCTGCCATCAGACTGGACGGTCTGCAGAGGGGCCTTCCAATCCCATCTATTCTGTGATCCCATGACGAGGATCACAAAACACCGCATCGGTTGTCCCCAGACAAGTGCGGCCGGGGCTGTCGGGTGCGAAGGACGTCTCAGAGCTCTGCGGGGTGTGGGGTACGGAGCTCTGCGGCCCCGCCCCGGGTTCGTCATCCGGCGGCGCCGGGGCTGTCCCGTTGCCCGGTGACGATGTCGGAGCGGCGGGCGCGGGGGCCGCTGCAGCGGGTGCAGCGCCGGAGCCGGGAGCTGCGGGCGCAGGTAGCGGGGCTGTACCGGGCCAGGTACCGGCGTGGTACCGGGGATGTACCGGGGCCGGTACCGGAGCCGTAGCTGGTGTCTCGCCTCCGCCGGCCTCTGACCGCCCCCGTCCCCTGTTGCAGGTGGAGGCGCTGGGGGCGGAGAGCGCGGCTGCAGCCCCCGGGCAGCGGGAGGCCCTTTGGCTGAGGTGAGGGGGATCTCGACCTCCATCCTGAACCCTATCCCGAATCCCATCCCTCGATCCCACCGGCCGGGCGCTGCCCTCACCCTCCCCTCTCGTACTCTCAGTAGTGTTCCTTCTTTCTGTGCCTTTTCTCTCCTAATTGTACAGCTTTCTCCTAGCCGGTTCTCTCTCTCGTTTTCCAGGCTGCCTCTTTCCCAGCCCCTTCTCTCCTGTTTTTTCCAGGCTGCCTCTTTCCCAGCCCCTTCTCTCTCCTGTTTTCCAGATTGGCTCTTTCCCAGCCCTCTGGGGCTGAGGCCAGTCTGGAGAAGGGAAGATTGAGAGGGTATCTCACCAATCCATATAAATATCTCCAAGGCAGGTGCCAAGGGGATGGTGCCAGGCTCCTTCCGCTGGTGCCCAGCAACAGGATGAGGAGCAATGACCATAAACTAAAACACAAGATCCACTTCAGCATGAGGGTGGCAGGGAAGAGCTGGCCAGGGAGGATGTAGAGTCTCTCTCTGGAGATATCTCAAACCCACCTGGATGCATTCCCGTGTCACCTGCTCTGGGTGATCCTGCCTGAGCAGTGGGGTTGGACTGGGTGAGCTCCAGAGGTCCATTCCAATCCCAGGTGTTCTGGAATTCTGTCAAATGCTGCTGCTTGGAATTCTCAACCTGAAGGGACACACAGCAGCTAGAATGACACCTTTCAGTCAGCAGCTCTGGTTTGGGTCAGAATTTTAAGAAAATACCATCTGCCTGTCTTGCTTTCAATGCAGATGTACACAGCTGAAGAAATTGGTGGAGGAGAATACAAACGCTCTCCATGCTTTGAAAAAAGTAAGTATGGAGATTAATTTGTGGTTTTCTCCAAAATTCACCATGGAAAGTGTTTAAAGAAAATCAGCATTCCATTTTAGATGCCTCAGGACGAGAGCAATACCCAGCACTGCACAATCCCTGCTTATCATCTCTCCAATTAATATTTTTATATCCATGTATATAATTTTAAAACTCACTTTAATGCTTTATTTTGTCCAAGTCCCAGGTGAAAACAGAGAATTTCACCTTGGCAGAGTGAAAAGGTAAGAAAATTGTCATTAAAGAGGGAGTGACAGCAGCCCAGGAAGAGGAAAGCTTGTAAGGCATGTTTGGAAAACTTAATTTGTAGAGGAACTTTGATTCTTTTATTGAGGAACTTTGATCCTTTAGGGGCATTTGTTGGGTTCTCTGTCAGGCTGACGAGCCCGCGCCGGTGGGGAATTACAGCCAGAGGAAGGAAGAGGAAGAAAAGCTGTTGCTAAAACTCTCCCAGCAGCTGCAGAAACTCCTTCTTGTCTTGGATCCAGATAATGCGACAAAGAATTATCCAGGGTGAGTAGCTTAAACATACAAATCCAACCTGTTTTTTTAAAGGATGGCTGGAATGGACCTTGAAAAATCATTATCTCACCCCCTTAATGAGCTGAAGAATAACAGAAGGATAAAAAAAGAAGTGCTCAGGAGAGAAGTCATTTATGACTTGCTGGGATTTTCTCAGGGTGCTGGATAATGGCTGGAATGCAAGATTTGGAGGAATTCCTTCAGGACAGATAGCAAAACACAGGAATGAAAATGCTGCATGAAAATGTATCTGAATAATGTCCTTGCAGAGGCTTGACAGCATTTCAAAAAGTTTGGTGGAACTGATACTAAAAAATAGTTTGATTTGTTTTGGGTAGGGATGAGGGACACCAGAAAGGTCCTCATGTAGAAGAGGGAAATGAAGAAGAGGAGGAGAGTGAAGATGAAGAAAGTGAAGAGGAAGACACAGAAGAAGAAGAAGATGAGGAGAAGTTGTTGGATAATCCAAATGTTAGAGAATGTGTTGCTGTTGGAAACTTTGATGCCCAGCAGGAAGGGGATCTCACATTTGTGGTAAATATCTCTCTGTAAAGTGTTTTTACTGCACATCACACTGAGTTAAGCAGTAACTATAATGAAATCCTATCCTTTTGGGATTCAGCCAGTTGTTGGATTTAGGGAGAAGTTGGAATTAGGTCCTTTTTCATTTAAATATTTGTTTGGTTTTTGTCTCTGTCTCTTCCTCCAATGCCAAAGAAAGGTGAAATCCTCCTCATACATGACAAGAAGGCAGATGGCTGGTGGGTAGCTGAAAATTCCAAGGGGGAGAGAGGCCTTGTCCCCAGGACCTACCTTGCGGTTGGTGTGCTGCGACCTCTGTCCTAATCTCTGCTCTTTCATATAGATTAGTGATTATATATCTGCACAAAATGGGTCACAGTACAGTGTGTTGTTCGGAAATAAAGCCAGTTATTTGGAAATAACCCCATGTTTTTATTCATGGAGATGGAGATATCCATCAAAAGCACCATTTCTGTGCCTTGTGAAGTTTTGGCAGAGAAGTTTCTTGAATATAAAAATCAGAGTTTCTGTCACTAAAGGTCAACTCTGAAGACTCCAAGCTGCTGTGGATTAATTTGGGGTTTTAATAATATATCTGAAATGGGAATCCATGTAAATGTGGGACAATTTTCTGCATCACAGAGAGAAAATCTCCTTTTCTAAACTTATTTAATTTTTTCTAAACTTATATTAACATGGGCTGTGGTTGGAGAAGGCATTTTTAAGACCAGAACTGGGAAGAAATCAAGCTCTTTGCCATTTTAAATGTGAATTCTAGGTTCCTAAGGAAGAGGAAGAAAGCCATGAGGAGTCAGAAGAGCACATAGAAGTGGTGGATGAAACAGCAGATGGAACTGAAATTAAGAAAAGGTAAATGGAATGTCTCAGATATAGTTATGAAACTGCTGCTGTTTGAAAACAGAGCAGTATTTAGTGGTTAAATTCTTGTTCACATGAGGAGTTACTATAAATCCCTTTATTTTCTTCCAGAACAGATTCTCACTGGAGTGCTGTCCGAGCCATCACAGCGGTAGGTGCCCCTCTTACACTGCAGCTGCACCTACCACAATCTTCACTATTCTGTAGACAAGTTGTGCCTTTTCCCAAACACTGTGTCTCATATCAGAGACCATTGTTCTTAATTAACATCTGTGTTTTGGGAGTTTTTGGTAGCAAGAAATGCCACAGAAATGCTTCAGAGGAGGTGACTGATATCCCAAGTTTCTGATTCTAAACAGAACTGTAAATTAGGATGAAATTTGCTGTTAAATAGCAGGAACAGTAATATCCCTTTTTCCTTGTTTTTACTAGAATGACACTGTGGAGGTACTGACCACCACAGGGGCAGTTCCTGCAGGATTCCGTCCATCCATGCTTTTCCAGCTCTTGGAGGAAGGTAAGGATTTCGCCTGGCAGGATTCTCAGGTGCCTGTGGTGACTTTCTTACCCTGGTCACCAGCCTGTTGGACCCCATTCCATATTGCTTAATTTTAATTAGTTTGCTAACTGGCTATATTTAACCCATTAAATAATGTATAAAAGATTTTTTCCCCCTAAATTTTAATTTATCAATGTGAAATCCTGAGAAATTTCTTCATGATTTTAAAGAGTTTCCTCTTTGGAAGTTTGTTCCTGCTGACTGTACAGGAAGCAATTATATATATTTTTAAAATTTTAATCTTCCTTTTTTCTCAAAGGTCTTTTGTAGTCTCTTCACCAAATATATTAAGATACCTCATGTTTGTTAGTCTTTCTGTTTAAAGCTGTTTAATCTCTTTGTGCTTTTGGGATTAAATACTTCAGAACACTCACAAATAATAAACAGTGCTCATGGCAGATAATTCCATAGATTTGCTTAGTCAAGTATTCAACTGGATATGAATTTTGAGTGTTGTCCTTTTTGGTTCAATAAAGATCATTTGAAAAATGACAAGTTTTAAAATTTACTCTTGTTGTAGGTGAAGAGTTTCGAGCAAGTTACTATTTACAGCCTGAGCTTACTCCATCCCAGCTGGCTTTCAAAGACTTAGTGTGGAACTCAGAGAGAAATACTGTGAGTATTGCTGCTAAGGGGGACACAAACTTAATTTGCCTTCTTTCCATTTGGCTAATGATTATATCTCAATTTGCACCATTTCTGGAATATTTCTGCTGCTGGAACCTTCTGTCTGTCCCACTAAAACATCCTTGGGACAGAGCTGAAGGCTTGTGAAGAATTCCTGCTGTTACCACTGCACTGGGTTTATGGTTGGGAGAATCACCTCAGTCCATAAACACAAAATGAGACCATGTGCAGAGGTCTCTAGGTTTAATCTTCCTTCTGCTGTATTTCAGATCCATCCTAGACCCACCAGAGTGTCCTTGATTGTCACTTTATGCAGCTGCAAGATGATCCCTTTCCCTGGAACTGGTGTGCGGGTCCTCAGCCGGCACGTCCGGCTCTGCCTCTTTGACGGCAGCCGGGTAAAGAACATGTCTGCTTCCCAAAATAGGACTGGAGGAGGTTTGGAACTTCCAGGATCCTTCAGGTTCTGGTTCCTCTCCATTTCACTCAGAGACACACACACAGCCTACATCCCAAGCTGCTTATTTTATGCTCAGATGAGTCTGGCTTGAGCCCACTCACCCAGAAAAACAGAACTGAATGATAAAACAGGCCAGACTGCATTGATGGGCCTGGCCAGGCAAGCACACTCAGCCCTGCTTCCCACCCTTGATACTCCACAAAGCACTTGATTCCTCCCTTTTTCTGCCTTTGGTTTCTCCCCCTCTGCCTTCTGCTCCTGGTAAATAAGGTGCAGCCCCAGAATGCCCCTGAGCAATGGGAGGCAAGCCAGGGAGCTGCTCCTGACTCAGGATGACAGTCGCACCCAGCCCCTGGGGTTCAGGGTGGCCCTGGGAGGGGCTGGGGTGGGAGCTCCATTTCTCTGAGTCCCTACTTTCGGGTTCCCCACCTGCCATTGTGCCTCCTGGCTCCTTTGAGTTCCTGGAGTGTTTCCTGGGCTGATCTGTCTCCTGGGATGGGCCTGAGAGAAGCTGGGTCAGGGTCAGATTCTTCCACGTGCCCTTGGTCTTCTATTCCTTTGTGTGTGTGCAGAACAGCTTTTTATAAAAACATAACCCTGATTATCTAGCAGTTTTCTTCCAGTTGTCTTTGTTGTGTGCAGTGTTGGACCTATCTGGGATAATTCTGCATTTTCTGGAAGCAGCAGAGCTTTCCAGAAAAACTTGCCTTAGCTTTTTTCTCCACTTTAGGTGCTGAGTAACATTCACACAGTGAGAGCTACATGGCTGCCTAAAAATCCTCAAACTTGGACCTTTTCACCAAGGGTAGGTGACACAGCCACTGGCTTTTTTCAGCTTCTTCCTTCAGTGTCACTAAAGTGTTCCTTGGTGGCACAGCTATGCTCCATGGAAAGACAATAAGGGGAACAAGATTTTGACTGGAATTGGTTCTCTCCTCATTTTTATATGCAGTGGGATTAGGTTTGAGATCTTGTGTTGAATGAGGGATGTGCTTGATGGCCTTTAAAAATCGAGATTTTTTTTAAAAATAGGTACATTAACTTCTTTTTTTCCTCCCTCTCTCTGTATCAGGTGATGGGCATCTTACCCAGTTTGCTTGATGGTGACTCTTTTGTCAGGTCCAACTCGCTGTCTTCAGATATTGGGATATTGTTTGAGCTTGGCATCACGTACAGGTGCAATGTGAGTGTGGGGAGGTGCAGTGGAAAATACTCCAAGTGCAGGTTTATAAAGGGAGCCAGCTGTCCCCAGTTAGAGAATAGGACTAGAGAATATCCCTCATTAGAGAACAGGATTAGAGAATAGGATTACCTGGAAGGAGCCTACAGGAAAGATGGAGAGAGACTTTTCACAAGGTCATGTAGTGATAGGACAAGGGGGAATGACTTCCCACTATCAGAGGGCAGGGATAGATGGGATATTGGGAAGGAATTCTTCCCTGTGAAGGTGAGGAGGCCCTGGCAGAGGTTGCCCAGAAAAGCTGTGGCTGCCCCTGGATCCCTGGAAGCATCCCAGGCCAGGTTGGACAGGGCTTGGAGCAGCCTGGGATAGTGGAAGGTGTCCCTGCCCCTGGCAGGGGGTGGAACGAGATGATTGTTAAAATCCCTTCCAACACAAACCATTCTAGGGTTCTCTGACGGGACAATATCCCTAACTGGAGAATAAAAGTCCCTCTGACTCATGGACATGGATGTCCCTGTACCAACACTGAAGGAACTTGTGCCAAAGATCCCATGCCATGGGATCACAATGGACTAATTCTCTCTTCACTCCTGCAGTTTTCCATCTCTGTGATTTATTTCAGACTAATTTCCTGTACAGTTTGAAAACTAAAGCTTTAACTGTTTTGGCAGCATAGACAGTGGCTTCTAGCTCCACTTTGCATAGATGGAGCCTGTCCATCTGGGATATGCTGCTGGAAAGCACAACAGGTAGTAAGACAACAGATAGTAAAGCCAGAAAAACTACCCTCAGAGAAGGCAGGTTGTGATTTTTAAACACAAAAAAGTGAAAGAGGAAAAGGGAGATAACTACAACAATTTTGATGTGGTTACTGCAATTAATTGTGGTTCAGTCACTCATTCTGGGTCAGCCGTTCAAATAATTTACATTTCGCTTTTTTTCTAGTTAACAGGTGACAGAGGAGAGCTGAGCTGTGGCTGGGCTTTTTTGAAGCTTTTCACTTCCAGTGGGATTCCTGTTCCTTCCAAGTGAGTTTCTTGCCTTTTCTTGCTCTCCCTGTATTTACACACAGATGTACATACATCTGTTTTAGACTAAGAGTAAAGCTCATCTTTCATATTTACACACTGCTGGGGCAAGGGGCATCCAGACCAGTCCTTTATGATTCTGGCTCTTCTTTGCTGCATTATCCCTTTCCCCTGTGAAATCTGGGAGACTGATTCCCAAGATCTGGAGTCAGGTAGGAGTTGCTGTGAATGAATCTCTCACAGCTCTTGGAGTGTGAATTATATTTTGCAGCTGATTTATGATTAGTGGGTCCAGTCATCTGAAAGAATAATAAATATTTTTATTTTATTAAATGTAGCAAAACTTTCTGTTGATTGACAGAACTAATTCATTGTATCTCAGACTTTCAAGACTCAGTTTTTACTAAATATTGGTAGACATATATATATATAGTGTTTATGTATTCTGAATTTATCTGGGTTACAGCACACAAAACAAATACCCATAGGACACCTCTACTGTTCTAGAAGTCTCTCAATCTCTTCTAAGTCTCATTTTTAAAATACTGTTCTACTATTTCATTAAGTAAGCATAGTATTACAGATTAAATTTCATGCTTATTTCAGCAGTGACTTACTCTTGGCAGAACTGGGGTTACATTATTCTTTAACAGATTTTAAATATGGAAGATTTAAATTGTTAAAGTGATGATTCCTCAAAACCATTTTAGTGAAACAATTGCTAAATTCCATACAAGAAAAATATTTGGGCTGTGGGAAAGAGACAATGTTGTTAATGGCTTTTAAAATAATTGACCTCCCAGTATAATCAAATTTCAAAAATAGTTGAATTCCCAATATGCCAATACAGGCTTCAAATTTATCTTTATTGACAGGATGTATGAGCTGGTCCTGAGTGGTGGAACTCCCTATGAGAGAGGCATTGAGGTTGACCCATCAATATCAAGGAGAGGTGTGGTTTCTTTTCAATATAATATAAACATAATAATGTGATTAATGCTGCAGCTTCTTCACAACAGTCCCCATAGCCTGGTTTGGGTTTGTGTGTTCTATTTTTGCATGTATTTCATTATTTATCTGCTTTTGCCTTGGTTGTGGGGAGCTGGGTGGTGCCAGGCTAACTAAACTTGAAAGAGTTCTTAACCCACTGAAATGCCCATTTTTGTAATATAATTATTACTGTGGTTTCAAACTGAGTGTTTGAATCTGGGGTGTTTATTCCTCCAGCAGGCTCTGGGGTTTTTCAGCAGTTTATGAGCCTCAGGAAACAGCCTATGCTTCTGGTGAAAGTGAAGTCACCAAGTGTGCACTCAAAAGACATCCTGAAGTGAGTCCTTGTGCTTCCATAAAATGAAAAAGTATTCCACATAGCCTAGAGAAATCTGCAGTGTTTGCAATAAACATCTCAACTGCTGTCCCTTATTTTCCCAACAGTTTTCTCCCTGAAACATTAGTTGGGGCCATGTGCTACATCCATCTCCTGGTGTTTTATCGGCAAATCCTTGGAGATGCCCTCCTAAAAGACAGGATGAGCATGCAAAGCACAGGTGAGCACTGGAGGAAGATCAAGTTCTTTCAGGGAATGACTCTCTCCAGAGTCTGCCTTTGGTAAGAGATGTTTTTGGCACTTGGCCTAAGTTATCCTCTTTATTTTTACTTTTTAATTATTATTTACTTACTGACAGTAGGAAGAGATAGAAGTTAGAGAATTCTGGTTTTACAACTCAGTGTCTTGCCCTGATTATTCAACAGAACTAATGATAGTTTATAGCCTTCTCCATTTTAAAAACAACTTGAAATAAAGAAAAATCACATTTCTTAATTCTACTATATATTAATTTATATAGGTGAGAACTGCCACACTTAACTGATTTGATCTTCATAATTTAGGACAGTAGATCAGGCTGACTACCTCTCCTGGAGCCAAATTGCATCCCTTTGGATTCAGACTTCATTTGAAGTCATTGAACAGCTTTATCCCAGAAGTTGTTCTGGTAGCTGTGCAACTAAAGAAGATTTCGGTTATTTCAAAATCCATTATCACTTTAGGAATAGACACCTGAAAATGTCTGTTCTACTTCCCAGAAGTCATCAGTCCTGGCTCTCTTCCCTGAAATGTTTTGGCATTAGTAAATGCTTCATGTTTACCAAACTTCCCATCAGCTTCAAGGTGAAGAAACAAGTGTACATTCAATATTTGAAATCACACGATAAAGAAAACACTTCAGCCAAAATCCTGCTCTCTGTCATTTGGAATCTTATCCACAGTCTCCTTAATTAAAGTAATGACAGGAGCAGAGTGATTTCTCATGGAAGTGACCCAAAAAGGACCAAGACACCTGTGCAGTGGGATACGTGCCCCATTGGGAAAATCCACTGCGCACTTGGTCCCTGGTTCTCCTAAAATGCCTGCCACACCAGACATGCCTGCCTCAGACAGGCTGAGGTAGAACCCAAGTGTTTATCCATAACATCCAAACCAAGCAGCACAATTGCAGCTGTGTATAAAAAGGACAGGTGCAGAAATGAGGGAAAACACCCCTGGCAGGTAAATCAGGAAGGGCTTATGTTTGCTGGCATTCCCAATACACAGCACTGGGGTTTGCATGTCTCCTCTCCTAGTTTAACTGTCTCTGCCACTGAGAACTGGCTGCAGTCAGAACAGTTTTTAGGGAGTTCTCCTACCTTCCCTGCTCTGGAGAACTGTTACAGCTCATTTTCACTTTGGAATAATCAGACAGGAGGGGATGTGCTGAATACCTGGATGTGTCAATACTTTGAAAACCATCCTGATTCTTCCTTAGCCTTGAATGTGTTTGTTTTCTGTTTCAGACTTAATCTGTAATCCTGTTTTAGCAACATTCCCTCAACTCCTGGATCAGCCAGACCTGATGGATGCACTTCGGGTATGTTACCTTGTCAGGATTTCCAGGCAAAATTTCAACTTTTTTTTTTGTCCTGGGAGAAGACGAAGTTCTGCACAGCCTTGGTCTGATTTTACATTTCATTTTAGAGTGCCTGGGCAGACAAAGAAAGAACATTGAAGCGAATTGAGAAGGTAACAAACTACAGGTTTTTCTTTCCATATATTCAGGGTAATTCCAACTAGCTGGTCCCTGCCAGTGCAATTGCTGCTTAGCTTTTCCTCTCACTGTACATCTGTTTAGAAAATAGAGATACGTAAATGCAGTTCTTAACACTTCTCACCCAGATTTATAACAGTAAACCACAAGCAGGAGGAAAATTAAATTAACCTGTAACTTTTTATTTCAGTGTTGTTATGGGAGAACGTGTTAAAGGTTGGTACCCAGAGTGTGGCTCCCTGTCATGATGTGCTTCCAATAGTCAGCTGGTAAAAGCTTTCCATGGATACAAAAGGGGCTGTGTATGCCCACAAAACCATCTTCCCTCCTCCAAACTCTGAGCTTCAGTCCTCCCACAATCTGCCTGGGAAAAGGCCCCCAAATTCCTCACATCTCCCTACCCCAGACAGTTGTCCCTGGGCTCACCCACACCTTGTCCTATCTCCTGTCCCCCAGACAGATAACAGCTGCAGGGAACTGAATGAGAAAGCCATTGGCTCTCAGTCCTGGATTTCCTGGGAGCAGGAGTGGGATATTTCATTCCCTGTGGATGCTCCTGAATTAATGCACGAGGATGGCTCCTCGTTTATGCAGAACAAACACCCGCTGAGTCAGAGTGGCTTTTTCAGGGCCATTGATCCAGAAGGAAAGCAGATCTGCTCACAGAATTGGCAACTCCCCGGCATCCCAGGACCATCCAGTTCTACCTGATTGGCATGTGCCACTCCCACGGGAGGATTGCTGCCTGTTGAATGTTCACACCTCGTGGGGTTCCATGAAGCTGAGCTGTAAAATGCTCCCTGCCAGGCACAGTGCTCCTGGGGCTGGGACACTACAGATTTGGATCTTTCCCATGTGTTTGATAATTGAGCAGCCTGATCCTTTGTCTCTAGGTTTTCCAAACTGATCTTTACAGCGGACACACAGGTCACACCACGCACAAAGAGTGGGACAACAGTGCCCAGGGGCAGCATCACCTCCGGCTCCAAGGAATGGGATCGGAGCCATGCTCTGCCTAGTACAGCAGGGAAATGAGAGGAGTTTGGGCTTCCAGGGCAGGGAGGATGTGGCACTGCTTTTAAGAAATACAAATACCCCACCCCAAAGGGCTCTCAGTGCCTGTAGTTTGTGGGAAGGCTGGCAGAGTTCAGGGTGCAGGTTTGTTGATACGCTGGAGGCTTATTCAAGATAACAGATGTGTGTTTAGGAAGGTCAAATCTCTTCCTATTGTTTTCCTGGGAACTAGGAGTAAGTTGTTTGGGTTTTTTTCCCCATGTGCAATACTTTGGAAAAGTGCTTGGCAACACGATGTGTTTGCACTGAAATATTTTCAAACACTCTTCTCTGCAGAGAGATCAAGAATTCCTGAAGTCTGCATTTGTCCTGGTGTACCATGACTCTGTGTTCCCTCTGCTCTGCTCCACATTCCTCCCCAGTTACAAATGGGCTGAGGAAGAGGTGGAATTGTCTCGCTGGAAAGTGATCCATGACTTCCTGAAAAGGAGCCAGGAGAATGACAGTGCACTGGAGTACCTGCTGTCATCAGAAAACACCCACAGAGCCTTTGACATCTCAGAGCTGGCATATGATTTCTTAGGAGAAGTGAGGGAGAACAATCCTGGACAGTGAACAATTCAGGCTCTAAGGACATGGTAACAATAAAATTAAATTCCTACCAAAGAGATTGTGTAGGATCTGAATTACAATGGGTATTTAATTATTTATTTATTGCTAAAATATTTTTTTTAGCAATAAATAAATAATTATTCTGTTTAACAATTAAGATTTTGAGAGAGATTAAATTTTTTTCCATTTATCTACTGGAAATTGTATTTTAAATTTGTAACTTTTCAGTATTAAACAAGGCTCTGGTTGCCTGTTACTACCTGTTGTTGCCATGTCAGGTGTCACGTTTTGCCAAAGCTGAGGTAGCCCTTTTCTCCTCTTGTGCAGCTTCCAATTAATTTCCCATGTTGTTTTAATCAGGGTGAAAAAAAGGCTCTTTGTCCCAGTCCCCCAGCAGCCTGGGAGCAGGGAAGGGAAAAAGCAGCGATCTTTAAGAATGCTGCTGAGCAAGGGCAGCCAGCGTAGGGGAAGAAGCCTCTCTTGCCCAACCAGTGACCAGCAAGTTGCTCTTTTTTTAGACTGTTTGCCTGTTCTTCTCTCCCACTCAGGAGAAGGCTTGGTTACTCCCAGGAATGTGCCTGACCCAACGAAAACAACAGCTGGTGGGAATCCTGAGAATGCTGCATTTCCCCAGGCTTATTTCCTCTGCTGACCCCTGAGTGCCTTGGGACCACAGGCTCTGTGTGCTGCCCACTCCCAGGGGGAAGTGATTAATCCACTTTCTCTTTAGCGCTGGAGCATCTGGATGCTTCGTGCAGGGCAATGGGGACATTGCCACTGTATCACACATGGATTTAAGCCTAGGCCAGGCTCAGTTTTGTTAGGCGAGATTTAAAACAAGATTTTTGAAAGCCTGTGCTGCATGGAACCAAAAACCAGCTCCCACTGGAGCATCTGTAAACTGGAGCCTCCAGCTTACAGGAAGGGCTAAGAAGGGCTCAGACAAGAGACATGGATTTGATCTTTGCTCTGTGTTGTGCAAGAGCTTGGCACAGAAGCCGAGTTCCTGGGGCATCATCTGTCTCGCCTAGCAGAGCTGGGATATCTCACTGGGATTCTGTCCTCTCTGGGCCACCAGGCAGAAGTGTCATCCCTAGCCTTTCATCCCACCCCTTATCTGAGAGTTCCGGGGCCAGGAGAAGTGCACTGGATGAGACAGCAAGTGCTTCCTGAATCCAGAATACAATTGCCAGGAGGCAGAAATTGCTGTAGCTCTCCTTCAAACCCTACTGGGCACTTGGGAACACATTGCCAAACCCTCCTGGTGTGTTTGTAAAATTTACCTGCTAGTTTTTGAAAGTTGGATGTACCTGCAGGGTGTGGAGGGGCCTGACATGACTACAGGGCAGAAACCTGAACAGAAATGGGAGGAGGCAACAACAGTGGAGGCAAAAATATTTCAGGCTTGGAAGTGTGCCAAGGACAACTGTTTGCAGGAAACATTTCTGTCCCGCAAGGTGTAGGAAGTTTCTTTCCTTTCCTCTCCAGTTAATGACCTTGCATTGCTGCGTGATGGGGCCGGGGTCCCGCTCCGTCCCATCCCGCCTGGCAGTGGGATGCACAAAGACGCCGCAGTCTCCGGCGGTGCCAGGGACTTGTCGGGCCGGGGCAGCGGCGCGGTTGCCCGGGCCGGTTCCTGTGTTACGTCCCACGGGCGTGTCCCTTAAATCCCGCACGGGAGCGGCGCAGGGCAGGCGAGCGCCAGCGGAGCCGAGCGGAGCGGTGTCAGCCGAGGAGAGATGGCCTCGGTGGGTCCCTCTGCAGCGTCCACGCAGCCCGCCCTGCCCTCCGGACCCGCTGTCTTCAAAACCATCCCCTACGCCTTCATTCTACCGGAGATCGTGAGTATGCCTCACTCCGCTGCTTCACGGCACCCACTTCTGGCTAAAATCCCCTGAAACCATCCCGAAGGCATTACTAGTGGGAAGTGACATCTTGGTTTTGAGCTTATGCTGAATGCACAGAGTATTCTGATGAGGTTTTTAGGAACAGCTAAGATACAGATGAAGTACACTCAGCTCCATCACAGCCTGTTGTGAGCGTCACTGAGGGTGGGCCTGGGAGAGCCTGAAGAGCTTTTGGCTCATCCAGGGCAGACGAGCAGCTCTCATTATCATGAAGCAGCTCTTGTTATGTAGAAATGTCTTGAAAATCAAGGGAATTTTGCTCTCCATATCAAGTATTGCAGGAGTTGAAGGCAATTGAGTGTCTTGTAATGTGTGACATTCTGTGATTCTTTCAATTACTTCTGGGTCCAGAGGGCATTCAGTGCGACCGGCCAAGATAGTAGCTGGTGTACTTTGTCATGGTGCACCGGGGCTGGCAGCCCACACACCCCTGCTCCACAGGCACAATCCCTGGCCATGGCAGTGGGCTCAGCTACCTGCTGTAATTCCAGGGGTTTCACCCACCGCAGCTGGAATGGCACAGGGTGGCACAGGCTCATCCTGATAACCCCGTGTGCTTTTTGTGCTCAGTAAATATGCTGGGTGGGGATTCAGAGCAAGCAACTTGCTCTTAAAGCGGTGTGTGGAGCTGAGAGGAGACTTCCTCGTGCTGTGATTCCAATCCCCCGAGATTAATGAGCAGGCAGGGCTGGGTTGAGGCAGCCATTCACTTTTCCCAGATAAAAGCACATTTTCTGGCTTCTCCACCAAATCCCTCAGGGTGAAACATTTCCTTGTGCGGAAGGCAGCAGCAAACCCTTCCCTTTTGTGTGAACACTTATTTCCTATGAGTGTTCAAGGAAACCGGTGCCAGCTTGCTTGTTGTTGCACTGGGATGCTCTGGGAAAGATGCAGATGTTCACTGGCTGCTGTGGCCAGCCCAAGACGGAGGAGAGGAGGGAATTGGGGAGGAAAAGAGCTTTTCCTCATCCCCACACTCATCAAAGGTGCCTGTTTGTCCCTGGCAGCTCTGCGGGACCTGGGTGTGGATCCTTGTTGCTGCTACCTCCGTCTCTTTGCCGCTGCTTCAGGGATGGGTGATGTACGTGTCCCTCACCTCCTGCCTCATCTCCCTGCTGCTCCTCTTAAGCTACCTCCTCGGCTTCCACAGGAACAGTGAGAACTGGAAAGTGCTGGTAAGGAGGGAATGGAACACGGGCAGATGTTGGCAGCAGCAATGTGGGCACAGGACCATCTTAGCTGGTGACCCACCAATCCTTTTCTCCTTTTGCCTCGACTGGAAAGTCCAGGGGAGCTCTGATGTGAAACCACTGCCTGGGAGGGTTCAGTCCCAGCCCTGTCCAGGCACGTGTCCCCCTTTAGGGCACTCACAGGTGCCATGTTTTGCAGGACAGTTTGTACCATGGCACCACAGCCATTCTGTACATGAGCGCTGCTGTCCTGCAGGCCAACGCGACCATCAACTCTGAGTTCGGCACCAACGCACCACTCAACTATCAACTCAACTGTGCTGCATCGGTGAGTCCAGAGCACTCTGCCAGGCTGCAGAACACACAGTTCCCCCTGGGAGAGGCAACAGCACGTGCTACAGCCACAGCAGAAGCCACCCCAAGCCCCACAGTGTCACACTGGGCAAAGCTTCACCTCCTCACCTCTGTGGGTCATGCAGTAAGCATCGGCTTCTCAGGGTCCACCAGTTCACGGGCAGCCTGACGTGGCTGAATCCTGGAAAAGGCTGAGGCTTTGCCTCTCCTTTGAGGCTGGAGAGAGCTCTAGGCTGGGAGGCTTCCCCAGGCTGAAAGCACTGGGAGGAGATGGGGTTTGACTCTGCCAGCTGACCCTCCCTCTTCTTCCTCTCATGCAGTTCTTCGCCTTCCTCACGACCTTCCTGTACATCCTTCACGCCTTCAGCATCTACTACCAGTGATCCTGGCAGCACCAGATTCACCTTTGCAGGACGAGGGCTTTCCCAGTGTGAGAGACCCTGCTGTCTCACCAAGATGTCCCTGCCCCAGCCCTGTCACCAGGCCTCAGGAACAGCAAGTCCTTTTGCACTTCATCACAGGAGAGATTTTGCTGGCACACTGTTGGTGTGCCTGTGGGACATTTCCTGCCTTGCCTGGGGACTACGCAAGGGAGGGGACTGGACACGGGCCCCAAACCTCCAATTTTGACATTTTGCCAAATATTGACACCAAGAGAACGGAAAAAAAAAAATCACTGTTCTTTCAGCAAACAATCTCCTTTCTTCTGTTATTTGCCTTCCCCTGGTTCAGCTCCAACCCTCCCCAAAACAAATTCATAACAATGATACAAGATAGTGTTCCTTGACTTTCAGATGGTTTCATTTGATAAATGCTGTATTTGGAATAAAGATTTTGACTACTCTGTAAGCTGTGTTCACTGAACAAGCTCATTGTACTCCCCAAGAGTTAGAGAAGAAACAGAAAATTTGTTGTTGTAGAAAGCTACAACAGATTTTAAACAAGTAAATCATAGAACTCATAGGAAATTTCTAGATGTATTATAAAACTACAGTGTGAAAAGAATTATTACAACAGACATTTACAGCAGTTCTTCTCCCAAGTCTCCTGATTCCCATTACAAAACCTGCAGCTGCAGAGTCCAGGCACTGGCACCACCGCCACAGAGCACTGGTGTTACTGGTGTCCCTCTTCCCTCTTCCCCATATCCTCAGCCTCGGAGTGACTGGAAGGAGCTCCCTCCTCTCTCTGCTCCAGGGAATCCTGCAGGTCTGGGATAGTGTTGGCTCGCAGCACATCCAGGTATAGCAGGTAGTCCTGGAGGCAGGCTGGCAGCGGCAATTCCCGGATCACGCGCTCCGACCGCAGGCGCTTGGTCCCCAGCAGGGACCGGATCTCCAGGCGGCACAGATGTGACAGAGAAGGAAGGAAGGCTGGAAAATGAAACCCCAAGTCAAACACAGAGCAGCTCTTACTACACAAATATATTTACTAATAAAAAAAGGAAATAAAGAGAGAACTTAATCTCAGTTTCCCCAAATAACCCCCTGGTTTTTTTTAACTCCAAAAATATCCTCATTACCTTCCAACATTCTAAAGGAAGTATTATTAAATGACATTATCACTTGGACAACTTAGAAATTATTACAGACCCTTTTAAAGAAGAATTTTCTTTGAAAGAAATCATTCACAAAGACACTTCAGGGCAGTTTTTCAGTCAAATAACACATGACCTGCTTTTCTGAAGGCTGAACTATGAAAAATTCCTGCACAACCAACTTAATCTTTTTGGCTGGTCACATTTTTATGGTTTGTATTTAATTACTTTCCAATGCTTACAAAACAGGACAGATGCTTCATTGGAAATACAAACCAAATTAGAAAAAAACCCCATAACTAAGTAATATTGTCATTTTCTCCTAAATCTCCCCACCTGCAGCCTGGAAGCTGAATACATGGAAGCATTATTTTCCTGCCAGTATTCCTTACCAAAATGGCTCTTGGAAATCCAAGTGAACTTCTCCTTGTATTGGGAAAGGTGTTGCTCCACAATTGCAGGAAGTCTGCTCCAATTCATGAACTCCAGGATGAAATTAAGGACATCCCCACTCACAGAGAAAATCCTGCATAACAAAGACTCCCCTAAAATACCTTTTAAAAGCATTTGTACATTACAGAATAAAAGACCAAAAAGCATCACATGTGATATGCAAGGACAGTGAGATTCGTCCAGTCACTGAGCTGAAAACTTGTAAAACTTGTGTAGTGTGTTTACTACAGCCTGCAGAAAATACAAATATTTCATAACTGTAAATTTAATCCTGTAGTGCCCAATTAAATATAAAACATCACCAAGCTGTTATTTATATGTGGAAAAACTTCAATAATAATAATAATTTAAAAAAAACTGACTGGAATCTTTGCCACATTGTGTTAAACAAAACAGTCTCAAACTGCATCCGTTTCCTCCCCTCCCAGCCTTGGCCCAGCTTCACTTCCCATTTGTTTCCCATCCCTCCTGACCTATTTCTCCCATTGGAATTTCTTCTTACCATGGCTGTATTAAAGTATTATACACACAATTTGCAGCTAAATTTGGGGGTTAACTGGAGATGTTCAATATAAATTTGGGAAGTGATGCTTTATTGCTACTCTAGAGAAAGGCAATTTCCAGTCTGGCTTTCTTCCTAAATAAAACTGTTTTACTGCCTCCAGACATGACGTGTGAATGATTTATTTCAGACTTTCCACAACCCCTCCTGTTCCTGATGGTGGCAACTGATTATCAAGGGCCATCCTGTGAAAGCTCTGTTCAGTAGCAGCTTTGCACATTAGCGTGAGATGTTTAAGTAAATAAAGACAAGGCTCCCTGCTTACCAGAACCTGCACATGAAATTCAGAGGGTTGAAGCCAGCCAGGAGCAGGCAGGGCAGCCATTCCTTGTATTCCTTCTGCACTGTGCTGCTGTAGTGGATGAAGTCCATAAATTCCTCCTCCAAGGGCAAGGAGCAGCCCAACCTCAGGAAGCGCCGGAACAGAGCAAACTCCTTATGGCACAGGCAGTGTACCAAGTTAATCCCACGCAGGGTGATCCCATATTTCAGGAGAACATCAATGAACTGATAATGCCTGTGAGCGGGAAAAGGAGTAGGACATCCCATGAGCTTTCCCTCAGAAAGGGAAATCACTTTTTACATCTGTCTTCAATAAAACACTTTAAAATGGTTTTATTAAAATCCTTTCATCATTACCCGCTGCAACAAGGTAATAGGATAAGGACTGAGACTATGACTGGTGTTGCCTTTTAGTGATTAGATGGCACATTACTCCATAGAACTGATGACATTTGCTGCCTGCCTTGTTCACAGAGCAATCACCTGCTCTGCTTCCCTTCCTAAATTATTTATTATAAAGCAACACCAGGACAGAAAGGGAAAAATGCTGTCCAAGGATTTTTAAAGGCAGCTTCCTAGGAGCAGGCCACAAACTAAATTCACTACTAACAAACCTCATTAATTTAAATGGCAGCATCTACGCCATAAATAAATTTCAATCCATGTACAAGAAATAATCTGTTAAAATCTGAGAGGATTCAAGAACCGTTTTTGAAGATGTTCTTCTTAGTGCAGCACATGAGTCCCATTCCAGGACTTCAAATTAATATTCCTCCTTGGGAATATTAATATTCCCAAGGAGGAATATCAATGAGGAGTGTCTGCAAAGGGGGAACACACTGGAATTCTGGAAAAATATTAGATGATAGACAGCAGTATGAGGGAGGATAGTAGGAAACTACATGTTTACAGTAAGTTAATTAAAGCAAATATGATTATGAATAATTTCAAAACAGAAGAGGTTTGCTTACTGCTTTTGGAAGATCACGCACATGGGGGATCTGCAGTCAAAATCCAGGCACTCCTGAGCATCTGGGCTGAAGCCCTGTTTGAGCAGCATTTCCAGGCACTCCCCGTCCCCACCGTACAGCGCGGAATACACAGGGCTCACTTTGCCCTCACCCTTGTCACAAATCCGGTCAGTGATTGGAATCAGCAACTCCAGTATCCTGCAGATATTTAAAACCACCGTTTTCTGATCTTGTGCAATGATTAATCTTAAACACACGGTCATTTTTTCACACGGTCATTGCAGCTTTGGAAGAAAATCATGGTTTTTCACTCTTGAATTTGCAGCTTTATAATTCCATACACAGACCCCTTGCAAAAGTTGTGCTTTGGGATGGATTTGGGCTGGAAAAAAGCATTTTAAACCAAACTAGGGACAGCTACTTCCTAATATGCAACAATTCTTTTTACAGCAACAGAACACAACTGCAAATTAAATCCCATCTCCATGGAAATTTGGAAGTAAACTGGAAACGTGAGCTGCAAATGAAATAAATTCTTAGCTCTGGGAAACAGAAAAATCATTCTGTTTACAGCTCACACCTCAGGCCACATCATATTAGTGACAAACACCAGTTCCTTTGCTGCTGGAACTTACTCATGCTGCGTAAGATTTGGCAGTGAGGTACCATCACTTATATATTTAAGTGCTGTCCGTGTGTGAATCATGGAGTTCCTGACAGATCCTTCTCCCCAGTGATCTATTCCCAAAACTTCCTTCCACTCTTGGCTCTCTGCTGTGGAACTGACTTGTATCTCTGAAATTGGGCAAAGCTATGAATTAATCTCTGGAAAAATTAAAGAAACTGTTTTGTGGCTTTGATTTTTCTGGCTGGTCCAGCTAATTCAATATTTGCATATAATTGCTTCTGCTACTTAATATAGAATTCTAATTAGCAGCTGTTCAAGTCATGTATAATGTATAATGCAGTTATTTGTACTTTTAAAGGGAAAAGTAATATGGCCATGGAGAGAATTGATATCTGGTTCAGCACTGTGGAAAACCCTCTGAATTCATTAGGATTATGGATGAAACCCAGGTTAGACGCTGAATTAAAAATCATACAATCACAGAATGTTTGGGGTTGGAAGGGACCTTAAAGGTGATCCAGTTCCATCCCCTGCTGTGGGCAGGGACACTTCCACTATCTCAGGTTGCCCCAAGCCTCATCCAATCTGGCCTGGAAAACTTCCAGGGATGGGGCAGCCACAGCTTCTCTGGGCAACCTGTGCCAGGGCCTCTCCACCCTCACAGGGAACAATTTCTCCCTAATATTTCATCTAAACCTACTCCCTGTCAGTGTGGAAGAAACTATTAAGAGACATTTAAAGTATGAAAATATTCAGAACTTCTGAACTACAGATCAGTTTGAACAATCAATTTTTCTCCCTTTTAGGGCTAAACTTCCTCCTTTGGGGATCAGATTTATGTCACCAGCACCTTGTGTCTGAATGCTTCTGCAACCACCTACTTTGCATGGCCCATCTCAGCTGCTGCATGAATGGGTAACTGCCAATTATCCTCGTTGCAGTAGAGGTTTGGGTCTGCCCCTGCAGTCAGCAGCAGCTTCACACAATCCAGATGTCCCTCCTGTGCAGCAATCAGCAGGGGAGTGGCCCAGTCCTTGGCCTGGCAGTTGACATCTGCACCTGACACAAAACAAAACCAAAGTCATGTCCATCAGTCATCATTTTTCAAGGGTGGCTTCAAACTCAGCAAGTTTCCACAGCAATAAGGAAATAAAAGCTCTAATACTCAAAATGATGACGTGCAAGAGCAGAGCTGAAATTGCATTTAGTGGGAGTTGATGGAACTGTAGCAAGGGAAATTAAGGATTGTGGTTACCGTGGGACAGAAGCAGCCGCAGGCTCTCCAGCTGGCCATACTGAGCAGCCACAAATAGAGGGGTAATTCCAAAGTCATCATGACAGTCCTTGCTGGCCCCTTTCTCCAGGAGCATTTGCATTATCTCAGTGGAACCCTGAAATAAATGTTTTTAGACTTAACCAGCAGGAAAGTGAAGAAATGACATAATCTGTTTTTCCCTATATGTCCCAGATGGAAAGAATAAAACCCACAATACATTCAATATTCTGAAGATGCACTGAAAAATCAATGGTAAATGAAATTAGGCAAGTTCAAATTGATCACTTTTGCTCATTTACATGATAAACTCATTTTTATGTGTTAGAACCATTACGCCAACATATTTTTATGTACAAGCTCATGACTGCTAGGGTAGGTTAGGAAAAACTACCTGACTAAAAGGCAATAAATATTAAGGAAATAATTATCCCCCAGAATACACCAGTTACATGGAAATTACACGATGTGCTCACAGGTTACCTGAAAGGAAGCTTGGTGCAAAGAATTCCATCCGGACCAAGAATGAGAACCTTCAACATTTGCTCCATGTTGGAGCAGAAACTTGACAACCTCTGTGTGTCTATTTTCAACGGCTTCCATGGAACAGTAAGGAAAAAAAGATTTCTTATTGAAGAATTTTAAAAAGAAATAATTTAAGTATTTGGATTTAAAAGCTCAAAAAGTCTCACTGCCAACTTCCTGAAACAATAAACCTAGTTCCTTTAAACTTGCCCATTGTATACTTGCTTGCCTTTTATATTTAGATCTCCAAAACAGTGCTGTAGAATGGAAATTATGCCAAAATTTCCCCAGACTTGGAAAAGACTTGGAAACAAAGGTACCATGGCACCCATGATGTCTGGGTACAGAGGCAAGTAAATCAATAAACGTATTCAACCAGATGATTCAGACCCTCAGGATTCACCGTAACAGAAGTTTTAAGCATTCAATTAGGTCAAACATAAATCATAGAAAAAATGCTAAAATAATGGACCTTAATTGCCAGACTAGGAATGTCAAAAATAAGTCTCTTTACATAAGAATTAGGGAGGAATTATAAAAGTCAAAAAGGCTTTGAAACAGTCTCATACAGATGTAATCCTGAACCTCCTAGAGTTTTTCTGTGCTTGATGCAGAAAACCAGTTTGCTTTTATAATTTTGTTTTAAAGCACTGTCTGAAGCAGATTTACCCCTAAATAAGAGGTTATTTCCACACTCACTCTGTCTCTGAGTCTAAAGCCTGGTATTTAAGGCTACAAAAAGATGCCACATGGCAGGCATGGAAGCAACTCTGGTGAGTTTAAACTCAGAGAAACTTGAGTTTAAAGTGGTGACTTCAAACTCTTTGGGATTTCAGGGAAGATCTTGTCACCTAGGAAGAGCGGGGTGGTAGCAGATTCGGTGGTGACATTGTTGAGGTCAGCCCCAGCTTCCAGAAGAACCCGGAGACATTCCAAAGAGCCATGACGAGCCGAGAGGTGCAAAGCACACAGCCCTTCGAATGTCCTTGAGTGGATGTAGTCCTCAGTTGGAGCTGGAGAGGAGCGTAATGAAGGGAAAAAAGGGATATTTGGCAGTGAATTACAAAATACAATAATTTAAAGAAAATAATAGAGTTATTTGAGATATGTGGCCTATGGAACACCGTTAACTGGTGGCGTTATCACCTCAAGTATCACCCATGAACTGCAGTGTGTCAACTTCTCTTTACCGCAGTTGGGAAACCACACAGAAAATCCCCAAACAAGCATAGGATAAATCTATGTAACTTGTATTTTCTACGACTGGGTAATTTAGCAGAAAACCATGCTATTTCCCATTAGGTTTTCTTTACCTGTATCAATGAGAAGCTTCAGGCACTCACTGGAATTGTGCGCCGCTGCTTCATGGATGGGCAACCACCCCCTGTTATCCGGGACATCGACGCTGTATCCCCGATTAATCAATTCCTTCAGTATTTCAACGTTTCCTTCTCTGGTTGCAAGGCCCACGGCCGAGCACCGGTCAGAATAGGCTTCCGTAAAATCCATCCCTGGCACAGAACTCTGCAGGAGGAGGAAACAACTGGAGATGGAAAGAAGAGAGATGCGTGGTGGTGCAATGTAGGTATGAGGGAGGGTTGTATGTTTTGCAGAGGATTTGGTTTGGTTTGTAGGGAGATGGTGGTTTGGTGGGGGGAGGGGGAGGTAGTTGCTTGGGGTGGGTTGAGGAAGGTGGTTTGTGGCTTTTGAGGGGAGATGGTTGTGGGGTTTGAGGGGATGTGGTTGTTTTTGAAGTGGTTGTTCGGAAGGTATTAGAGGAGGTGCTTGGGGATTTAAGGGGAGGTTGAGTTGGAGGAGAGGTGTTGTTTATGGGGTTAAGGGGTGGTTCTTTGTGGGGTTTGAGGGCAGAGGTGGTTGTTAGGGAGGTGGTTGAGAGGTTTGGGGCGAAGTGATTATTTGGCTAGATGTGGTTGGTTGTAGGGCTGGGCGGTGNNNNGGCTACAGCCGGCGCTTCTGGCAGGGCAGCACCGACCACCGCGGGGTGCCGGGCAAGGTGAGCCGGGGCCGGGGGGGAGCGCGGCCGCCGCGTCGGGCCCGGGCCCTGCCCCGCGGCAGGAGCCGTCCGCAAAGGCTGCACAGGAACCCACAAACAACACAGCGCGCTCCAAAGAGGGCTCAGAAATGCCCTCATTTGTCACTTAGGGCGTCAAACGCCCTTGGTGAGGGGCAGGGGTTAGGCTGTGCACAGGGAATAAGAAAAGCCAGAATTACTGATCTAAGTATTCCCCACCCCTGCTGTATTTTAACTTATTTTATTCTCAGGTGAAGATTCATGGATTAGGAAATACTTAAAGTTCGAAAATTGTTCAGAGTTTAGAAAAGAAGGAAAAAAAAAACCAAAACAAAAACAGCGAGAAAAATAAGCTACAATTCCAAGTGAGCATTCCCAGTGTCATGTGTTTTTAAGCCACAGGGGTGAGGATAAGGTATAAACCTGCACCCAGGTAACTCCACTGTAAACCTGAAGCCGCTTTAAAAGAGAAAGAGCATCAGGATTATTTTAAAGAACATAGCTTGCTTCCTGAAGGGTTTAATCCAGATGTAAATAACACTCATTAGAACCTCAAACACCATAAAATAACTTGGACAGAGCTCAAAGACAACGCGGCTTGAGCCACCACTGACACATGTTAAAGAACAACAACGAGGAAAAAACAGTTCTTACAATTACACAGCAAATTACATGTATTTTAAAAATACTTTCAGAGGGTTATTCCCAGTAGTACAAACAGTAATTAATTCCTCTGATCAATAAGTATTTAGTAATTTGGTTTTTAATGTTTGTTTTGGGTAGTTCCAGGCAAGACAAGGACTCTGCACAGCAATTAACTAAATATCCTGCCATTCCTTAGGCAAACAGATCCTTCCTTCATCACACAACTCATCTGAACATGAAGTTCTCCTCAGTACTGCCCTTTACATTAAATCAAATTAGATTTAAATGAAATTTAATGAATTTAGGCTAGTTACAGACATTCCTAGCAAGGACAAGAAAGTTGATTTCCACCACAGAATGTCTCTTTAATCCATAATTCACAAAAATCGTTGTGACTCATTATGAGTGCATAAGTCAGAAAACTATCAATACTATGGAAAAAACATTCCAAAAGGAACACCGAAGTTATCTTTGATGTATCATGGATACAGACTCCTTTCTCCTCAGGAAAGAGGAATAATTTAGTGTTCATGTAGCTTTGTTGCCTTATTTTATCAGTCAGATCAGGAATAAATGGCTCATGCTGGGAGATAACTCATTTGATGCCAAAAGCAGCAATTTTAAACTGCAGATGTAGTTCGACGTAGAGTTTTATGTTTTAAAGTTTTATACAACTTTTAAAGTTTTATACAACAAACTTCAACTATTTTATTTCCAGTATTTACAAACTGCCTTCTTACTTTTCTCTACAAGAATTAACTTACTGGGGAAAACAAGCCATTTGCAAGGTATCCTCCATCTGTCCAATGAGGCTCCAAGAGCTCCTTGAGGACAGTTTTACATTAATAAAACTCTTAATTTAAATTACTGTTATTGTATTGTTAATTAATTGTCACTCTTCTAAACTGCAATAGAATTGAGTCTGAACAGCACATGTAAAGCAAGGACATTCAGACCCATCCCCATTTCTGCCTGCCTTTAATTTTTGTGTCACAGGCACTGTCAACCCAGAATTTAATGTGTTGTTTATTTTATCTAATACACATTAAAAGCTACTGTCAGAAAATGTTTACAGTTGATCTGGACCTTACTGGAATTGTGCTGGATTAGTTCTCTGAGCATTTAATTCCTGTTCCTTGTGGGTTTTTTTCTCATTTTGGTTTGGTTTTGTTCATGATTTAGGGCAAAAGCTTCTGACTGAATGATGATTTCTTGTTTTAAATTTTAGCCTGGAAGAGTTGTGACCCTTGTTGAAGATGCTGAGGTACAGTACTGCTGTATAGAATGTCCTGTTGCATTTCCACTTGTTAATTTTTGTTTTTCTACAAGCAAATAACTCTCTTATCTTTAGGGAAAAGTTCTCTTAGTGTTTCCCAGAGTTACACCAATGGCTCTTGATTGTTTCAAATAATCAATATAAACTGGAAGTAGTTTGGGTCTGTTATTAGAACAGGGATATTTTAAAGTATATTCTGGAATAGTCACTTTGTCTATCCAGTTGTGAGATGCAGAATTTGATATAAAGATATAGCAAACATACATTATTTGATATCAGCATCAAATGATAAATGTAATTGCTTTGATTTCAGCTTCACAAGGTTCAATCAGATTGTGAACGTATCCCAGCACACTACACCAGTTCAGGTGTGTAACAGGTGTAGGTGACCCTCAGGTCCTTGCCAAACTGTCACCGAATAGAAGGGATCTGATCAAAATTCCTTCAAATTCAGCATTATTTAAATTTGTCATTTTCAGACATAAATTTTATGTCTGTGTCCTTTATGCCAGCTCCTTAGTGGCCTGTACCGAGTCTATTTACTACTCCAGATATTAACAAAATAAGAAATTGCTCTGTTAGAAAAACCTCAGCGTGAGCAGAAAGAGGATGATCAATTTGTGTGATCAGTGTTTTCACTGATAACTGCCTGAATAAAGCAGCCCTTTTATTTTGGGACTCCTACAAACAGTGCAAAAAGAAGCAGAAGGGCAGAAAATCAGTTTACTGGAAGTTTTGCCTAAATGCAATGATTTCTGAATATCCTTTTAACCAATTCTCCTTGGCCAGGGATGCGTGTGGGGTGTTGCCTACAGGTTACCAGCTGGGAAGGAAGGAGAAGTGAAGGCCTACCTGGATTTCCGGGAGAAGGGCGGCTACAGGACCACCACAGTCATCTTCTACCCGAAGGACACGTCGGTGCAGCCCTTCGACGTGCTGCTGTACATCGGCACCCGCGACAACCCCAACTACCTGGGCCCCGCGCCGCTCGAGGACATCGCGCGCCAGATCCTGGGCGCTGCCGGGCCTAGCGGCAGGAACACGGAATACCTGTTTGAGCTGGCCAACTCCATCAGGAATCTCGTGCCAGAGGATGTGGATGAGCACCTCTTCTCCTTAGAGACACTCGTCAAGGAGCTCTTGAACAAGCACCAAAATCTCAACTGTCTATAAAGCAACCTCCTAACAACCTGGTTCTGTCTTCAGAGGAGAGGTTGTGTTGGCCATGAGAGTGTGACAGGGAGGAAGGCGCCTCTGCATTGCACTGTCCTAATTAATACTGCGTATCTTAATGCTGCATTCAGAATAGGAGGTGGTTACTTAAAATAAAACAGCCAAAATCATTCTTTCAGGAGTCCAGAGAAAGGCAAGCAAGGAAAGTGTTACAGGTTTGAATTTGGTATCTTAGCTTTTTATCCAAAGACTACACCGCAAGACAACCACTTAAACTTCTCTTTATATTTTTTTATTATTCCAGGTTTAAAAGAAATCTTTATAATATTTTTGAGGTCAAAATCAGCATGCAGAGACAAGTTCCACAGATTTAAGTGGTAGGTTGTTCTGATTCCAGACCACAATGCAGGAATTTTAAGTGGTTGGCCTAAATTGTGTAGTAGAACATTTACATCAAATTCAACTCCTCTGAAATGAAGTTACACCACTGAATTAATCATTTCACCCTTTATATGGTTATTTACCCTTTAATGCAGAGGATAAACCATTTTATTGTAAAGGAAATAATTTCTTCCCTTGGCTGCTGATGTCAAGCCCTGAAAACCAAAGCTCTGGGTGCTCTGACTCAAACAAGCCATAGCCTATCAGTGCCTCATTTTCATTTTTAATCTTGATATAAAGAATAACCCCAAAATATTAAAATTAACTCGGAGCATGACTTGAAGACATAACACAGCAAGAACAGAAACTCTCATCCCTGTTACTTCAGGTGCTGTTGTGGCCCCATCTCTTTAAAAATCCCAGCTCTAGGGATAGATTTTCATTTCAGGGATTCACCAACTGAAGGGAATTAAGGAAGGAATCTTCTTTTCAGTAACCTTAGGGGGGTGTATGGACATCCCAAGAGAATTGGGAAGCCCCTAATTTAGGCCAGTAGGCTTCCTGATGCAATCTGTCAGCATACAGAGTATCTATCCCAACGTGGATTTGTCTCACTCCTCAAAGCTTTTATTTTTATTAACTTTTAACCAAGTATATTTTTATATCTTAATGTAAAAGGTCCTGTTTCAAACACCATGTAACGTCCTGTTTTCCCATCCAGGGAATGTGTAAGTTTTTAGTAGCAGCCTGGAGGTTTGGATTCTGCATCAGTAATTGCAAAAAAGGTGTGTTTTTCCCCTAAAAAGATTGACCCTTTCTCTTCTTTACATCTGGTTTATATTTGTAAAGGTAGAAATGTGCAATGGCACTCTTTGCTTATTCTTTAAAATCCTTTTTAGATTTAGAAATTCTTTCCTCAAAGACTTATCCTTGTTCCTTAAAACAGGGCAGGGGATGCTTGTGCTCAGTAATGATCCAGAACCATCAGGGCTGATTCCCTCTTTAAAATGCTAATTATTTAAGTACTGTGATTCTGTGTAGCTCCACATTCTCTACCTTTAATTGCCTCCAAGGGTTTGTTGGTTCATTTGCTTCCCAAGTCCATAAACCATTGCAATAATACACTTTCCTGTGTGTGTGTGTACGACTTCAGTGCAATTAAAAATGTATTTCAATGACTACTGGGGTCAGAAACTTCCAGAAATCTTATGTTTAAAGTGTGTCTGTGTGGAGATGGACATCAAGGTGTGCATTCATTGTGCCTCACTATAAAAATTGCTGTTGGGGCTGAGAATGACAAGCAGCACACAGGGGCTACTATAAACTGTGGCACATTAGGAATTAATTAAAGCACGGGGCATTTAAATATATACATTTGTTCTTGCTTTGTGGGATTAAAGCCACTACTCTGCCCCCAGCTTTGGTCACTACCAAAAACCTCCCAGATCCGCTACCTCAAAAATTTTAGGCCATTTAGGCTTCATTTTTTTTCTGACTGGTTAAACTCAATCTGTATTTGTGCAAATACAGATTTTAGATCTGTAGGCTTCACCATACAACCGTGCACACAAAGCTGCTGCTCAGCCTCTTCTCAAATGGTGTTTGGGGAAAAAACAGGCACATCCATGACTATTAACAGAAGATATGCATAGAGGAGAGAGAGGGAAATCCAGATTTAAGGGTTGGACTGTGTGATCTCCAAAGTATTTTCTATACAGAGTAACTCCAAGGCTCTGTAACAAGGAGTTTCTCTGCAGCATGGCAGATTAATTTCCTGTCTTTCCTTCAGTTATTTATCTGCTCCACGTATCCCATGGATCAGATGGGACTGGCCTAACCTGCTCTGCTGTGAAGACTACGGGCCCCCTTGGGTTCTCAGGTGTATAGATGCACCCTCATATATATATATATATGTATATATACACACTGTGTGTATAGAGTAACACACAGAGGAGCCCTTAAAGTGCTCTTTTACACTCATAACCTTCTACCTGTTGGTTATGTTTAACCCTTAGTGCTGCCACTAATGACCAAAGTTAATTACTCGCATCCCATTCCCCCCCTTCATTCCCTCATTCCCTCCCCTCCTCCTACTCGCCACCATTTTACCCCTCCCTCACTTCCCTCGCTCCCCGTTCGCTCACTCATTCACTCATTCACACTCCTCATTCCCACTTCGCCCTCACACGCATTCCCTCACTCATACTCCTCAAATTCCTCACTCCCTCCCACTTATCCCCCCTCTCTCACTCCTTCCCACTCCTTACTCCCTCCTCGTACACGCTCGCTCGCTTCTTCCTTCCTCAGTCCCCTACCCTGCTCCTTCGCTCGCTCCGTGCCCGCCCGGCCCCTCACCTGCGGCGGCGGGCGCTGCCCCGGATGCCGCTGCCCGCGCCGGGCGCTGCCCCGGTTGTTGATCGCGGNCCCGGGCCCGGTGCTGCTCTATGGGCTCCTGGCGGCCGTGGCGGCGGTGGCCGAGGGCGGCCGAGCGCTCCCGCAGCTCAGCGACGACATCCCGTTCAGGGTGAACTGGCCCGGCACCGAGCTCAGCCTGGTCCGTACCGCGCCGGGCCGGGGGGCTCTCACGGCCGCTCCGCCCGGGGAGGGGCTCTGAGCCTCCTCGCCACGCAGTGGGGCTGGGGTGGGTCTGGTCCACCGCCCGAGGGAGCCCGGCAGCTGGGAGAGAATCCCGGGGGATTCCGTGCTGGAAGCGACATGGGGAGAGCTGGGGGTGAAGGGGAATGGCTGGGGCTGGGGGCTGTAATAAAGGTCTGAAGTGGGTGAGCAGGAGTGAGGGGAGCATGGAGGGGATCTGGAAGGGATCGGGGATCTAGAGAGGATCAGGAACATGACTGGAAGTAGAAGGTCCAAAGTGAAGGCAGCAGCAAGCAACTCGCAGCCAGCTTAACCACCAAACCCCAGTCTTGTGGTGTAATTAAATCCCAGGAAATACTCCAGAGCACCATCCAGGAATTCAGGGGTATTTCTAATGAGTAGCATTAAAAAGCCCCTGCCTGGCTGATCCATGGCTTGGTTGGTTTCTCAGCCGACCACTGGTGTCTTGTACAAAGAGGACAATTATATCATCATGACCACTGTGGATAAAGAGAAGTACAAGTGTCTCCTGCCATTGATAGCCAGTGGCAATGAGGTGAGTTCAGGCGAGTTATTCAGTAAATATAAACTGTAGCTGAGCTTTTACATTGTCAGTTTTAATGTCATGAAATATCCTTTTGTTGCAGGAAGAAGAAAAGGACTATAAAGGTCCTACTCCAGGGGAACTGCTGGAGCCTCTCTTCAAGCAAAGCAGCTGTTCCTACAGAGTATGTTACTTCTGTCTTGTTCATTAAATGCCAGTTAAAAGGTTACAGACCAATCTATGTCAAGGTTGAGGGTAATAAGTGAGATACTAATACAATCTGAAACAAGGTCTTTACAACTTTATGCGTTAATATTGCAGTTTGGGTAACACTGAGACCACTCGCTATGCTCTTGTTTTTGAGGGTGCTCCAGCATTTTGCTGCAAAATCCAACATTTGGGTGGGTTTGTGGTGTGTAAATACATCTAAAGATAATTTTAAAAATGTATTTTATTTCTAAGATTGAATCTTACTGGACTTACGAGGTGTGCCATGGGAAACACATCCGTCAGTATCATGAGGAGAAGGAGACGGGGCAGGTAGGCTGCTCACAGCCCCCTTGTCCACTTCTCCCTTCTCTCCTGCTGAACTCCTCCAGCAGACTTGAATTCCCTGAAAAAGCTTGGAAAGTGATAACTGATGTTTGTTTTGATTGTAGAAAATAAACATCCAAGAATACTATCTGGGGAATATGATAATGAAGAACCCGTTGTCAGAACCAGGTGTGTTTTAGATTATTTAATTCTGCTGATGTTAATGAATTTTTTGGGTTTTAGTTATTCCTTTCTGACCAGTTTGAGAGCCTTTTTTTAGGGAGCCTGGCACAGATCCTCAGAAATATTCAGGTGCTTAGAGTGGGACTTGAGTGGCAGTGAGGTTGCTGGGCCCCAAACTCCAAGAGCAGTTTAGAATAACTGATTTTTGGAGCATTTTTTGCCTGTAATTTAGTTCAAAGAAGTCTTCCGAATCCACAGATGAAATGTTTATTCAGGGTTGATGGAAAGAACAGAAACAGTGTAGAAAAACATCACCTAGATTAGGGTTTGTTTTGTTCTAGGCTAGTGTGTAAAAGGTGGACGCCATTGTTTTCTTAGAAGTGATTAACTGGAATGCTGCAGACCTTTGTGGGGCATTTGGTGCTGCTCATCGCACTTCTGGATCCCTGGCTGCAGCTCTGAGTTAGGGATCTTAGTCCTGGAAAGAAGCAGGGCTTCAGAACCTGCCTTGTTTGGCCTTTCTGGGTGAGTGGGTGCCTGTGCAGAGGTGCCTCATTCTGCTGCTGCACAGAATGTTTGATTTGAGTAACCGATTTGGTGGGGCTGGATGTTGAAGTGTGATGGTACTTCAGGTCGCTATGGCTGAGTCTGTCAGGCTGTTGTCCCTCTGCCCTTCCTGCTTAGGTGGCAGATTGTGTCCTGTGTCCTTTCCCTGCTTCCTCTCTGGCAGCTCCTGTTCCTTCCAAAGCACCTGCCTGTTCCTGTCCAGTTCCCACCCTTCCCAAACAGCTGCAGTGACGTGTTCTCCAGCCCTGCCTTAGTGACAAGGCTATCAAGGCTGGATTTGGCCTGTCCTACCAACTCCAGGTGGTTTTATGATGAACTGATGTGTATTTTGCTCTGTTTGCTGTGGGCCTCTGATCACTGGTTATTTCCTTTCTTTCCTCTTTTGCACCTGCAAGTGGCTCTTGGCAGTGTATAAAGCACCAACAAATACACAAACCAGAAAATCTTCTCTGTGAAATTCCATTTTATTTCAAGTACACAAACTTACCTCATTCTTAATTATTCCCTAGATCAAGAAGAGAAGGAAAATTCCAAAGATGGTGCAAAAGAGGCAAGTGAAAAACATCTATTTTAATTTCTGGCATCAATAGTGGAGACAATTTATATATGATCATAGAATCCCAGAAGGGTTTGTGTTGGAGGGGATCTCAAAGATATCCAGTGCCACCTGCCATGGGCAGGGACACCTTCCACCATTTCAGGTTGCTCCAAGCCTCATCCAGCCTGGCCTTGGACACTTCCAGGGATGGGGCAGCTACAGCCTCTCTGGGCAACCTGTGCCAGGGCCTTCCCACTTTCATAGGGTGGAATTTCTTGCTAATATCCAATCTAATGATAAGATGATGTAATTAGACTCCTCCTAAAATGATTATCAAGAAATGAAACTGTTCCTGAGCTGCACTTCTCTTGCTTTTTGTTATCAGTCCCAGCTCAGAAAATTTATTTAGTCTTGCTAGTCAAATTGCTTACTTAAACTTAATAAAGCCCTACAGCACAAAATCCTGAGATGGAGCTCACTTGCTGACCCATACCATAATATTCAGTGCTTCCCTTTCCCCTTAGAGGGCTTCCCCACTTGTGTAGGTTCCAAAACTCAACTCTTGAATTGCTGATTCTATAGGAGAAAAATGGGAATACCTGAAGCACGCTGGAGTTTGGAATTAATGAGAGCAGGTTTGACCTTATTGCCAGTTCTCCTTCATTTTCATGCTGAAATGAAGTTTTTGTGTCTGTGGCCTTTGAAATAGCCCAAGGTGGTGGTTGTGTAGTGATCTCAGCAATACCCAGGCCTGAGGAGCATTTTGAAAGTCGTGTGGGGCAGAATGTGGCCTGTTCTGGGGGCAGTAGCAGCTGTGCCTCTTGGAAAGCCAAGAAAACAAAGTTTTGCAAGTGCAGCTTTTTTTCATTCAGCTTCAGAGGAAATTAAGTCTTTACTGCCTTTTTCTTGGACAGTATTTATGATGCATTTGCCATGTCAGGATTTCCTGGAATCTCTTATCAGGAAAGGGCACGTTGGTTCTTTAATCTTGTGAATGCCTTCACTCATGGTGGAGCAGTTTCTGGGAGGAGTCAGTGGCCTGGGACAGGGTGACTTGGCTTGAAAGCCAAAGCAGGTGAAGGACAGAAAGGTTCTGGACCCTTGGGGTGTCCTGACCCCAAAAAGCACCTCTGCCTTTTAGCACAGACCCCTGTCTGTTCAGCACTGAAAACCGTCAGTAGCTCAAGCAACACAGGTAAAAAAGAGTCAGTTTGAGGGTTTGGGCGCTTTGAGAAGCCAAGAACTCCAGCTGCTTCCAGGATAGAGACTTTACCACTTTAGGGAATTAATCTCTTAAAGAGGGAGCTGGATGAAACACAAAGGAACAAACCTGAAGAGAGCAGACTGGAAGGTGACAAAGTGAGATTTACTTTATATACACCATTAACTTTGTTAGCCACAGCCATGGGTGGTGAGGGATCCTCTGGATAAGGAGCAGCCTGGGCTGGGAATGCTGAGAGGTGTAGTGCAGGTACTAGGGTGCTTTGTAGGGGTTTTTTTGGATTCTTTAGGGCCTGGTGTTGCAGGTGATGAGCCTGGCAGATGCAGTCTGGGTGAACACCAGGACAGGTCTGGATGTTGCAGAAACACTGAGTAGCCACACAGGATCTGATTTTAACCTAGTAATGCTGGCTCTGCACAGAGGAATAACATTTTTTGTTTCAGTGGAGTCTCAGAAGCTCTCCTGTAGTTGTGACCTGTTCCTTTCCCTCACCCAGATCCCCACAAAAAACATTGAAGGGCAGATGACGCCCTACTACCCTGTGGAGCTGGGCAATGGCACTCCCTGCAGCCTGAGGCAGAACCTGCCCAGGTCCAGCACAGTGATGTACATCTGCCACCCTGAGGCCAAGCATGAGATCCTCTCCGTAGCAGAAGTCACCACCTGTGAATATGAGGTGGTGATCCTGACCCCGCTGCTGTGCAACCACCCCAAATACAGGTACAGTGCCCAGAACACTTCTGTCTCCTCTTAGGTTATGATTTCTGGAGGGATCATCTTCATGGTATTTGAAGACTGGAGATACCATGTGTGTACACTTTAAATGTCTATAAAACCAAAAGTATCTTCTCCAGCCATAACCTTAATCTTGATTTTAGCTCCTCACAATATGAGGAGCTCTCTAGAAACCATTTCCATATGGAGAATTCACAATTTCAGTGTTATTTTCCAAAAATTAGGTGTAGGCTTCTTGTTTCCTCCCCTTCCCTGAACTGTACCCTGTACCTGAGGGACCCCCCGAGTCTTTGGACCTTCCAAGAGGTGCAAAGGGAATGTGCCATACAGACAAGGGGGGATAATGGACAGAATTCCTGGATTTACACAGATGTTGTAACAAGTGAGTATTTAATCAGTGATCTGAAACAGGCCACAAGGTCTGAAGGCAAAATCCTGCATTTTGTAAACACTTGGCAGTTGGAGTTACTAGGTGCTGCTGTTTTTAATGTTTGGTATCCACTGTAAATTTTCTCATGTGGATGGGTTTGGTCATACTCTGTTATCTGCTGCACTTACTTCTGGCACTGTTACCTGTTTATTGCATGAGTCTTTTAAGCCTTGGTAGCAGTAGGAAAAAAACAGAGAAAGTGCATAGGTAGTAGGGAAAATTTTTCTGTTGCTTGATAAGGATAAAATCTGGAGCTGCTGCCTCCTTCCAGAGGGAAGGCATGGAAGAGTTCCTAGCCACCAGAAGGATACACTGAAAATAAACACACAAGACCATCATTTCCCCCCTTATGTCGCCTTGGTGAAAAGGGAGAGGTGGAGGTGGCAGCCTGGGAACACTGCCCAGTGACATCACAGGGATCACAACCCAAATTCCAAGTTCAGTGCCTTTTTTTCCTGTTGTGTGTTCCCAAAACAGCCCCAAGCAGTGCCTCAGACTCTGGGGCTTTCCCTATACGCCTGGCATCTCATCCAGCAGTGAACCTGCACCACCTAAGCAGCAGCAGATCCAGAAACTCAGAGCACTGAACTGATTTCTGTACTTGAAGGTGTAACAGTGACATGTTCTTACCTTGCTGGGCAGGTTCAGGGCTTCCCCTGTGAATGACATCTTCTGCCAGTCCCTGCCAGGATCCCCACTTAAACCCCACAACCTGGAACAGCTGGAGAAACAGCAGGAAATGCTGAAGATGCCTTTCAGGAGGGTTAAGGAGGTAGGATTTGTTTAATTTACTTTCCATCTTTAAGACATTTTATGAGATGATGTCAGTCTTTCATTGGTCTTTAAGCTTGGTGAAACCATCTGTAACTCACCCTATTTGGCAGGAAAACAAAGCAAGTGTGGGCAACTGATCTAAATTTTTGTAGCCTTTATAGCCTACAGTTCACAAATGTGTGACGTGTCGCCCTTAGTTTCATATATTTTACTTTGCCTTCTGATGTTTATAGAACTCGAAGCTGAGTTCTCACACTTTCTCTTGTAAACAATGAGATGTTTGCATTCTTCTCCTCCAGGAGGAGCTTCTTGAATGATGGTGATATTCACCAAAGAGATTGAAGAGGTGGTGACACCTTTGACCAATCTCTTGTGATTCTGTACAGTTGTATATATTGGAGTCAGAAAGTTGAAATAAGGAGAGAACAGAGAATTCCTGCTGACCTCGAGCCTCGCCTTGCCTCGTCTTTTCGTGTCCTATTGCGACATGAAGGTTTTGACTGGAATTTTCTTTCAGCTAAAATTGACCAAAACAGCCAACCTGATTGAGTGTTCAGTAACTTCAGATAACTTGTAAGACTTTGTAGGGGACTTAATTGTATCATTTAATTGCAGGAAGAGATGCCTTCAACAAAAGAAGAGAAATTCTCTTCCATCCACAAGCCTGTGGCTGTTGGGAGCCACCAGCTGTTAACGGTGGGGACAACCCACATCTCCAAACTGACGGATGAGCAGCTCATCAAGGAATTCCTCAGTGGTTCCTACTGCTTCCATGGGGTGAGCTGCAAAGCCACGTGAAATAAAGCTATGTGGAATACATCCTGATTTATGTACTTGTTAATTTTTATCTTTAACTTTTCTGTTGAAATTCACTTTATTTGAGCAGACAGTAAAATGAAAGTAGGGAACAGAATTAGCCGTGAAGAATTTTCATTAACTAACAGATATGGAGTTTTATGTCTGAAACAGCTGGTTTAGGGTCTGGGTGGAAAGGATGGGTTTGTTATTGTGTTCTGTTTGTTTTAGGGGTTCTATTTGGTCCTTTATAACACTGAGCTTATTCCTCTCCCCAGGGCGTTGGCTGGTGGAAATACGAATTCTGCTATGGTAAATATGTCCACCAGTACCATGAGGTGTGTTCAAAGAGTTCTGTTAGTTCCTTTAAGTTCCTGTTAAGAAAATACAATCCTCTAGACATGGTGTAATGATCAACTTTTCCTGTTTTAGGATAAGGAAAGTGGCAAGACCTCCGTGGTGGTGGGTACGTGGAGCAAGGAGGAGCACATTGAGTGGTCGAGGAAGAATGCAGCCAGGACTTTCTACCTGCGAGAGGATGGCACCCAGACAGTCAGGTACCAACCAGGCTCTGCCCTGCTCTCACACATGGGCCCAAGGCCCAGCCCTGTGACATCTGGGTTATGAACAGGTAAAATAAACAGCCAAGAGCAGCATGTTCAGATTTACTCCCCAGTCAACATCACAAATAAGGAATTCAGCACTTTGGATATGGCACAGAGAAAAATCTTTCAACTCTAAACACCTCTTTCCCTCTGCAGTAACTGCAATACAATCTATTGCTATGTAATAGTATAATAGCTATATAGAATAGCAGTATAATATACAGTATAATAATATATAGTATGTATATACTATATATAATAATAATATACCATAGAATACTTAATAACAATACTATACTATATAATATATATAGTGTAGTATAATAGTATATTTATTACTATTTGTTGGTATATTAAATAATTGACCAATAATGAGGTGTGGCATCGCACCACTGAACTGTCTGCTTTAAAATTGTTTAATACTTCCAGACTCTTCCATTCTGATCTTTTGTGGCAGGATGGTGTCTCATTTCTATGGAAATGGAGATGTTTGTGACTTGACAGACAAGCCAAGGCAGGTGACTGTGAAATTGAAGTAAGTGGACTTTTTTACAAAGTGATGTTTTGTGTCTGTTTTCTGGGTCAGAGGGGAAAGCTGCTGTTGTTGTCACAAAGCTCAGAAGACAGTATCTGTTAATAAAATGCTGCAGACAGCAGTGAAATATGTGTTACTGTGTGCTTATTGCCTACCAACCCCCCAATTTCTCCTCTATTTTCAGATGTAAAGAATCGGACTCTCCTCACGCTGTGACCATTTACATGTTGGAGCCTCATTCTTGCCAATACATCCTTGGGGTATGTACAGACATGCCCTAAGGTCAGGGCTGGTAGTAGAGCACATCTCCAGGTCTGTGTTTAAGGTGGCCCCTTTCTCCCAGTGACTTCCCAAGATTCCTGCAAGGCTGAATTCATGGTTTGTTCTCTCTCCCAGGTGGAGTCTCCAGTCATCTGTAAAATCCTGGATACAGCAGATGAATATGGGCTCCTGTCGGTGCCCAGCTGAGGACAGCAAAGCCCCTAAGGCCAAATCCTGGCATTCCCATGAGAACAGTATCTGTGAGCTGACAAAAAGGCCTCACCAGCACAGCTCTCCAAGCTGAGGGACTCGTGAACCACTTTGTGTATAACTATGTGTATATAAGAGCTTATTGATAAACTTTTAATGATTAAAACCTTGTCTTGCACTTCCTGCCTGGCTTGCATGTGACACGTTCCCCCCTCATTCGTGCCATTGTTAAGGTGTAAACTCAACTCAGAAAAGGCACAAAAAGAACTGAAGCTTCAAGGGAGGAGTTCAGCTGCCAACACAAGGAAAAGGTAAAGCCAACACTCCTGCTCAGGAGACACAGCACCACTCATGGTTTTCCTACTGTTGTGTTTTTCCAAACATCAATGTTACCTCACTCTAACTGCTGAGAATTGTATCCTCCTGTCACTGTACCTCACACTTCTTCATCTGCTATTTCTGGGCACCTTCCCAGGACATTCCTTTTATTTATATTTAACACTGTAGGGTTTGGCTTCATACAGTTATTTTGCTGAACATCCTTCCTGCCACCAGGCCCAGTTCCCTATAGCATGCCTACCTCTCAAAGGATGTTGGGGAAATTTTAATCTTCTGGCACTAGACATTCCTACAAGTAAATTGGGAGGGATCAGGTAAGTTGAAGTATTGCTGACCGGAGGATCTGAAGTGATTCACTTTATATTTTTGAAAAAGTTTGTAATGGCCAACACTTAACAGAGCCTTGAACGTCTGGGGCTGTAGCAACAATGTCCGGTCGATGTGTGTTGGTCACTTCCATGTGCCCACCACATTTCCTCTTCTCTGCAGCCCTTGTGCAAGGCACAGGAATTTCTGACGGCTGTGGGGAGGAACTTGCCAGCCACGTGGCACATGAGTGGGCAAATAGTGCCCAAAATACTCCCCTGAGCTATTGGACTGTTGAAATAGAACCTGTTTTAGTGTCTCACCAAGCAGAAAACCCAAACAGCAGCAGCAGCATGATTTGGCACTTAAATTGACTCTCACTGCTCTTGCTCATATCCCGATTTCTGAGGTTCAGCAAGGTGGCAGAGGGAGATGGAAAGGAGGAAGAGTCTTTTACATGGATTATTTCCCCATGGAAAACTCTGGTACCCAGATTCTCCAATTCCCAGCCTTCCTGCCAGCTGGAGGCATCAGCAGCCAACACAGAGTAAGAAAAGATGAAAGCATTTCACCTCCTGCTCCCTGTGCACGTGGCTGGCTGGATCCCCTCATTATGGCTCTGAGCTGCACAATCCCTTGGGATGGTTTTATTTTGGATCAAGGCTGCCCTGATGAAAGGCTGGAACTACCCAGCTCTAGGCAGCTTCAGCATCCCTCAGGCTGTGCCAGGGAATGGAACACAACACATTCCACCTGCACATCCCTCCGAGGGCAAGCCAAGAATAGTTATTTTGTGGGATGTCAGAATTCCCCACATGGGAGGGAACTCCCTAGTGAGAGAGGGAAGCACACCACTGGCTCAGAAGCCACAGCACCTGGTGCCCCCCAACTGCAGCTTTTGCCATGGTGTGAGCAAACAGGCTCTTGCCAAACCCATGTTCCTCAGCCTCAACTTCCCATTGCTCCACGCTCACAGCTATTCCTGCCCAGCATCCAGGCTGCCCCAGCACATCCACCTCCCAAAGAAACATGCTTTGCTGCTCCTCCTCTCCCATCCCCTCCTGACCAACAGCGGAGTTAATTTGCTCCTACACCTTCAGGAAGTAGAGCTGTTTTACACAGACAAGTGCATTTCCAGATCATAAATATATTTTTATCCAGCACCTAAATTCAAGCCCACCTTAGTGAGAAAAGCTCCTGTGAGGTCTGGTCTCCTCAAAGCTGGTGCTGATCCTCTTTGGATTTGAGCAGCTCCTGTGCAGGTTCAGCTCTCCTCCATTAAACATTATTTCCAATGCACAAAACCCTTTTCTTGCAGAGAGAGACAGAACAAGTGGCACATGACCTGTTTGGGAATGAAAGCACTGGTCCTGCTCTTAGCCACATGATGTGGACCTTCCTTGCTCACCCAGACCCTTCTTGTGTCCTGCTCTTCCCTCAGTTCCCAAAATAAGAAGTTGCTTAAAAAACAAAACAAAAACAAAACCAAAAACATAGAGAAGGTGTTGGATGAAACAAATGACAGGATAATTCAGCACAGGAAGTTGGTGGAATAACTGTGCTTGCACCAAAAACTGCCTTTTTAACTTTATCCCTTCCAACCATGATTGACTCTGGGATTTTGCTGGCCCCCGTGCTAGGATGTAGCTGTCCCATCTTCCCAAAGGAAAGCACAGCCCAAGGTCCATGAGCAGCACCACTGTATTTAGATGGAGAATTGTCCAGCTACAGGCCTCACCCCACACTCACAGCAGGAGCAAAAATTTCCCCAACATATTCCAACTTATCAGTTTCACGTTCCTTTTATCAAAGCAGGTTGGAATCTGGCTGAAGAATGGATGACTGTGGGGCAATTCCCAGAACCTGCTGCAGCAGGAAAGTGCCCAGTCAGACTAGACAGCACAAACCATCTTTGGTTTTGCAGCCCCCAGGGCTGGACAGAGGGGCCTCTGGGCTGCTGTGAGAGTTTCCAGTCATTGGTGGCTGCAAAAGAATGGATAAAAAAAATGGAAGCGATGTAAAGGCAAGCTCTGACCCCAGTGAAAGCTCCAAGTAGTAATTTAGAATAAGGTTCTTACCCAAGTGTCCCTGTGGGGCATCAACTGACTCCAGGATGTGTGATGGTGTCTCCTCTGACCTTCCTCCCCACTCAAGCTGTTTTTATATTATTTTCTTTGAGGGAGAAGCAAAGGTGAAGTTACAGTTGATGTAACTGGTTGATTTCATGGTTATGAGTTTGAGTGACTTTGGTCATGAGCATGGGCTATTAGCACAAGTAACCTGGATTTCTGAGTTCATGAAGACAGGATCAGCTTTGTCTGGATCATTCCTTTGGCTCTGTTCTCATTAGCAGTGGGGTTTTTTGACAGAGCATGACCACAGCACCAGGGTGTTGCTCCATCCTTTGCTCTGTGTTCCCCTGGGAGCAGCACTCCAAGCTCCCTCAGCATTCCTGCAGTCTGTCCCTGCTGAACTCTGGCCAACACATGCCGTCCTTGCTGAACTTGGTTCTCAGTTTTTTCCCCCACCTGTGATGTTGAGGCCGAGGCAAACTCTCGGGACGACAGTGTGATGCATTAAACCAGCAACTTCCACCCTTTATTTCCCCCTCGGCTTCGGGTTGGGCAACGTCTGAGAGCGGCGCGAAGGGGAAAACTTGACGGATTTCACTGGGGAGGATCATCTCCGGCACCACCCCCTCTTCCTCTCCCGGGCACAGCGGAGGCGGCGGGGCTGGGCCATCCCGCCCCGCTCCCAGCTCCACAAAAGGCACCTGAGGCAGCAGAGGGTGAGGGAGGATTGCCCAGGAGAGCAGGTATGGGGGTCAGAGGGATAGGAGAGCGGCTGGAAGTGAGGAGAGAGCCGCGTCAAAAATTGACGATGCTTTTCATACCCCGGGGGTTCCTGGCTCGCTCACCCCTGTGCCGGGTGTTCCTGCGGGATGTGGGGTAGGGTGGGCTAGGGGTCCTGTTGGCAGTGGGGGAGAGAGCAGGGAAGTCACTGACGCCCCTTTCCTTCAGTTAAATCTGGTGGCCCAAGCCCGGTGGGCAGCCAAGGCGACTGTGGTGACACGGGTTACTCACACGGAAATCTGCACCTGCCTTTGCAGGGAACAAACACACGGCTTGGAGCAGGAGGGTCAGGGACTCTCGACAGAGACCCGGGCCAGGATTGGAGCCGGGCAGCGACGCTCCCGGCACTGGGAATGCTGTGGGTCACTGGGGTAATGACCTCTCCCGGCTGCCTCCCATATACTGCTTCCAAGAAAACTTCCTCTGACAGGTCAGGCCAAACAAATGGTCACTGGTAAATCCTCGGCAGAGCAAAGCTACAGAGGCTAGGATCAGGGGAAGTCACACAATTACGTGGAGCTCTCTGGGGCATCACTGAAGAGGTTGAACAGGTTTTGGAGGGGTCAGACTTACTTGATTGTCATGCACTGGGATGGGGGACATAAAACCTGAGTTCCACGGAGCCATGAAGGGCATTTCAGATTTTGCAAGGGGAAGATGGTATTGCAAGGGCTGCCTGGGAAAGAAAAGAAAGAAAAAAAAATCAGACTTTATCTACCATGACCTCAGATGAATAGTCCTCTCCTTCAAATCATTCTCTGACACTATCTCTCTTACTCTGAAGTAAGATGTGTTTTATTTTGCTGGATAAAAATGGATTCATGGATACAACTAGTGAAACGATTTCTGGAGTTCAAATAAATTAGGATTATTTTTAAGAGTATTCATTAACATATTATAATGATGGATTTAACATTTATTTTCTCCAGGATGAGGATTCTTCCTGGCTGCCTTCATTTCTACTTCATTCCTTTCTTACTCAGCAGAACACATGGATTCCTAATGTGGAGAACACCTCCAGCCTTCTTGGTTTATAACTACTCCTACTCAAATCTCTCCTCTGTCTCAGAAGCACAAGCTCCAAAAACAGCAAGAGGTCTCAATTTTTCACACAATATCATTGAAAAAATTACCAAGAGAGATTTGGAAGGATTTGACTGGCTGGAAGTTCTGGACTTTTCCTACAATCAGATCAGGGCTGTTGAGCCTGGATTGTTCCAGAGTCTGCTCAGCCTGGTTTCTGTGGATTTATCATCTAATGATGAGAAGCTTCTTCTGTCAGATCTCCCACCCCACCTGAAGCTCTCACGTGCTGGCAAAGCTCCGAGGTCTTTGCAGCTTTCCAGGAATTCTGGCAGATCCTCAGGGGCTGCTCTGGAGCCTTCTGCTCCTGCCGAGGAGCTGTCACATTCTGGAGTTCTGTCTCTCCTGCAAATCCTTAGCCCCAGGCTCAGGAGAAGCACAGGGAATCTTTTTCGGAGGGGAGAGAGGAACACAACGGCCCTTCCCACAGCCACACCTGAGCCCACCCTCTGTGGAACTCCCATCAATGGGACACTTGACCTGTCCCACAGCAACCTCTCCCAGGATGAGCTGATGGTAAAACTGGATGAAGATCTCTGCCAAGCCCAACTGGGCAGGATTTTGGAGCTGGACATCAGTCACAACAACGTGGAAATGGATCTTCTGTCACTGTTTGCTCTGTTCTTCCCAATGAAAAATACACTGTCCATTGATGCCAGCTTCAACAAGTTAACCATTAACATCCTCAATGCTGAGTCCTTCTGTAAGTTCCCATCTCACCAGCTTGTGTTCTTAAACATAAGCAACAACCCCATCAACAGCCTCGATACACTGTGCCTCCCTTCCAGCATCAAGGAAATTGATTTGTCCTTCACCAACATCAGCCAAATACCCCCGAATTTTGCTAGAAAATTGTTTAACCTGGAAAAAATGTATGTTCAAGGAAACCACTTCATCTACATAGCATTCTCAGAAAGCAGGAATACACTTCCAACGTGTATCCCTCCCCCTGGACATGTACACATCCACACCATCTCCTTTGTGAGGAATGAGGCTGGGACACCCATTGAAAGCCTTCCCGAGAAAGTGAAACACCTGGGAATGTCCAACTGCTCCATTGTGGAACTGCCAGAATGGTTTGCTGACACAGTGGAAGAACTGATATTTTTGGACCTCAGCAGCAACCACATTTCTGTACTTCCCAATTTCCCCCCGTCCCTGCAGCATCTCGACATTAGCAACAACAACATCAAAGTCATCTCCCCCAGTCTGAAATCCCTCTCCAACTTAACAATATTTAGGATTCAAAGTAACAAAATTATGGATATACACACGGAGTATTTTCCATCAGCCTTGAAAAAATGTGATTTTAGCAAAAACAAGGTGAAGGTGTTGTCCTTAACTTCTGCCCTGGAGAAGCTAGAACATCTCAACATTTCTGGGAACCTGATCACACGTCTGGAGCTTGCCAGCCACCTTCCTGTACTGACCAGCCTGGACAGCAGCCACAACCTGATCCCAGGGCTGCCTGATGGCTTTGGGGAATCCCTCCCAGGGCTGAAGTATTTTAATCTGTCAGGGAATAAGATCTCCTTTCTGCAGCGTGGCTCTCTCCCAGCTTCTCTGGTTGAGCTGGACATCAGTGACAATGCCATCACCACCATTGTGGAAGCCACGTTTGGCCCGCTGACGAGCCTCAGGGTTCTGACAGTCCAAGGGGAGCATTTTTTCTGTACCTGTGACCTGTACTGGTTCGTGAACATCTACATCCATGAGCCCCAGCTGGAGATCAGAGGCCAGGGGGCTGTGAGGTGCAGCTTCCCCCCGGAGCGCCGGGGCTCCCTGGTGGGCAGCAGCCACCTGACACTGCTGCACTGCTCCCTGGGTGTCCAGCTGGCCGTGACCGCTGGCGCTGCCAGCCTGTCCGTGCTGGCCCTCACCGTGCTCTGCTGGCGACTGGATGGGCCCTGGTACATCAGGATGGGCTGGTACTGGTGCATGGCCAAGAGGAAGCAGTATGAGAAGAGGCCAGAAAACAAAGTCTTCGATGCCTTCATCTCGTACAGCGAGCATGACGCCAACTGGACCAAAGAGAACCTGCTGGAAAAGCTGGAAAATGATGGGTTCAGGATATGTTACCATGAGAGGGATTTCAAACCAGGGCATCCTGTGCTTGGGAACATTTTTTACTGCATAGAGAACAGCTATAAAGTGCTTTTTGTTCTCTCACCCAGCTTTGTGAACAGCTGCTGGTGCCAGTATGAGCTGTATTTTGCTGAACACTGGGTCTTGAATGAAAATCTGGATTCCCTCATCATGATTGTACTGGAAGATCTTCCACCCCACAGCGTCCCACAGAAATTCAGCAGACTCAGGAAACTGCTGAGAAGGAAAACCTATTTGAAGTGGAGCCCTGAGGAACAAAAGCAGAAAATGTTCTGGCATCAGCTAAAAGCTGTCCTAAAAACAACCAACGAGCCACTTGTGAGAGCAGAGAACGGATCTGCTCTGGAAATGCAGGAGCTGGAATAAGACCCAGGGAATTTTGAGGGCTGTGCCTGGAAAGCCTGTGGTCAGATAAAAGCATTTACCTCCTGCAAAGGCTGCTGTGATGCCCAGGGGTTTGTCTGGATCAGTCCCAGGAGAGGTTCCCAGGGGGACTGCAGCACACCCATTATTCCCTCTGATAAAGAATTCTGAAGGAATGAGACCTGAGCACTGATAAAAAGCCTTTTCCTCCTGGATGCTTGAATTTGTCCAGCTATTCCCAGCATTTCTCTAAGTGCTGTGGATGTCACCTGAAAGGAAGAACTGCTCAAGCCACAGTGCATATCCTTGCTGCCTTCCTGAGGTGGTGACAGTGAGAAGTGGTGTCTTATGACTGGACTACAGATTCCTGGTTCTGGGACAGTGTTGGGGTTTAGTTTTGT
>VWYP01024626.1:0-10394 GCA_013400435.1 Pycnonotus jocosus
CCTTCTTCTGATGTAATAATTTGCCTCTGCCACCATTCTCTACAAGGACAGGCCAGCAGAGGTGGCTTTGGGACTGTCAGTCTCCCTCCCCACTGATGGGAACTGTAATGCTTACACTTCCCCTAATGCTGTGCAAATCATTTTGCAACTTTATTGTCACAAGGAACAGGCAAATGGTCCGTGCTGCACTTGCATGCTAATGAAACCAAATATTAAATTGCCTTGGTGAGAGGTTTAATTTTCAACATCTTGAAGACAAGATCAGAGGGGGGTTGTGAGCTAAGACAGTCTCATTTTTATGGGAGGTAGCTGGAAACCTCATCACTTCTGATGCTGGTTCTTCTTGAACTCTTTGTAGTGACTGAGGTATTACTGAGGTTTTATGCTATTGAGTGTATTGGTTTCCTGACAGAACTGCTGATCTTTGCAGAGATGATTTTAGTTCTTTTGTATACCAAGTAAACTCAAAATAAAAAACCACTACACAAACCAACCAATCTTTTCCATTGATACAGGAGATTCCAAAATGCCAGGTGAGGACTGGTCTGCTCATAAGGGTGCTCTTCTAGGCTTGTGATGCTTTGTAGAGGCCTTATGCATTGATTGGAGCAGATTATATTGCACTCCTGAGCTCTTAAATTATTTTTGGCTCTGGAGTTGATTTGGAGAGTGAAAAATGGATGGTCAGAATTTTCAGAGCAGTTTGATTTAAAGAAAAAACGTTGAGCTGAGGGAATTAAAAAAAAAAACAAACCAACCAATCCAAACACAACAGAGGATTGCCTAATTTGAGGCTGATGTCTGTACCATGTCACACTCTCTTACTCCTGTCAGTCAGGGATCTTTTTAAATGTGTATGAATTTTCTGAGACAGACCTTGCAGTCTAAGGCTGAGGTATCTTCCTGCGTACTTGAGGCTGTTTCAGGAATCTGCTCGAGGTGCTGTTCCCTCTTTTCCATTTCACAGCCACGCTGCTGCATCCTTTCTGATCAGGCAGGGAATCGAGGCTTTGGACTCATCCTCTGAGGAGACTCCTGAAGTTGCCTGGGAAAACTCTGAGCAGCTGGCAGGGGCAGGCAGAGCTGCCAGACGAGGAGGGATGTGCCTGTTTGAGGATGCACACGCTGCCCAGTGAGGCTTTGGGGAGCAGGATCCTCCATTCCTGCCTTTGATTTGGTGTGAAAGGTTCAGCTCCAGGCTGCTGACCTCCCCGGCCCAGCAGGGTGGCACGAGCAGTTGCTTGCATGAGACCTTTCTTGATTTCTGTCCTGACCTGATGTGTCACGTTCTGGAGACCGTGGTTTTATAAAGATGCTCTTGAGTGGTGAGTGAAGTGTTCTGATATATGTTCCCCCAAGCCCCACGGAGTATTATTTTTCTGTGCTTCTTAGGTGAAAAAAGAAGGATCTGGCAACTGTGTGGGAGGCTGTTGCTTTGACTGGTGTACACAAGCATTAAAAATGATAAATCTGGGGGTTGTACCTGGGATTTTTGTCTATATTTTTTTAACTCTTTGAGCTCTTCTGGACTTCTTTGCATGCAGGTAGAAAAAATAAAACCTAAGACGTGATCAGTGCCTTTGTTCCAGGAGGAATGCTGAGTGTCAGGGGAGCCTGGGCTTAGGGCTACAGCATTCCCAGTTGTGGCTTGGGGCTACAGCATTCCCAAATGTGTCCTCTCGTGCATTTCCCACCACACGGGGCCCAGAGCAGTTCTCTGAAACTGTAGTAATGTAAATTGAATGAGCAGTCCAGTTAAATAAGTAATGAAGTTAGCAGGGTGCCTAATTAAATTAAATTCAAAATTATGTATGGATGATGCCTTTCTAATAATTGCTGTAGGTTTGTCATTGAGGAACTCCACACTGCCCTCTTGGCTGAAGCTTTCCCTTTCCCAGGTGAATGTTGGTGCCACAGAGGGATGTGTTTCACACTTCAGTTTGCTTTGGCTCCTCCCTGATGCTCTTGTGACCATTGGAGTGTTGCTGTTTTCTGTTTTGCTGAGATGTGGGAGGAATTTGGGTGATAACAGTCTCTGCTGCTTAGATGATGGTTTTTTTACATTCCTAAAGGATTTGCTCCTAGGCCAGCCTTAGTGCTGTTTCCTTGGTCCCTGTGCCCCACTGATCTCCTTGTTGGGACTGTCCCCTGTCCTTCCCATCCCTGTGGTGCCTGGCAAGTTGTTTCCATGAAGCAGGATGGCATGTCTGGTAACTCTGGGCACAGTGATTTAGCCCATTTCTTTATTTGAAAATAATCTCTTCATTTCCATCCTTCTGGGCTTCTTTCAAACAGCAGCACTTTGAAGGTGTGTGTCACTTGAGGGATAAACATTAAGCTGAGGCAGAAGAACAATTCTGAAGGGAGGGTCAGCTGCTGAAGCTAAAGACACTTGAGAAGATGCAGCCATCACAGCCACCAAAGGGAATTCTTCCTCCAGACAGCACGTTGAGGGCAGTCTCTCCCTGTCCTGGGCATGGTCAGACACTCAGTGCATTTTGAAGATGGGTTGTCAAGACAGAGCTGGCTCTGGCTGGCAATTACTGACCTTTGAGGTAATGTGTCCTTAATAGAAGGATGTGAGTACATCAGAGGAAGAATTGTCATTGTCATTATCATCTTTTCACATCCTTTTGAGAAGGGCAGGTCTATTAAAGGGCCTCTGCTCCAGCAGAACTGGTGCTACCTCTCCAGGAGATGACTCCTGTCTTTTCTGAAGATGAGAGTAGATGTGGGGAGGAGAGAGAGCCCAAATGATCAGGGCTCCATTGCTGCATTTTGAATTCCCCCCCTGCCCCACTGTTCATTTTACACCAGGGTTTATGTGCTGAAGCCCAGGTGGTGTTTTCAGTGTAGTAGCCAAGCTGGCCTGATGCAGGGGCTGTGCTCCTGGGCACCCACAGCTGGCAGGGTGTTCTGGGCAGGGAGACTGTTCTGCATGGAGCAATAACTGCTCTGCAGAGGTGCCTGGGACAGCAGCTAGAGGTGATCAATGACAGAAGATTTTTGTCACGTTCAGGGCAGTCTGATCCTTCCTTGTTGATGGTTTCCCTGGGAAAACCTCCAGGAGATGAACAGGAGGATCGTGCAACCACTTTTAATCCAGGAATGGCAACTGCTTCCCCTGTGCTGCTTCATCAGAGAATCTGGAGGTCTTTTGCAAGTCTTTAATTAGTCCTTGATTGGCCTTGGCACCTCCATGCCCAGCACCCCTATAACAGAGCAGCATGGCTGGAGACCCTTGTAACCCCCCCATCTCCCACGTGGGAGCGTGGAAGTAGAAGGATCTTGGCTCGAGCCCTTATGAAGCCAGAGAAGTTTAGTAAACCACAGGGTGTAGTGAGGGATATAACGAAGTGATTTGCATGGGTGCAGTGACCTGAGCAGGGCTCTGCACATTTCATGCACAGTTGCGTTGAAGGGATGCTGATCATTTTCAGCATGACCTGCTAATTATCAGAGCAGATGAAAGCCTCTTTTTTTCCTCTTTAAATCCTCCTCCCCCTACATGCTCTCTTCTTCTCCCTGCTCCTTCCCCACGCCCTTATCTAAGCTAATCAACATGACACAAACAGCCAAAAAAGCAGTATTCTTAGAGCAGCTATTAACTAGAAAGGAGACAGCGGGCGTCTGGAGCCCCTCGGGAGGGACTCTGCTATAACCCATTGCTTTTAACAGCCAGAGTGAGAGCTGCAGAGTCAGAACAGAAAAGCTTTAAGCTGCTTTCTTTTGAGGTCCTAATACGCAGTGACCTGTATGCTGTGATGTAGATTTTTAGGAAGACCCAAGTGTGGAATTTTAGTGGTGACGCGGGGCTTCCCACATACTTGATGCATCCCTGATTAAATATAAATTAATATCAGTAGCTATGTATATTTTTAGGTGAGTTTTCCAAAGTTTAAGACATCTGGCTGTGTCCTTCAAGGAGAGTCTTTCCATGCCAAATGTCTGTTTATTGTTGATAAAGCGTGCCTCAGCAGCAGAACACACAGCTAGGGAGGGTTATGTTAATCTGGTGAAGTGGTTTCTGTGATTGCATCAAGCTGGACACAAGTTTGTTTTCTCCCATATTTCAAGCATTTGTTTTATCTGGAGCCGTGGGAGGGATTTTCCATTGTCCTCTGCTCTGTGCTAGATGAATACTTAAAAGTTGTGCTTGTGGTGATAACGGAGTAGGCTGAGACAGAGGACAGACGTGTCTCAGGAATTTCAGCTGCGGTGGTACGCTGGAGGGAGGCTGAGCCAATGGACACGATGTTTAAATCGTGTGTCCTGAATTGCTTGAATTTGGTTCTTATTTTGTAAGCCGTTGGCTGGGTTTTCTGTCCTTTCAGAAATCAGCAGCTTCTTATGAAATATGGAGCTGTTTAAAAACAGACAGCAGCTGCTCCATCGTTGCGTCAGCACGGACTCGGCAGAAGGAAGGGGAATGGTAGACGGTTGTTTAGCTCTGATATTCTTCCCTTCATTGCTGTTGTCATATTGTGTTAACAGAAGGGCTGATCAAATATACACCAGGAAAGTAAGACTTAATGTTTCTTTGTTCTCCTGGAATGGTGTTGGGAGGGGAGTGGGGGAATGTTTGAATGCGACTTTTATTTATGTGGTTCAGATAGCTCAGCATTGCCTGTGTCCGTAGATATCTTGTTCTGCTCTTATTTCTTAGGCTGCTTGCTGTATTTTTAGCTGGGAAAAGTCTTTACTTTGTTTGTACAAAACCTCTGCTATGTGGTATGGAAACTTTGGGGGGGTGGTGGTGTAAGTGTTTAACAGGGAGAGTATGATCTATTCACACTGACTTCCTAACTTGTTTTAAACTCTTCTCTAAAAAAAAAAAAAAATCTCAGCCAGATTCTTTAAAAAATAAAATGAAAAATGAGGAACATTGTTGCACAAGAACTGGCAGGAACCCAAATAGTTTGCTTACTGTTAAAATTGCGACATGACTGGAAACATTTGGTAAAGAAAAATTAATTGCGTGGTGTATTTGTGGTTTCCTGTTGAATCTCGATTTCTAGAGGAGGTTGAAAATCCCATGGATGTTTCCTCAGATTACTAGATAGCATTATACCTTGTGTGCATGATGAAAGACCTTCAGTAAAGCGTGCCAGATATCCATGGCTTGCTATAAAAAGTCTCTCCCATCTGGAACATGACTGTTTTCTCCTTTTTAGTACGATGTTTTGAGCAGAGATAAACACACAGTGAAATTTAGCCTGGTCCAATCTTACTCCACCACCAATATGGATTTTCTTGCAGTCTGGGAGTCACTTGGAGAAGGGTGCTCAGACAGATCTTTTAATGAGCTTTGAAGCCATGGGCAGGGATGGCTGATAAGGGAGGAGGGGAGGACCAAGCAGTTACCATTCAGCAGAGGATGGGCTTGAATGTGGGTGAAGATCTCCTCTGGGTCACCTTGCATCACTCCTGGGCAATGATCCTGTGCATGTTGAGCTACAAAGCCAGAGCTTAGGGGAATCAGATGGGAGAAGTGCCAGGACTGTTTGGAGTCCCCCTTCAGCTGCCCTTTGAGAGGCCCCACCGTGGCCAGTCACAAAGCCACTGCCACGCAGAGCTGGAGCTCCTTTTGAGGAGTTGTGAACATGGTCAGACATAGGAGGAGCTGGATGGACAGCTAGGGTGGTGAATGCTGAGGCAGATTGCTGAAGAACATGGTGGTTTCCTCTGTCTGGAGGCTTGGGGAGTGTCTGAGATCTGCTGGGTGAAACCCTGTGCTGGAGACATTTGGCCAAGGGTCAGATCAGAGCATCACACTGGCCCACAGCCCCTGCTCTGCCTCCTTGTTTCATCACACAGAAGATGTTTGTGTATGCAGAAGTATAACTCATGATGACACAGGCCTTAAGGTTGTGAAATCTTTGAGGCTCTTCTGGGTATTCCTGTGGGAAGGGAAGAGTTACCCCTCAGATAATTTCCATAGGGAAATAGTTAATCTCATAAACACCAGAGGTTGTTTTGCTAAAGCAGAGGCAGGGCTGTGGGAGAGCGTGGTTAACCATGTAGAGTGAAGACAGGCTAAAACTCATAAAGGAAAATATATGTAGGAGTTTAGAGATGTGTACGAGTGTATTAGAACTTCAATTTGAGATCACTGGCTGAGATTAAAATGAGCTGCTGTGGAGCTACACCAGTTACAGAGAGCTGAGAAAAACTTTGTGAGATGGATGGTGGCCCCACAACTTGATAACTGAAAACATGCACAGTTGTTTAAAGTCTGCTTCTTTAAAGTGTTGGGTTTTTTGGTGTAGTTTGAAATAATGAAAAACTTACTGTAGGATTAATGCTCATCCAACTTCCTGAAAATTCCCATCCAGCTTTGAATGGCTGTGTTCAATCTTGGGCTGTTGGGAGTTAAATTTTCCTCTTGACTCAATTGTGGAAACAGCCTTCATTTATCGTTTCCCAGTTTAGCTCCCGTATTAAAATTATAACAAGGCTGGGATTTATTTTTGTCTTGTGTACATTTATCTCCTGTGTATCCTTGTGTCTATTATTAGAACCCTGCTCCATTGCTAAATGGATTGGCCGAGTTCTTGGGGACAAAATAGTGAAGCATATGACTTAATCTGCAATACCCCCCAGCCACTCAGCTCTGCAGTATTCATCGTGCCCGGGTTTACCCAGTGCTTGTCACAGCTTATTTTAAATGCTGAGGATGCAGTGGGCAGAGCCAGCAGATAGGAGATCTTAAATGGCATGTCAATTTGTGAGTGAAAGGAGGGAGGAGGTGGACCTGGAGGGGAAACTCCAGCTGAGAATAAACGGATAACAGTGGTGTGTATTTGGGAAGCAGCTGAGTTGCATGGCCTGGGTACAGCCCCCTTGTTTAGATTTTTTTTTTATTATTTGGGCTTTTTTTTTTTTTTTTTCTTTTTCCTTGACAGGATATTTCTGTTTCTGAAAATCAGGAAATGTTGAATCCTCTGGAAGAGGACTGATGTGGTGATTGGATGGCTATGAAATTACCCTTTCCTGAGTTAAAAAACAAGCTTTACATGGGTTCCAGCCATGTCTCAAAGCCCCTGTGACTTCTGCCAGTCGGTGGCTGAACACTTGTCCTTTAATTTCTACCTGACTTCTTGGCTTGCACAAGAGTGATTTGTGTTTCTGCTGATCTTTCCTCCTGGTTCCACATCCAGCCTGAGCTAGCTGGGTTTTTTTGGTCTTTCAGGGATTTAATCTGTTTTATAACTTAGCTGTTGAGTACCTTCACCATGTTGTCTTGCTTTGCATTCAGGATCTGTTTGTCCATGTGGCCTCTGTCATGTCTGTAGCTCTCTCCCAGGTGTTAGGAAGATCCTTGGGGCTCTGCACACTGTGTTGTTACACCTTTCAGAGATCTAGGTTTTGATGCTTTTAAATTATTTTTTTTAATTGCCTAGGCAGTGTCTTTGGCAAGGACATGGTCCAGAACTCACAGAAAGAGAGAAAACTTACTGGAGTAAAGCATGGCTTGGGATCAGATTCTCGATTTGGTTTTTATTCCCTTCCACTTTGTTTCTCTAAAAGATGTGACAAGCTGCTTCCCTACTCTGATTTGTTGGATCTTTTTTTTCCTTTCTCTGCTGTCTACAGGATATTCTCTGCTACTGGACTTCTTGATCCAGTTGGAGAGGCATTGCCTAGTAATGCCAGCTTTTGCACAGATCCTTGAATGAATCGTCTTTTTCCACCTCCTCCCTTCTTTGTGTTCCTCATCCAACATCCTTTGGTTCCTACATACGTGCCACATGCTTCCTTTGTTTTGCCTCTGTTAACAGAATTTTCTGACGTTGGAGGCTGTTCCAAAGGATGTGGCTTGGCCTTTGCAAAGCTTTTCCTCTGCTGCAGCTCCTCTGGTAGAGGCAGGTGTGCCCAGTGTGCAGTTGTACCTGGGATGGGTGTGTTTTTTGGAGGTTCTGACTTGTGGAGCAGGGGGATGGTTTAGCCCTGGCCATGCAGCTGTGAGTGTAGGAGACTTGGAGCTGCAGGGTAGGATCAGCACACGGGATTGAATTACCTGAAAGATTTTTTTTTTTATTATTGTGGCCACAGAATTGCTTGGCAGGTGGAGGAGAGTTGATCAAACAAACCTGCTTCCACCAATTGTCCAGCTTTTGTACTTCTTCGGGTTTTTGTTTTGTTTTAAATTTCATGGAGTTTAAAGCATGCCTGATTGAACAGTTTAATTAACTGTGGGAACTGCTGGAGAGAACTGGGATTTTCTGCAAACCCTGCTGCCCTTTTTACGTTTTTGGCACAGCAGAGTTGCTGTGAGCAAGCAGGCAGGAGTGCCCGAGAATGTGGCCCAGGTAAGATGTTATCACCTGAAGAGAGATCAAAGTGCCTGTGCAGTTGACTCTGGTGTATGGGTTGGCTGTTTGCTGGTGGGAACCAGACCCTGATCTGGTACCCCTACCTGGGCAGGCTGCTTGTGGAGCCAAGGTGCACCTTGGGCACAGTGCTAATCTTTGGGTTATCTCCTCTTCCACCTGACACCTCACACTGTTTCAGAGGCTGTGAAACTGGTTACAGGAGGAACATCAGCAGTGTTGTTAAATTTAAGGGAGCTTTATGGAAACCTGGAGGTTTGTCATGGCCTGCCAGCATGTTTTCAGAGGTTGCTAATGGGTGATATTTCAGCTTGTAATCCTGCTCTGCCTGCAGTGAATGGGTGAACAGAGGTTCCCTGTGACATTGCAGAGGTTGGCATTCAGCCCAAGTTCTTCTCCTGGTCCTGTCAGGAAAGTCATCACATCTGGATCCCTTGGCATGGCTGAACTTGTGCTTTCCAGGCCGTGGGAACCACCTGAGGGGTGGTACAAGAGCTTTAAGTGGCTGGAAGTGTCTCCTTCTCCAGGGAGAGCAGGAGAAGTGAAGACCCACCTTGGAATAATGGAAGTTGTAACAACAAGGTTCTGGCTTGTGTTTCCAGCTTTATTAGCAGTGAACAAAATTGATTTTCTAATGTATTTTTCTTGTGCTCCCAGTGATTTTCTGTGGTCAAAGCTGCCTTCTTGTTCTGTCCCTGTACATGAATGGATTGTATTTGGAGCTGGCTTCCAAGCTACAGAGTCTGCTTCATCCTGACACCCAGCACTGAACGTGCCCTGGCTGTGCAGTCTGTCCGGGGGCTGTACATGATGGAGCACACACTTAATCGGTCTGGAATTGCTAAAGGTCAAGGATATTATTGCAGAAGGTTCGTTTTAAAAAAACCCCAACAAACAACATTCTGTAAGAATTGCTGGTGGTTATTTCCTTTAAATCCTTAGGTTTGGGGTTTGAGGGGAAAAATTAATAAATGATGTCTTAAAGCTGAATAAAGAAGTCGGTATTGAATGTTCTAATATCTTACAGATGCTGTGGGGTTGTGGGGTTTTATTTTAAATTTAACAATGGGAGTTGGAGTGGCTCCAGCATCATAAAGAATAGCCTGTTTAATTAAGGGTTTAAGCTGGAAGAGCGTGTGCAGTGTGATGCCATTTTAAAGTTTCAGTGTGATGTTTTGGAGTTGTTATTCCTCATCTTGCGTCATCCATCCGTGGGGTTGGGATCATGATGGGGCTGCGTGTTCCTTACCCAGAGAACAGATGTTGGTATATGTAAGAGCAGTAAGGTTTCTCCAGATGTTTTAGCCCTGACTTTACTATTTTCTCTTTCTTGTGACTCCTGATGCCCCTGTTAAGGTGCTGTCTTTGCAGGCACTGCGCACACGGTGTGTTACACACAGGAGGAAATACCAGCTTTGGTTTTCCCTAATGGTTTGGGGTTTTTCTTCAAGCTGGAGAGAGGCTGTTTTGTAGTCGTGTTCTCAGATGTCATTTTGGTAATAGCAAATTGTGATGGAGGTTTTGGGGGAAGGGGCAGGAGATTGGGATCAAATGGAGCCTGCTCAGGAAGGTATCCTGAGACACATGGAAGTTTCACTGGAACAGAGGAGCATGTGGCATTCAGCAGAGCAGGGCTAAATCCCATCCCCCTGTAAGTTCTTAGAGTTCTCTGTGGCTTGTTCACCTGTAACCTACTGGGATGAAACCCAGAAAATCTGCCATTAAAAAGAGACAAAATTATCATTCTCGCCTAGAAAACACAAATGTCCCAGTCATGTGACCCTGAGTCCTCATTAGAAAAAACAACATTAAGAAATTTAAGATTGGCACCTCTCAGCCCATTCTAAGCTCATGGGATTCAGGTAGATGCTCCATGCCAGGCCTGGTGTTCTCCCCCCCTCACGTGTGGCTCTGCTTGGCTCTGTGGTAGCACAACGGGTATTTAATTATCAGCAGCAACAGCTGCTGCTCTTGGCCACCTTGCACACTTTGGTACAGGAACCAGCATCTGCCAGGGTGTGCTGCATCCTGGTTTGTGCTAAGATGATTGCTTGACTTTTT
>VWYP01024626.1:10442-59371 GCA_013400435.1 Pycnonotus jocosus
AACTGTGGGAATTAGGCTCTTCTATGACATTAGGAATTGTAGCCTTGTATCAAAGGCTGAGCAGCTGTGAGCCTGACATGTACCAAGGAACCTTTATGGTTTGCATTTAGTCTCTCCTGGTATGTTTATTCCCATAAAATAATTAATTGAACTAGAGCTCCAAGCAGTGTTATCACCTCTACACATTAGAAAATCATAATCATGCTCTGCAGCTTAATGAGATTTAGAAAGAAATGGGTTTTTTTGCTTTGCCTTCTGGTTTTGAGTGTTAAAGACTCCCAGGGGTTGTGCATTTTCAAGCCTTTCCTGGAGATCACGGGGGCAGTGGGCTGGTGTGTGCTGGCCATGGAGAGCCACCAGTGTAGAGCAGGAGCCTTTGGGTTTCCCAGCGTTCTTGCCAGAAATGGAGCTGGGTTGTGAACACTGGCAACACCGTTTTGAGAACTGAGCATTGAGAATGGAGCTGTGTTTTTTGTGGTGGCCTTGGCTCTGCTGTTTTTCAGTTTTCCCTTTAATTTCTATTGTTTTCTTTGCTTATTCGCTAACTTGCAAAATTCAACAAATTGCAGAGGATCTCCCAGCCCTTGGGGTGAGTTTTCCTCAGGGCTGCAGGGAGAGCCAGCACACGGCAGTGGCACTCACTGAGCTCATGCTCAGAGGTGTAAATGCAGCTGGGACCTGCTGGCCTTGAGGTGCTCAGGATCTGTGCCAGGGTGTGGAGGTGGTGGTGTCATCCTGCACAGAGTGTGTGTGTTTGTGTGTAGTCAAGGGTAAATATTAACTTCACATGATCTTGAGGGCTGCTCTGTGTGTGTGTGTGTTAGCTGCTCATTACAGTAGGATTTGGTTGAAACCCTATCAAAAGGCTCCTTAACTTCATCAGTCTTCCTACAGTGTTGACATTAATGATGGCTTGAGTGCCTTTTCCTCTTCCATTTGAGTTTTGCTGCTGTTTCTCTGTCTTGCTGGGATGTGTTACTGCTTTTAACTCGTTCAGCTTCAGAATGAGCCCCAACTATATGAGCAGGTTACCCTATACTGCCACAGGAGCACATCTCGAGTGCAGCTGGTTCTCCAGGACATCCCTGCAATGCTCTCCCAAAAGGATGCATGAATTCTCCTCAGCATTTGATGAGAGAGGATTTGTAAAGCATCTCCCTTCCCTGCAGCTCTGCATATCACACTTGGAGCCCCACCAGCCTGCTGTGACAGAGGGCAGTGACAGAACCACATGCACGAAGTGTTAGTTTGTGGTCTGTTTTCTCTCAGGCCAGGCGAGCTGGAGGAGAACCTCGCACGCAGCTCGCTGGAACCAACGAGCAGAGCAAATGTACCTGCTGAGTAACAGACTGAAATAAACCCAGAAAAGCCCAGATGGGGTTGTGGCACTTACTGCAGATGCTGTGTCTGTGACAAATCAACAAATCTTGTCGATGGGAAACAGTTCCTGTGTGCTGTCCCTGGGAAGAGGAGCATCCCCTGCTCACCCGGTGACCTCGCACCATTCGTCTGGGCAATGCCTGCTGGCCGTGCAGGAAGGAAATGGTTAAAGGAGGAGAGGTTGTCAGGTTGGGTTAGCCATCAGATAGCTAATATTTTAGAGGTTTTTCAGAGCTAAGCTATAAAAAGGCCGTAGCAGTATTTCAACTCGCCCATTGTCTGCTGGAAGCCAGCCAGCGTTGCCATGCCGACGAGGAATTATTACTTGCTGCCAGAGCTGGAGGAAAAGCTCATACTTTTGGCTTCAAAACAGGAGGGGTGGACTTATGTAATCCACTGTGTTTATAGGCTGAGACTGGCAGGAGCATTGAGAAATAATTACAGGCTTTCCATTTCATTTCCAGATTGGTTTTAAGGCTGTGTGGCCTCGCTTTATTTATTTATTTTGAAGTTAAGAGGGTGGCTGCTAAAGATGCAGGAGGTGATGTGGGGATGCTGCTAGGTAAGTACCCCCCACTTCCCTCCCCCGGCTGGCTGGGGCGGCTTTTGTTTTGGTGGCTTTTTTTTTTTTGTGTGTGGAGAACTAAACTAGGCCACAGCAGAAAAGAAGTTGCTTTGAAAAACTGGGACTTGGCCCGGCGACACAGAAACAGTGTTTAATGCTGGAGGCTGAGCACACACTCCTGCGGTTGCCCGGCTGCTTGCCGGTGGAGGTGAAGTGCGAGGTTTTGTGAGCCCCTGCTGCTTTCTGAGGTGATTTTTAGCCCTCCAGCCCTCCTTGGCGGGGAGCGTGTAGTTTTAGGGGGAGGGTAGCAACAAGGAAAAAAGAAGAGAAAAAGTTTGGAAATGTATTTTTTGCCGGACGTCTCTTGGTCTCGCGCGTTGCTCCGTCGGCTGGAAGAGGGGATTTGTTCAGTGGGATCAAAGCAGTTTTGCTGATGTTTCGTGCTTTTGAGAGGTGAATTGCGGAGTTTAACCTGTAATTAATGTGGGTTTGTTCGTCCCGGGAGCAGTTAGCAGATGATGCTGTCATTTGGGTTTGCCTGAAAAGCAGCGCTCGGTGTGTTTTGACTCCGGGCAGGCCGGTGCGAGTTTGCAGCTGCTGTTGTGGTGCTGTCCCTGTCTCATGCAGGGAGTTACTGCTGCTGAACTCTCCTGCAGAACTTGGAGAATGGGTGGGTTTGCTGATTCGGAGGGTCACGGTCCTGTAATCCTGGGGAAGACGCTCCTGGGGTGGTGGGGATTGCAGGAGAGAGATGATGGGATGGGGATTTAACTGGGCTGGAAAGTGGCAGCAGGGAGAGGGATGCTGCGGCTGGGACGGGAGGGCCGGGCTGAGCTGTGCTGCTCCTCGTGTTCAATTCTCCTTCAGTAAATGAGAATCCTGCAACTGTGACTTTTTAAATCTCTCTAACATTGGGTATAAAGCTCCAAAGAGTGAACAAAGCCCGTTTTTTGAGGGGATGAAGAAGAATGCTTTGATATGCTGCAAACTTGCTGCAGAGGTTACAAAGGTGTATAGAAGCTGCAGTGTGCTGTGATTTTTTTTTTTTTTTAAGTTTTCTTTCACTGCACAGCATCCTACTAAGGAGTTACCTTCTCAGTCCATGCTAATCTGCCTTCTAGCCACTGTTGTATGGTGTGTACAGATAAAATATCCCTACTGCTGTGCCAGACTGCTCTCGAGAGTGGACTCCAGTGGTGTCCAGCACTTGTGACTCAGGGATCCTGTACTTTTTAGGGACAGCTGCAGTCCCATATGAACATATTTAGGTCCTGTCTTGACACACAGAGGTGCCTCAGTGAAACTGATGTACACAACAGCTTGTTGAATCCACACTGCAGAAATAAACTGCTTTTTCCACGGTTTCCCACAGTTACAGGCAAAAACTTGGGAGAGTGGTGACATGCTTTCAGTGGGGAAATGTCCCTTGAAACAGCAGGTTTGCCTGGTGTTATCAGAGACGCATGGGTGTGTTACACAAAATAATTCAATCATTTAATGATCCATAATACTGCTCTAACTCCTGCCACAGATGCTGTTGGATTCAATGCAAGTTGGATTTGTTACTGCAGGGGGTTTTGTTGGTTTTTTTTTTCTTTCTCTGGGATTCATGCCAAGATGAACTGTATGTTCTGTTCGTAAGAGCTATGAGTAATGTATGTGTGAATCTATAACATAAGTAATACGAGTGTATAAAATGTGTGAGTATGCAGGATCTGTGTATCCTGTGTCTGCAGAGCACCGCACACATGCTCCGTGTGCGTTCTGAAATGGGGTGTGATACATGTCTGGGCAAAATTAATGACATGCCTTGGAGTTACTGCTCGCTGCAGAGCCCTGTCTGATGGCCTCATCACAGAGCTGAGCTGAAATCCCAGTCACAGCCACAGTTTGGCTGCTTAATTGCCCTTTTGGAGGAGTTACAAATTAGAGCTGGAAGTCCCTCCCTGTGCCTTAACGGAAGCCAGCCCTAACGGAGACAGGAGGGATGCTTGCACCAAAGCCTAATGTACTTTATGGGGTTGGTGGATCAGTGAGGAGCCTGGGGGTTTGTTCCTTGGAGCAGGGGGTGCTGGGGGTCCCTCTCTGCATCACCCCATGTGGGTGCTGCTCCAGGAGCTGCTGTATGAGTGATGCCCTCCAAGGCAGGCCTGCTGCTTTTAGTAAGGTTTTGGGTTTTCTTTTTTATTTTTTTTTTTCAGATGAATAAAATGGGCTTTCACTCATAAATTATTTTTCTTATGTGAAAAATGAGAAGGTGGCAAGTAGCCAATTTCCCCGCCTCCCTCTTCCCAGCTCCGATGAGGTCATTGCCTCTTAAAGTTTATACCACGCACAGTGAGACATGGCTGGAGGAGCAAGGAGGCAACAAATGACTCTCTCGGAGCGGGTGGGAGTGATGGCCGCCCATCCCTGAAATGTTAGTCAGCCGTAAGTGATACCTGGGCAGGCAGAGTGGGGAGGGGGCCTGCTACAGATCTCTGGGAAAACCTTATAGGATCAGATCCGTATGGGAGGGGAATGCTCTGGTCACTGCCTGGTCCTGCTCTGCTCCAGGCACAAGGCACAGCAGGATCTGGGGTGCTTTGGATGCAGCCCCACGGGGTGCTGGTGTTGTTTGGTGGGCTGCCAGGGTGGAAGGAGATCGGGCATGTGCTTTGGTGAAATGGGATCAGCAGCAGTCCTGGCATTCCTTGTCTGAGCTTGCTCTTGTGTCCATTTACTTTTCCTCGGGAATTTCCTCAGCGCTGTTTTTGCAATGGGGTTGCGAAAGTTCGTGACCCAATGAAGGATCTCTCCAAGACCTTTGTGTCCCTGCCTGAGTAGCTGCCTGGAGAAAGCTGTTTTTCTTTTCCCTTGAACTCCATGCTGAGCTCTGTGTGGATTCCTGAGCTATTGTTTGCTTTTTGTCTGTCCCTCTGCCATCCCATGGTGGAAGTGATATGGAAACAGGACTGCCCAGACCATGGGGTGGAACCTGGGGTTTTCCTACACACTGCAGCCCAGGAGAGTGGGTTTGGAGAGCTGTACCCTCCTCCCCACAGCTTCCATTGGGGTACCTGGGGACAGTGGCCTGCATTGTCTGTGGTTTGCAGGTGCAGCGTTGGCCTGAAACCACTATTTCATAGGTGCCATAGTTGATTATTGAAATATCAGAACTTATTTACTGCCTGGTGCCTTTGCTGTGGCTCTGATTTTGGCTGGAGTTGGCTGTACATTCTGGGCTGGTCAGGGAGAGGACTCTTGATGTGTCTCTTACTGTTTCACAGCCCTGTCATTGCTCTGTGGAGGTGTGATGGGCTGAAGAAGTACAGGTGGAAGTTAGTGAGGGGTTCTACATGTCACTGTGCTTTTAGGCACAAAATTAATAAACCCCAACCTATATGAAAATTGCTCTTCCATTGCAGCTTGTCTGTTCCCTGGAGGATCATTGAAGCCTCCTGTTACTTCCAGCTGCTCTTGTGCTGCTGCACCTCTTCTGTTCACCAATTCTTTGTCTTTTCGCCTCTCCTTAGCAGCCCCATGGATTTTTTTTCCCCTGTCGACACAATACAATCACTCCTTGTTAGCCTATCTTGCTCTTTCCTCTTTCAAGGAAGGGAAGGAGCAGGGGAACCAGATCTGATAATTCCAGTGAGTAGAACTGTTCCCCTGAGCCCTTTATAAAGAAATAAAAAGGCTCTCCTTCTCTCTGCTTCTCTTTGAGTACAAGCACTTTACCCTCTTGGATTCCCTGCAGGCTCCTCATACTGCTAAAATTGAAACATCAAGATGTCTGAGGCAGCAGGAATTACCATCAGTGTTTTGACACCTGGAGGTACAATTTCTATTAGCTTTTATATAAAAACAACACCAGTTTTGCCAACAGAGTTCTTGTTAAATAATGCATGAAGACCCCACTCCTGACAGTAGGTATTTTTCTTTCACTTTCCTGGACTCTTGGATAATGGCTTAATTTTTTGTGACCATTAGGGAAAACGATACACACTCTCACACGTGGAAATGTGTGTGTGGACACACACATGCTGAACTCCCGGGCAGAGACTCAATTACCCCATTTGCTAATTAATGTGGGGAGATAGGGGAAAGCAATTTGAGGTTGGTCTGTTGAGCAGGCTTGGATCATAGTTTTATTTTTCTGGAAGCAGCAGAACACACTCCTGAGAGATGTGATTGCAAATAAGACTATTTCTGTGTGATCTGAGAGGCCCTGGGAGGATCTGTGTGCTCCCAGACAGGGATGAGCTCAAAGGGTCATCAGGAACAAAAAAATGGGAAGCTTGTGGTTTTGCCTGGATGGTGCTTGGCACGGAGCATATGCTGTGTGCTCACTTTTGGGGATATTGAAGTGAAACAGAAGGGCACAGCATGTGGATGTGACTGCTAATAGTGAGAATCAAAGTACAGTTTTGACATTTCTAACCTAATAAGTGGTGCTGCATGCGAGAGCCTGCTTATTTTCCTTTTTTACCATGAGATGCTTTGACAGAGGAGTAAAGTCCCAATTTGACATTTCTGTCATTTTAACTAAAGAGAGAGATTACAGTAAATTGGATTAAGTGAAAATCTTCTTCAGATGTTTGTGGTTTGGGCTGATTTATGGATAGATGTCATTTGAACGTCATTCTGCATTTTTTAAGCATCTGCTTGATGGTTGCTTTAATGCTGTTTCTGCAAATAGTCCACGCAGAGGAGGGAAGGCTGAGCAAGCAGCAGCACCCCGTGACAGAGCTAATGCTGGTGTGTGGCATGGGGACAGCAAAACAGTGTCCTTCTCACGCTCCTGAACTCACAGTGCCAGATTCTCTAATGGGTGCTTGCCTCTCATTTGAGTTCCTCTTATTAAACTTGGTTATCTTCTGCTGAAAGTCATTTAAATAGGCTTTTAGAAGTGTTTTTCCCACCCTGGAGAGAGATGGTTCAGCGCACACATTCCTCATCATGCTCTTGGCAAATCTGGGGTTGCCTGTTGCCCCGCGACCGCCGGTGACGTTCTTCTGGTTACGCTGATGCAGAGCCCTTCCCTCACCGTGTGTGTGTGACTTTTCCAGGAACCAAAATATTCTCCTAAGCATGTGCTGGCTCACTGACATGAGCAACGGCGTGTGAAAATGCTTTGTCCATGCACGGATATTTCCAAGAGATAGCGTTGAAAGTTCTTCCGTTAAACTTACAACCTGAGACTTCTGAAATTTATGCGTCCTTCGTGGCTTAAGCTATTTAGAAGCTGCTGGTGCCATTTGGAAAGCTGCATAAGCTCTTGTGGGTGATGATGTAATCAGCACTGTAATCAAATCTGCCAATGATGTCATTGCTGGAGTAGTCCAGTGTTCCCTGCTGCAGTGATTAGTGGGATGAGATTGAAATGTCAGTGCAGTTGGTGATGGAAATTGGGATGTTCCCACCCTGGGAGGTGTAGGGCAGTTGTTGGCCAGCCCTGATCCTGGAGCTGCCTCTGCTCCACACCGAGCGAAGGCAGAGTGGGACTGGGGCTGGGAGTGAGGCTGTAAAAATCGCCTTAATTCTCTCAAGGGATGTCTTAGATTGTGTCTCTATTTATTTTCCCTGTCCTGGGGCAGGAAGGCACTGCCCAGATGTCAGTTATAGAAAGTTGGAAGCAGAATGTATCAAATCCCAGCTTCTTGGGTTGAGCTGGCTGGTGATGCTTCTCATCTTCCCTCCCAACTGAGCCCCACTGGTTTGATTTGCAGGGTCTCACCACTGCCAGTTTTCTCATGCTGCTGTTGATGCCAGGGCTGTGGTGGTTTGTTTTCTGCCTCTGTGCCCACCTCAGTGCTTTGCAGCATCCTTGCAGTTAAAAGACAAGATTTTGCCTTTTGCCATGCGAGCATTTTGTGCCTTGCCAGTGACTCAAAGGGCAATTCTTGAAACATTTTCTATGTTATTTTTCATGATACGATTATTAGTAGAAGATCACACCACAGGGGGAAGATACATTTGTAATCCTGCTTAATGGCTGATCTTATCCAGCTGAGTAACTCTCATTGCATAAGGGACAGTGACCTGAAATCTTTTTAAACCATTGGACAAGATGCCTTTCCCTTCTCTACTTAGCACACATGGGTGTGATACAGACTTCAAATGGTTTAAACTTTAACTATTTTGCATTGAAATTTGAATACCTGCTGATAACTAACCTTTGGGTTGGTGTGCCAGAGAGAACAGTGGTGCTGCAGGGTGTGAGTGACTTTAATGTGTCTGTCTGTGAGTTAAACTGCATCTCCTGCTCTTTGGGATTGCCAAACAGCATTTGCAAAGGTTACCTGGCATGAATTACAGGAGGATCAAACAGAAGAGCTTGATCACAACCCTTCTCAGGCAGGTTCATGAGGAGGGCTGGGGTGGGAGCTCTGAGGGATGGCTCTGGCACTGGGGGAGAGCTCTGCTCCATCTCTCTCCATCACTGCTGGATACCCACAGGGAGGGCAGGTGTGTGGTTGGAAGAGGTGCTCCTTCATTTACCAAAGAAGATATCCTGGTGGCTGGCAGTGGGGAAGGAAGAGGGTTTTTTCTCTCTGATGTGGGTGAATCAGTGCTGTCTGTGATGGATTCTCACTGCGACAGGCTCTAAATGGGAACTCCCAGGGGAAATTAGCCTGCAGCTTTTGCCTTTATTGAATATTCTCCAGTGCCATCCCAAAGGACCACTTTCTAGCGCTCTGCAATGTTTCATCTGTATTTTTAACAACACCTACATGGGATGTGGCAATATGTGGTCTATATTTACATTAAAGCCTATGCACAAATAGATCAGAAACGATGGATAGCATGTTCAGTTCTTCAGGTCTGGAACACGATGGGGTCCTGTACGTAGGTGTGGGAATCTCAGCTGGAGATATTGCAGATTATTACAAAGTCCAAGAGCTTACTTAGAGTTAGGGCTTATAATGATTGATTTAGCCATTTATTCAAACACCTATTTAATGATTGATTAAGCCTTTATAAACTACTTGCAACTTTTCGAATGGGACCTGATGTATTGTAGCTCCATTAGCATCTAGCTAATAAAACAGGCTGTGGACCTGGAACACCAATTTAGCTGACAGAAATTATCTTTCATCTGTTGAAGTATTAAGTGTGTTGTTACAGATGGTTCTTGGTGTGTTTAAGGCACAGAAGTACAATCTGCTCCCTTGCTTCTGCCTGGTGTCTGTGGACACTGTCCTTGGGAGCAGCTCTGGCAGAGCTCTCTGCGCCCTGCTCTGTGTCCAGAAATGTGCTGTATTCTGGATTTTCCTAGAATCTAAGAATGGGTGGGGTTTGAAATGACCTTAAAGATCTCTAGTTCCTGCCCTCCATACTTTCCACTGGATCAGATTGTTCAACCCTCCCATCCAACCTGTCCTTGCCTTTATTTAACCAAGCACCAGAACCTAGAGGTAAATTCTGTGCACAAGATTATAGAAGACAGGCTTTTTAAAATCTGACTTCTTTGTCTGTGCGTAAAAGCTTTTTTTTTTTCCATGAACTGCTCAACTTTCCATTTGCTTGGGCTGTACAGAGCTGGCAGCTGGGATGAGCTGTGTAATGGGATATCTGAATCGCAGCAGGGAACCAGCTCCAGTTTAAGCAGACCTGATTTAAAGGAAAATTCAGTCAAACCAGTACAAACCCCTGCTGGGAGAAATTAAAACTGCTTTAATGTCCAATTGATGGTATTTCTGCTCAGGTCAGCAAATGCTGCTTGAGGGATCCTCAAGTGAACAATGAGTGGAACCTCTCAAGTGCAGGTTGAGCAAGGAAATCCCTGATGCTCTGCACTTCTCACTGTAGGGCTGTAGAAAGTAGGTAAAATTTGGCAAGGGCTGACTTTTCCTCTGTCCCCACTCCTGCCTAGTAGGTGACTTTCTGCTCACATAGTTAAATGATCTTGGTGACTGGTGTGTGTTGGAGTGGTAATGCTGTCCTTTTCCTTGGCAGTCTGAGCTTGTAGGATTTGGAAATATTGTGGCAAGGCTGATGATGTAAATGAGCACATGGGGACGTGGGAATGGTCCTGCCCTGTGGGTGGCTGATGTAAAAACAAAACTGGGAAGCCTTTTCCAGGCTTGGGTTGAGGAGCAGGGAGGTGGTTTTGTGGAAGGCTGCAATTAATATTTCTCTTTCCACGTTGTTAAACGGTTCAGCATTCATTTCTTTACCTCTAGCATCTGTCTGCAAGATTTGTATGTTTGTTTCTGCAGATTTCCTACTCCTCGGCAACCAGCCACGCCGTAGGAAACGGAGGGAGAAGGGCTTGGCTCCAGTGGCCTGAGCCCATTGTTCAGTTCCCAGCCAGCTGTTCTGCAGCTGTTTGCAGTGCAGAGACCACAGGGATTTGAACAGAGGGGGTTTCCCAGAGCTTACCCCTGTGCTGGGCAGGAGGTGACAGATGAGGGTGCTCTGTCTGCCCCCTCCAAGGGGGGATGTGTGTGGGTGTTCTGTGGAGTGCCAGGTGCTTCTCTGGGACATCGTGATAGGAGGAAGAAAATTAAGGTTTATTTACCCTGTCTAACAGCTCAAATATTTCCTTTCCTTGGTTTTTCTCTCTCTGTAAAGTTTATCTCTTTAACCCAGAGATAAGAAATAAACTGTGGAGGACACTAATGAGTTGCAAGAGGGGAAACAGCAAATTCCCCTTTGGGTAAGAGTTTACTGTTCAAGCCTTGACCTTGTTAAAACTTGTTAACTCAATAAAAGTTTGAGTATTTAAAGACAAGCGACTTCTTCCTGCCTTGAGGGGCATAATTAAGTCGTTCCACACCCCTTAAACCAGAGCTGTGGGAGGAGGACTAAGGAGCTGCCTATCCTGCCTAAATCAGTCAACAACCTGGATCATCTCTGTCCTGCACCCCTGAGCCGTGTGGAGCTGCTGCTGGGAGAGTCTGGCAGTGATTGTGTGGGAAACCTGCTATTTCCCAACTGCTGGGAGGATGACATTGCTCCTTTTGAAGGGCAGGCAGTTCTTCCATTGGTTGAAATTGTGGTCAAGTGTTTTGTGTTAAAGCAAGACTGAATTTCCTGGGTAAAGCATGCGACAGAACTTCACGATGTGTGTGTGTGCTGTGTTCAGCCATAAAAATTCCTGTACAACTTAAAAGCTGCAGTTATCTCAAATACAGAAACTTGCTGTTTTTCCAGTTTGAAGTGGCATGTCTGTGCCTACCAAACTGTAATCAGTGCCCTGATGTGTGTGAATTCTTCTGGGATTACAGCTCCAAAGATGGACAAATAAGGACTTTCCCATGCCAGAGGGCTGTTTTACACCTGGAGTGCTGTGATTGCCTCTTGGCTATTTAAAAAACATTTGGCTTCATTTTTTTTTTCTTTTTTGGTTGGATTTGTGTTCCCTGGGTGGCCTCAGGGGCTTTGCAGGAGCAGTGGGAAGGGCCCTGTGCTATGGTACAGAGCTCTCACAGGCACCACAGCTATTTTCAGTGAAATCCAGCATCACTGGCTACTCCCAGTAAAGCAGCAGGGCTGTTAAAGGCAGTTGTCTCATGAGCAGCTCGGCTGCCCAAGTAGAAGTCATGGAGATTTGGGGACAATAATCGTCTTAGTTATCCCTGTGTAAGCTGCCCTGTTTCAACTTGATACCACGGGAAACTCATTGCCTCAGCAGAGACAATTTTGGATGCTGTGTCTTTTCCAGCTGTGCGTGACGAGTGTTCATCTTAGTTTAAATCTGAGGCCTTCATCAAGGTTATTAGCTCAATGCATGAAAGTACTGGGAAGCATCCTTAAGTACCTCCCAGATGGACTCTGGAAAGATTATTATGCTGTAATTTGTTTCTATAGCTCCACAAAAGCAGTATTTGACCTTGAGACTATGGCTCTCCAATTTCCTCTGCTGCCATTCCCAGTGCTCTTGTCCAGAGCAGCTTGGTCTGAGTTCAGTGGCTCGGAGATGGAGCTGCTGTTTGCCCAGATGAGGAGGATTGCTTCGTGTCACACCTTCTCCTCGTGGTTTCGTTTCTGTTACATGGCTGAAAGGTTGGAGGGTGAGGAGCCCTTTGCAACCTTGGCCCCAGGACAGGTGGAGGGGGACAGGAGGTACCTGCACAGTGGCAGCAGCAAACTGGGCCAGTGACTCATCTTAGGAATAGCTTGACACTGGCAGCTCAGGGGTAGTTAAGTAGTTATTAATTATTATTACTAAATAGCTTTGAGTTCAGCAACTGCTAAACAGGATGGACTGATAGCCCAGGGACTGGGCATTTTGCCAGCAAACAAGGCAAAATTCTCCCCTCCCTCCCATGTGACAGGGCAGGGAGACCAGAGTCTTCTCACCCCAGTGCTCATTGCTTTTCCCTGGGAGAGCAGACCCTTCAAGACATCTCATCTGTGTAGCATGAATTACAGTCACTTTTCAAGGACTCTTTTAAACTAGTCCTCAGGCTCCCAGCAACCAGAAAATGACAGGCTCAAAACCACTGCCCCCAGCCCAGGAGAGGCAAATGACAAAGGGTCTGACCAGGCTGCAGTGGGAGAAGTGTCCTGATCAGCAAGGCAGGACTCCTGGTCTGCTGGGGAGTGACTGACAGCTTTGGACAGCTTTGTTGTCAGCAGGACTGAGCTTGGCAGGGAAGCGCTGAAATCCTGTTTGCCCACTTGCACGAGTTCAGTTATTAAACACATCAGGAATCCCCATCTGCTTTGTAAGCCCATCTCTAGAAACATAACCCAAAGCCTGGCTCCTGCAAAGTGCTGCTTGCCTCAGAGTGAAGCTGGAGGGAGCTGGAGCTGTGCAAGCCTTTCCTTCTTTTCAGGTAAGACTCCTCTGTGGATTCAGAACAGGTTTGCTGCAGTCCAGCCTCTTGCTGCCGTAGGCTGTGGTTTATGTACGGGGCATTTTTGACAAGAGGATGGAGGAGGAGGAGGTGATGTTCTCCTGCTCCCCTTCCCTCACTGCAAATTGTCCTCACTGTATGCAGACATTGGAGTTTTTTGCTGCCTCTGGAGAGACTTTGACTTTCTGTCTAGAAGCTATTAATTACCTAGACAAGAAAAGCAGAACATAGCCAATTAATGGCTGCTACCACTTGGACCTGTCTGTCCGACTGATGTGCTGTGAACTAATGAGCAGCTCCTTTCTCTGGGCCACCAGCGAGCCAGAGCTTCTCATCAGCGTTCCTGGGGAGAAATGAAAGCAGCAGCAATGTGCAGGAACAAATAGCTGGAATTCAGTTATTAACCTGGGCTGAAAATTGACTCTATCTGCTGGTAATTACCTGGAGGATGTTAGGAGGAAGGCCTAGGGGAGGGTTCAGAGCTGGAATTTGACAGACCATCACAAGTGGCTGAGGTGGCGTTACCTCAGTTCCCATCTGGGGTGCAGGGGGTGTGCTGGGTATGTGAAACAGCTGCGGTGAAAGCCAGGAGTGAAATGGGTTAGTTTAAAACAGCTCTTCTCCCAAAAGACTCCCTCCTTTAGTGATATTTTATGGCACAGTTGCATTGCATCTCATATATTTTTGAGTACCTTGGTTTACAGGTCATTTAATTTATTTGCAGGCTTCGTTTCGGTTCCCTAGGGTAATTCTGTTCCTTTGCACGTGTCTTCCTAGGAAGGCATTAAATTGTGCAGTTTGTCATAATAGTTCAGCTTTTATGCTGGCAGTTGGTGCTCTTCAAAGATCCTCGTGTGAAGTTTAGACTCCTGAATCATTAGAGGATCATGAAAGAAAAGGAATAATTTAGAAGGCAAAGATGTTTTGTCGCCTTTGAAAATTGGGAACGTGCGAAAGGAGAAAATGTTTAGTGGTACAATCTGCCTCAAAGAACTTATCTTAGGAACTCCAGAAAATGAATTTCCCTTCTTTATTCAGGATGTAAATAACCGAAAATGTCACTCCTGAGCTGAGTAATTTGTTCAACAAAAGGATCTGGAGGAGATGACTCCCCTCACTTTCATGAACGTGCCCAAGACATCAGAGGACCTGTCTCTTTAGCGACATGAACTGAAGGGTTTGAAAATCAAACGAGCAGCGTGTTCTGGGCAAAATATAGAAATAAATCTCGCAGGTGCCTCGTAATCTGCCTTGCATTTTAAAAGCCTTGTTTGTCTGGGTAGCCTGGGCTTTAGGTTCGCTCCTGGGAGCAGCAAGTGGCCGCAGTGGTGATGTGTTGTTACAGCGACGGTTGTTAATGTGCTGTTTAATGCACTTGGGAGCGGGGCTGAAATTGCCATATGCTTACAGTATCATTGTCAGCAAGGAATTGCGTGGGGGTTTTTTTTGATTTAAACTTGCTGGTGTGTGTTTATTCAACTGAGATTAGAACTGCGTAACGGTTCCAGCGTTTAAGTCCGTGTTTAATGTAAGAGAGGGGGGTAGCTGAAGTGGGAAAGATGGTGTGTAGTGTGAGCAGGGAAGAGAGAGAAATGGGGTCTGGAAGTGGGGAGAGAAGGAGCTGTGCCCTGGAACAGGCTGTCTGCACTTGCACCGTGGTTAAAATTGCCTGGATCTCATCCCAGGTGGATGTGGCAGCACAGGGTGAATATTGCAGCATGCCAGGCTGCCAGACAGGGGGCTGGGCAGAGGAGGAGGAGAGTTTGGTTTGTTCTTTGCACAGCCCATCTCGCCCCAGCAGATGTGCTTTTTTAGTTTCCACTCCTGCATTTCTGTGTCTGGAACTTTGGGATAGGCTTCCACCACAAAATGGGGCATTTTCAGCAGTTTTTCCATCCTTGGAGTTTTACCAGTCAGTTCTGTTTTTGCTGTCCTGCAGTGGTTTTCTTATCTGTCTCCTTTTTGGCATCTGATTGTCACTCCTTTCCTTTCTCTCTCCAGTCCCCTGCCCTGTTTCCCTTTGCAGTCCCAGTGCCCGGGTGGTTTCATGTTTGGGGTTTTTTTTAATTTCCTCTCCAGGCGTTTCCATTTGTCTTTGCAGATCATCTTCAACAAAGGCCTTGCATGGTCTAATTTGTTTTCTATTTCCAGCCCAGACTTAAAATAACTCTTTTGTTCCATGAATGGCCTGTGCACGGATCCAAATCCCACCTCCTCTCCCCCCCCTTTTTTTTTTTTAATTTTTTTCAGTGTGGGTTTCTGTTTCACTGTTCCTTGCCACTATCTTTAATTACTTGAAGTGTCCCTTTTGGGCATTTAGGCTGCAGCTGGCAGTCGGGAGCTGTGGGTTGCGTGTGGCCCTGTGCGTGCTGGCTGTCCCTGCAGCTTGGGAATGGGTTTGCAGGGCTGTGGGTGCCTTGGCACAGGAGCAATGATGCTGTTGCATAACAGGAGCAGCTCTGCCATCACATCCCTGCTGACAGGCTCACTGCTCAAAGAGCCATGCCTTGTCTGCATGGTTTACCAGCCCAAACTGCAAAGTCAGGAGGTGCTTGTGTTTCTTAGAATGATTTGAAGAGGGGAATCCAACCATGGGAGTAGGGAGACTAAAGGAAAAGAAGCACAGTAGGACTGGATTTGAAAAGTAAAGACTCAGACCATGTTGATGCTGACCTGAGGTTGGAGCCATTGCCAGGCTGGCACTTGGTGTGTGGCTTGTGCATTTTAATAATGTCCCTGCAGCTGGGGAGTGACGGCCAAGTGCTCTTGCAAAGAAAAGTGGGTCAGTCTTGTTCTTTTAAGTACATACATGTCCCTCTGGGAACCATCACAAGGTCACTTGCAGCCCCTCTGCTGAGGGCTGAGATGTATTTAAAGCATGTGAAATCCTCTGCAAGTGCTCCCCTGACGACGACGAGTGCTGGGGCGGGTGCGCAGATGTCTCATCGGTTCTTGGAGAATCAGATCCTCCCGCTGTGGGTTGGGGTCTGAGCAAAGGCTGTCAGGGACAGGAATCACAGTGCACAGTCAGCATGTCCTTTCCAGAAGCATCAGGCTGGGAGCAGCTGGCCTGGCAAACCTGCTTTTCGAAATGCTACTGGGAATGGGGCCGGCAAAATCCAACGCTCTGACCTTGCTCCGTGCCAAGATCTGTACACAAATGCTGGCAAAGGTTATCTTGGGGCAGAGCTAAACGTGAGTCCCGTGCCCAAAATAGCTTGGAAAGATTGAAAATGAGAAATACAAGTGGCAAATCCTGCTTTGCGGCTTTGGGCAGTGATAGGAGCAGGGCAGAGAAGTCATCTTTCACCGGGGGTTGGAACCGGTTCTGTGCAGAGCCATGCCGTGGTTGGGAGAGCTGATGCAGCCTGATTGCAGCTATGAGACAGCAAAGCAGGAGGAAAGACTTCAGCTCCTGAGCTTCTGTCATCCCCTCCATGGCCTTAGGGACCGGTTGTACCTTCTTACAAAGGCAACACCCTGCTCTGAGCAACCCTGTCCTGGTGCTGCAAGGTCCCTTCTTCCCCCAGGTCTGCCGTAATTGCTTGTGCATCCGCACCATTGGTCAGGCAAGGAGAAATCTAGTTCAGAAGTCATCTGGACAGAAGAGAAGAGGGAGGAGAGCCCTGCCAGCAGGGAATTGGACAAGAGCTGTTTTGGGTACTGATGGTGGAGGAGCAGCTGAGGAACTGCAGGGTCTGACCATCATGTGGAGGGTGCTGCCAGTCTGGCTTGACTACTGTACTCCTCCAAAGCAAGGAAAATGTTTTAGGATCACATGCAGGTACAAGCCTTCATCCCTGGGGTTGAAATAACCTCTTCTTCATGCCACAGAGCTCAGGATGTGCCTGATCTTTCCTGTTGACCCCGTGCTGCAATGTTAATGTAAAACCTCTGTGCTCTGCTGTGATTGAACTGTGGATTCCCGGGCTGCAGACATTGACATTGTCGTCTTTGTTGTTCTGAATAGAGCCCTAAATTCGTGGCAGACGGCCTGCTTTCCTCTTGAAAGCACTTCATAGATACAGTACATACAAATATTTGTATATAATGTCAGCTGTCTCCCAAGAAAATTTCATGCACATATTGATTAGACAAATCCATTAACGTTACGTCGCGGTGCGTTTCTCAGGAGCGTCTCTCTACCCATTTTCATCGCGTCTTAATTATTTCTGCTTCCACTAGGCCTTTAAAGCAAGAGTGAGTAAATCTCTTAGCTGCTTTTCAGGTCTGGTTTTGATCTAGAGCTGCACGTCAGTGGGGCGGAGGCCGACGAGCAATGCACTCCTCTGTGCCACACACAGCTGGTGCTGGGGTTTTTTAGGCATCAGGGTTGGTTGGACTCTTGGAGATGGATGTTACAGCTCAGTATTAATTAAGCATCATTATAAAGGTCTCCTTAACTTCTGTTTCAAAATACATGAGTTGACTGGAGGATGTATACCTTTTATTTCTTGTTTGAGGAGGAAAATTGTCGTGTATTTAGCATTTGATTAAAGATGACTTTGTTGTTTTTTCCAAAAACTGCATCATTTAATGTAATTAAGTACGAGCTTTGTTGTCAATATTCTTCAGTTAAATGCACTGGTGAGTGCCAACAGCATTTCTCTTATTTGCCATGTCTGCATGGTGTGGTGGTACCAGTTTTTGCCTTTTAATGAGGGGTTTTGCAGTCATTTTGTGGGCTGCCTCTTAACGTTTTCTGTAGACCATCCATGGTCCGTAGACCACAAGTTGAGTAATATTACTTTGGACTTAGGAAACAAAATATTCTGTTAATCTTATTTCAGCATGTCCTTGCCTTTTTTTTTTTTTTTTTAAGTGTATTTTGAACTTGAGCCATGTGTTTTCTTTGGGGTTTTTAAAACTCCTCTGAGAACAGATGAACTGGTATTTTCTGTGAGCTGGGAGTGTCTTGTTGTTCTCACCTTTCAGATAGATGAACTAAGGCACAGGGTGATTACAGCAACTGGCCCACGTTTGTGTTGTGCCAATGAAGGCAGGGACCTCACCTGGGAATCCTGCTCTGCCTGAGGAGCCCAGAACAAATCAGGAAGGTTGTCTCTAACTTTGAAGAGCAACAAGTGTGTTGAATGATGTTAATTACTTTTTTTTTTCCCAGCTGGATTTAATTGCAAACCCCTTTTAGACCTGCAGGGTTTTAGCAGGGTCCTGCCTGTACCAGTGTAGGCTTTGCTGTGGTAGGGACCAGGATGGAGCTGTGCAGCCCTGTGCCCAAGTGCTGTGGGCTGGGGATCCAGAGGTGACTGCAGGGTGTTCTGGGCTCCTCTGTGCCTCTCTTTTGGATGTGAATGTGCTTGGCCCAGTGCTGTGCACCCCATTAGCACAGGGACACTGCTGGGAGCTGGCTGCTGCTGGGGCAGAGCTCTTTGGCATGTGGGCCAGCCTGCAGCAACTTGCTGCGGCTTGTAGTGTGCTTTAGTGGTGTGGATTGGGAGAACAGGTGGTGGGAAACAGTTTTAGATGGTAAATGGCACATGAAGAGGAGAAGCAGCAGAGCAGGGTGGTGGCAGGGGCAGGATGGGGGAGTTTTGGAGGCTTCAGCAGTGGGGAAGAATCCTGTGAAAATAAACAGACACGGGAGGTTCCATAGGCACTCACCTCCTCTGCAGGTTCACGTTGTAGCCCTCGTTGTGGTTTTGGTGATAACCTCCAGCTTTCTCCTGTTCCTAATCAGAGCCCATAAATCTCCTGGTACCTAGTGCTGTAATGGCTAATGCAGGTCTATGGGTAAAACACTCTCAGATGGAGACTCTAACTGGGGGGGGAAATACCTTTCCTGTGAGACAATGTCTGTTCTTCATCAAAATCAGTTGAGAAAGTAAGAACTAAACAGTTTGATTTTAAAGATTTAAAGAGCCTGGCTGCACTCTCTCTCTTACTTCCATTAATCTACTCCTATTGTTTGTATTCCTCTCTTAAAAATAATTAATAAGGAGTTTTGGAGGAGGAGGCACCCCAGTGTCTTTTGCTGGGAATAAGTGACCTGGTGGTGTCCCAGCTGCACCCAGTGAAGGGCACCAGGCACTTTACTCCCCAGTGGGAGCACCCATACCCTCTTTGCCTGCTGGTCATGGACTCTCCTCCCTAGAGGAGGCACATGGAGTGTAAAAATGGGACCTGAGGTGTGATCTGAGGCATCTGTGGAGCTGCCCCAGTGCTTTGGTGACCTTGTTTGGCTCCAACCCAGTCCTGCTGTGGCAGAAACATCCAGGGCCTTGTGCTTGCACTGGGATCTTGCTGGTGACCTGCAGATGTGGAAATGCACAGACAGTGCTTCTCCTCTGCTTACAAAGACCATGTAATTTTTACTTTTGTCTTCCCAGGGCTTCTGACAAGAAGCCTCAATAGAGGCAGAGGTGGTTTGCTGTCCTTGTTAAGGAAAAAAATCCTTTTGTGCTCCTGCTAGCTTGTGATTAATGCAGGACACGGCTCATAGACACTGTGCCTTGGTGCAGGATGCTTTCGTTGGCCCCTGTATTTTCATCCTGTGTCTGTATTCCTCTAGTAGACAGTTAACCTTTTTTTAGTTGCGCAGACCAAGGCAAAAAAGCTTTTGAATTGTTTTAGAGCTCGATAGCATGTGGCTTTGCACCTGGTGCTGTGTTTTAAGCTGAACTGCTGATCTGAAGAGTTTAAAAAAAAAAATCATCCCTTTTCTTTTTACTGTAGACAGCTGCCTGAGCATGGTCAGGTCTACCTGCTGTGCTTCCAGGAAGCCTTGGCTTGCTGAAGCTGCCAGAGACTCTGGGTTGGAGTGTGTGTGTTTATGTGTGAGTATATGTATATATATATTTACATGTGCTAATTAACTTGTAGGTGGCCCTAAGCCAAAATGTCCGAGTTTAAATCTGTTATTGGGAAAGTACCTTAAATTACTGCAGATCCCTCTGAGCTTTTAGAGCCCTTGAGAACCCTGTGCTCGTGTCCTTGGCAGCTGCAGGGAGGGTTTGCCCCTAGAGCAGCACTTGGGAGAGCTGGGAGGGTGCTGGTGTCTCCTGGGAGGGTGCTGCTGTGTCCCTGGAGGGTGAGCACGGCAAGTTTGGAACCACATGCTGCTGGCACAGCCCCCAGCCTAGGGTGGGAATGGGTGATTAAAATCCCATCCAGTCGGAAGCACGAGGGGAAGTGGGACAGTCATACTGGAAGTATAAAGACGCGTGTTCTGGGTGCCTCTGAATTCCCCCGCACGCACAGGGGCTTTCCTGCCCGGGCTGGATTGCACTGAGCACGCCAAGCTCTTGCATGGGGAGGCTCTCTGCTCTGGGATGAGGGTCAGGCTGCTCCGGTGCTCCCCTGGGGTGGCAGGTAAGGTACCCTGGGGCTCAGCAGGGATATGTGGGTCCGGAACTGGGGGGAATCCCAGCTCTTGTGCAGGAAGCCAGCTGAAAGCAGCAGGGACCTGGTTGTCCCTTTACATCCTGCCTTGAGAGCTAAACCTTGCCTTTTTCCATTTGTCACTTGGTAAAATCCCTTTTTCAAAGAGACTCACCTGACCCTCATCAGGAGTGTGGTGATGTCTTTGTGTCTCTGTCATCCTTAGGCTTCATGGGGATTTGCTGAAAAGATGATTTCTGTAAGATTTGACCTCTGCATGAGAGGATCTCCCTGGGCTGCCTTCCCCTGGCTCCCTGTCGTGCCTGGTGGCTGCCAGGCACCGTTGCCTTGGTTTGGTTTGATTTCTGCCTGTGAGGCTGCATCGATGCTGGCAAACCAGTGAGGCAGCCCCGTGCCTGCCTGCAGCAGATAGCGAGGGGTTTATCAGCACGGGCTCATCTGTGGTCTCACAGGAGGGAAAAGAAATACAAAAAGAAAAGCTTCCTCTTTCTTTATTCTTTTTTTCCCCCTCCCTCTTTCCCACCCCCTTTTTTGGTTTTTGTGCACGCCAACTGCTGTTTCAGTTGAAATTGCGTTGGCTGGGGCTGCTCCCCAGGCATGGAGACCACAAGTGTGGGGAGAGGCTGCTGGGAGCACTGGAAGTTTCCTTTGCTGTTCTTGGTGTGCTGCTGAAAGAGTTCAGTACTGCCAAAAACCTTGCACAAATCCATCCTTAACACGTACCTGCACTGTGGGGGAACTGGGTGGGATGCACAGAATTGGGTGGGATGTGGAATGGATCCCGGGGACCTGGGGCTGTCCCTGCTCGGGATCAGTGCTGATAACATCCCCTGAGCCAGGCAGGCAGCAGTAGTGATTTATGCTTTGTGTAACTAACTGCTAATTGGAGAATAATAGTTAAGGCACCTCACACTGACAGCGATGAAGGGGCAGCATTTAGACCTTCGTTACTTTTTCATTGTAATTCAGACAAAAGACACGAGGCTTAAAATCGTCACCAAGCAAACAGTGTGAAGTACCTGTAAGTAACTTGTAAATCTCCCCTTGGGCACTTTCCCACTTTGTTGGTTTTCCTGATTTTGTTGCAGCTCCTGAAGGAATTGCAACAGGTTGTACAGGAGTGAATGCGTGGGTGATAGAGGTTTTTGTGAAAATACCCTGGGGGCTGTGGTGTGTTCTCTGGCACTTGGTCCCTATCAGAAGAGCTGATCCAGGTGCCACTGGAGGTGTGTGATATGCTTTAGTCCTGGGGTTTATTGTAGCTTTGTGGATTGACACAGGTCAGTGCCTGGTGTCCCTCCTGCCTTTGGATCAGATCTTACCTCAGAGGGCTGCAGAAGTGGCCACAGCTTGGAAAGAAGAGCACTGACATGTGGGAGTGTGGATGTTGAAAGGGGTAGGCTGGGGAGGGATCATGTGCCTTTTTGGACCTTGTGTTGAAATGCCAAAACTCTAGGCTGTGTTTTTGGAAACTGAGTCACCCTGCAGAAAAATACCCATCTCCAAGAGACCTAGAGATCAACAGGACCCAAAGAAAAGCTGGCAGTTTGGCTTCCTGGTCCTGCTGGTGGTGGGTGAAGGCTTTCCAGGGAAATGGAGTGAGATAAATTTGGGAAAAATCTTACATTCAAACTTCCTATAATAGGAGTAACCTACAGAAAAACCTTAGCGGGGGGGTTTGCCAAATGGAAAACGAGACTGCTGGGGAATTGTGAGGGCAGTGGGATTTTGGTGGTGGCCCAAGGCTCAATGCTGGGTTATCTCTCAGGACTGCGGTTTTCAATTCTAACCTGCTGCTCTCCTGCTTCCTTCCAGCTCTTGCGCGACGCGGGAAGCACGCACACGATGAAGAGGAGCTCTCGGCTCTCCTAATCCTTCGCTGGTGATTTGGAAGCAGCCCCCGCCGCGCCTGCTCCTCGGCCATGTCTGGCTCCACGCAGCCCGTGACGCAGAGCTGGCGCGCAGCCGAGCCGCGCTACCCCCCGCACGCCATGTCCTACCCGGTGCAGATTGCCCGGCCACACGCGGTAAGGACGAGGCTTTCCTTCCCTGCTGAGTGTCCCTGAGAGTGACCTGTGCCTCAGGGGCTCGGAGCACTCTGCTAAAAAAGGGCTGACAATAAAGGCGAGGAGATGGGGAAATCTGAAATCTGGAAATCCGAGCGCTGTTTACTTCCTGCATTGTGGGTACAGCCTCGAATGTGTTCCAGGGATGAAAACCAAAATGGGGCCAAGGATCCAGGGTTATAAAGCTGATAAAGGGGTGGTTCTTGAGGGTCCGGGTCCAATAGGGATGGGAAAAAGTGGTACAAAGGGGTAAATGTAAACTGGGGGGACTAATGGAGTTACAGGGGTGGAACACTGCGGCAAAATTAACCCAATGGCGTTCAAGGGAAGGAAGGGTACATATATGGTGAATGGGGCTGAACATAAACCTAACAAACCAACAGAACAACAAAACCTAAGAAACATTTACATGTGGCTGCAAAGGCCCATGGGAGGAAAGTTCTTCTCACCCTAATCAGAAGGCATCTCCACACACTACCCACTGGCAGGGTGGGAGCCACGTGGGTGTCCCCAGTGCTGGGGCAGTGGTTCAGCTGTGCCGCTCGCGGATGTGGCTGTTACAGAGAAATCTGACCATTTCCGTGCCTGTGGTACAGGATTTCACTGTTCCTCTCTCATGGGGATCCTCTTTTGTTTCTCCATATGGTGCTTTCATTTTTTCCCTCCCTTTCCAGCCTTTTCCTAAGCACTTGCTGTGGTGGTGCTCATGGGCTCTGGCTCATCATTTCTGAGCACCTGTGTTCTGTTTGTCCTCCTGGCAAGAGCACCCTTGCTTGGGTGCAGCATCCAGCCTGGGGGCAAAGGGGAAGATTTGACCATTCTTGTGGAGGAGGAGCAGGTGCCCTCCAGCCCTTTTTGGCCTTTCTTTGGCACTGGATCACAAGGGAAGGACCATCCTCTTCTACGTGTGGGTCACTGCTTCCCAGGGAACCCCGTCCTTGCTGCTCACACCCACAGGAGAGCTCTTCTGGTTCCCAGGCAAACTGCTGAGAGGTGAACCTGCCTCCTGCCCTCTGTTAGCAGACCTGCCTCTCTTTATGCAGCTCTCCTGGGGAGCAAGAAGATAACTGAGCTGCTGAGCTTTTCCATTTTATCCTTCCCCCCTTTTCCCCACCTCTTAGTCTTGACCTGTAATCTTTTCTCTTCTCGGATCAAGGCATAAGCTGGAGATGATAATTTTTTTCTTTTTGGCTCTGTCTTGTTGAATGTACCAGAACTCAGAGAGGTTAATTCACCTGGATCCAGCCTCTCCTTTGTGTGCTGTCTCACTCGTGCCTGTGTTTGCTCATCCTGGCTGGGTGAATGTTTTCAGTTTAAGCCTTAACGGAAGAAACTCTTCTTAGTGGAACAGCTTTAGTCAGCTCAGGCTGCTTAAAGGAATCTTATTAGGTGCTGGAGTATGGCTCACACTTCCAAGGGTCTTTGGAGCTGCTTCTTGGTGGGTCACAGCAAGGTGGAAGGTGCCTGAAACACAAGTCAGGGAGGAGACCTTGTCTGGGGGTTACATTTGACAGTGACAGCTGCTGAATGGTCAGATTCAGTCTGTGCTGGTTTTAGTGTTCAACTTGAGAGCCTGGAGACCCATGAAATGCCAGTGAAGGGCTGAAATTCCCTCATTTGCCCTCTTTGCCTGGCTTCAGCAGAGCAGCCCAAGGAGCAGAGCCGGAGCTTGGAAAGGCTTTGAAATAGAAACGTTAAGGAGGGCGCGGGACGAGCTCTTGGCTGCCTTTGCTGGCTCATCTACATCGCTCGGGGCCTGCGTGCTGCTGCACAAAGAAGCTTTTCATCCTGGCTATGAGACACGCTGACCTGGTTCGATTTATGGGAGCTTTGCTTCCATCAGTGTGAGCGTGTTTGTTTGGGGGCTGGAACGTAACCAAGAGCATTTGTCTCAAAAAGAAAATCCCAGTTCTCTTTTTATCAGAAAGCCGAGCAGGAGGAGGATGCGACCAGGTGAGCACAGTCTGCAGTTGTTGCAAGACTGTGGTTTAAAAGCAAACCAAAGGAAGCTCAGTCTGCAGTGTGGAGACTGATTTTAGAAGTGTGAATGGCTCCTGTCCTTGGGGTGCTGAGCCTTTCTCTCCTGCAAAATCCCAACTGCTTCCCCTCAGTGCTGCAAGAGCAGGATGAGCAGAGCAGCTGTTTGGGCTGGAGCTGGGGGTTTCTGCAGCCTGCAGTGAACACTGGTCTTGTTCTGTTGTATTAATGTTGGAAGAAGTTGCTGGCATTCGCTTCTAGAAGCTATTTTTACAGGCACATGTAATCACCCAAAGTAATGTGATACATTTTGGGTGTCTGGATGCAGGAGAGGTCCGAGCTGAGATTTTCTTTGGATGGAAAGCCAGAAGACTCCTCTGGGCAGAAGCGTGCCAGCCCCACACAAACCAACACACCTTGCCTGTGCTGGGAGGGTAGGCAGAGTGTTTGTGGAAGCGTGTCCCTGCATGATCTGCCCTGCCACTCTCAGCTGTTCACAAACACGTGTCTCTTGCTCGGCGGCGCCGTGAGCTGGAACGTGGCCATGGCTCTGGGGCTGGAGCTGATCTCTGGTGGGATTGCTTGGGAGAGGAGAGCCCAGTTCCTTTGAAGTTGCTGCGCTGTTTAATATTAAAAGTCAGCGGTATTTGCTTGCATGTCTTGGCCAGGTCAGTTTTGTCATGGGGTGTGTTTGCACAGTGAGAGCTTGTTTGGAAGAAACCAAGAGAGGCCAAAACCAACCCGACACTAACGTGTCTTGCATCTAATTAAATTTTGGTTCTGGTTTGTTGCGTTCCAAGACATCCTTCCCTGAGAGCTGGGAATTCGTCAGCTCAGGGATCCTTATCCTGGTGGTGGAAACGCCCTGGGTCACCTCCTGGGCGCGTGTGCAGGGCTGAGCACAGCAAGGCTGCAAATGCTATTATAATATAAATAAATAATCACAGCTCAAGTGTGACGGTCGCACCCAGGGAAATGCGGCGCGGTAGGAATGCTGAGCTCAGAAATGAGCCGTGACATTATTTTAGGCTCGGAGACACTTTATGAAAAGTGATTTAAAGGATTGCAGCTGTTTGATTTCACAGATGAGGCAAGTGAGAGGGGATGTTGTGAAGGAGGCAGGAGGCAGTGGGAGCAGGCTGAGGGATTTTTCTTCTCCCATCGCATAAAGCCCAAGGGAATATCCAACAAAATGGGGGAAAAAAAAGTGTATTTCAAGTAAACAAACAGAAATACGCTTTGTACATATGGGCACCTCCTCCCAGCAGCGTGTTCCACAAGCTACTGCTGAGTTTGGAGCTGGCAGAGAAGATCCAGTACCGGTTGAGTGAGGATGTTTGTTGTCTGGTTTCACTCTTGGTTGCCAGCTTTGGGCACGGCTGTGAACCCGTGGGTCTGACCCAGACTGAGCTCTCTGCAATGGCTGACACAGCAAACAAGCTCTCCCACAGGGTAAGCAACATACTCAGGTGTCTTCCTCCTCTTCCTCCTCACTGGGAGATCTCTGGTCCCAACAGGTCTTGGGAAGGCTGGATGTGAAAATGGTGCAGAATTTTGCAATGACTGTGGATTTAATTCTATCTTAGTAGACAATTGCTTGCAAAAAGCTTTGACAAGTCAACGTGCTTTTAACGGGAAGAAGGAAGCTTAGTGAAAAGGTTCTGGTTTGTTTGACTTTCTTGAAGTAAAACTAAAATCTCCTATAATCAGCAGTTTCTTCTTAAGGGCACGGAGTGGTTCTTGGCCAAAGTGCAGGGAAAACATTTCTGTTTTCCATATTCATTAGCTGCAATGTTGGGGTGCGCAGTTGACTTCTGTCATGTTCAGCTTGGAAACAGAGGAATTGTTTGAATGCTCCATGACCTTTAGCTAAAGGTGAAAAAACACATTACTTACGCTCTTAACCTTCTAACATGTCCAAAGTTCATGCTCTCTCAAAGGAAACTTTTGCATGAAGGATATTCATTTTCAGGCAACCTGCAGATATTTTCTGTAAACAGATCAATTTTCCTATGTAGTGCACGTCCCTTTTTCTTTTTAAAACCTCTTCATGATCAATATTCCCTGGGAACAGAAGGGTTCCCCTCTTTTCCTCTTTTGTGAATCCAGTTTCTTGCTGTGACCTTCCTACCAGTCTTCTTGCTCCCATTAGTGCCCTGACATTTCAGAGCAGGAATGGTGTGGTGTGGCTTTGGATGTAGGCTGGGCTTTCCAGGAGGCCGGTATCAGGTGCTGGCAATGCTGGGGGTCAGGGCACACAAGGTGTCCTCAAGCAGCAACCTCTGTGACAAAAGAGCTTCTGCTTTTGGGGTGCTTTTATGTACTAGAGATGCTAAACAGGATTAGGGATTGGTAGGTTTGGGGTGTGTACACACTCGTGTGAAATTGGTGCTCCATCATCACTTGAATTCCCCTTTATGAGCACTCTGCCCTCCTTACTAAATGAGAGGCTCATTTTGCCTCCTTCCTGGGGAGGCATGGGGCTGCTTGCCCCCATTCCCTGAACACAGCTTCATCTGGGATGGAAAAGTGAGCTTAAGCCCTCCTCAACTCCTCTGCTCCAGCTTTGAGACTATTGTGCTTTTCCTGTGCCACCTCTCCTGCCTGGGAGCAGCTCAGTAGTTCCTTCGTTAAGCTCCCCACTGGCAAAACAGCCCTTGTGCAGGAGCGTCCCGGCCCCATCGCTCGTTTGCTTTGGCCCGTGATAAATAACTTCCTTGTCTGTGTGAACCAGAGACAAGAGGTTGGTGCAAACTTGCGTGTTGATTTGGTGTCCAAGCCAAAAGGTGGCCTGGGGGGAATCGAGTGCCTTCCCTGCCCAGACTCCTCCTCCCAGCAGTTAGAGCAGGGCCAGTTAAATCCAGTGTCCTGCTGTGGAAGGTGCTGTCGGGAGGCTCAGGCTCTGGAGATGGCAGGAGCTCGCTCCTCTCCGTGGTGACATGATCGAGATGGCACAGTGGCACCAGGTAAGGCTGCACAGGGGCACTGTACTGTGTTACTGCTGTGTTGCTTTTCCTTGGAGGAGTTATTCACACTTTTGCCTCCTGGGAGCAAAATGCTGATCTGTGTCAGGGTCCAGGAACTGGTGGAATGTAAGAGTTTATGGTGCAGCACCTCCAAGCACAAAGAACAACCTCCCGCTACCAGCTGAGCAAGGGGCGTCCTGAATTCTGCCTGCTGGGCTCCAGCTAATGTTTTCAGGAATGACCTGAAAATAAGACATACCGTGGAAATACTGACTGTGATCAGGTCTGTCACGAGAGCTCAGCACTATCTCTCTTGAGTACCTTTCCAGTGACAGATTGCATTAGCTCTGAGCTGCTCAGTGGTGGATTTCGGGAAATTGGCTTTCTGCTCTGGGACTGAGAGAACATGGAGGTGAAAGAACAGGACACCTAATTCCCTGCCCTAGGGTCTTCCTCCCATTGCTGGGAAGAAGTTGGCTTACAGCAGTCTGTATTTAAATCTTGTTTTCTCTAGGATACAGCCTTTATCCAAAACACTTCTTTTACTTCAAGCTACAGTAAACTTCTGTGGTTGCTTCCTAATCTTCTTTTTGGACATGATTTGATGCAGAAGGTGATGCTTTGCTTTTGGTTGATGTCAAGATTGTAAATCCACAGGGGAAGAAAGAACTTTCACTGCTTATGTGGTTTGGCAAAGCCACTAAAGCCTCTTTTGGAGCCTTTTCCCGTGCTTCAGGCCTGACTCTGATTGTGCTGCCCCACCAGCCCTTGGAGGCACCTTCTGCAAGACTGGGGACTTTTGCTGGTTGTCATTGTCACAGCGTTTATTCAAAAGACTGAGCAAGTGAAGGATCTACTGTGGAGGTGTAAGGAAGAGTAGGAGAAAATAGGGGACATGGAAAGTTGAAAGGATCCTACATGGATCTGCAGATAGGTTGCAGGTGTTGCATGGAGCAGGTGTGGTAGGAGGTGGTGAGAGCCTGTACTACAGAAGAGATGCGATGATGAGCTAAATGACCTGATGCCTTTTAAGGTAGAAAGTTTGGGTTTGTTATGTGAAGAGAGCTGCTCACCCTGGATGGGTGTTCCTGGCTTCAGGAAGCACAGCCCCAGGCGTGGGGGCTGGAGGAAGGGCAGACGGGTCATTCCCGACTCAAAGGCGCCTGGATGCGACTGGGACAAAAGTCTTGTGATGGAGAGAGGCTGAAAAGCAGCACTGTAGTGGATGTGCTGCTGCTCTGTGGGCACCTCTGGCTGCCGGGGAGAGAGGGCTGGCGGCTGGCTCCAGCACCCGGCACCGGTCAGATGACCGGGAAGCCACAACAGCTGAGAGCTGTCCTCACCGAGACGTGACTTCTCCATGAATGGCACATTGAGGCAGGGCAGCCAAGCACTGCTGGCAGCCCTGCTTTACTGGAGAGGTGGGGAGAGGGCATGGAGAAGGGTGCAGTGCTGTGCAGCTGGTACAGACACTACCAGTGCTGGCAGCAGCGTGGCCTCGGTGCGGGGATGGCAGCAGGAATCGACGCCTTCCAACAAGGGGCCACGCGCAGTGTGGTCACCTCCTAAAACAAAAGGCCAAGTCAGCAGCTTCTGAGAGATGGATGGCAATGAGACTGTCTCAGTACAATAAGGACATTTGTCTTTTCAGCACATGTTGCATCGCTGCAGGCAAGATAAAAATGCATGTATTCAGCCAGGTTTTTATTACTGACCTTATCTTCAACAGGGGAGCTGATCGTGGAGGAGTTATTGTTTGGTTTGTGTTGTTGATATTTTTTTCTTAAATCTGCAGTGAGATCCTCACAGGGTTTTGGGGAGGAAGTTGGGCAGACAGCACTGTGCTTGTGGACAACCTGTTTGGATCAATAATCACCTCCTTTGCACTTCAGAGGAGGTTTTTAGCAGCAGAGGATGGTTCCTCTGGGCCGCGGAGGCTGAGCATGGTGGATTATGTGCCACACTGGTACCCTCACAGCCTGAGCTGTGTCTGGACCTTATGCAGTGACAGCTCTGCTACCACCCTGGTTCCTCCCAAACCTTTCCCCTTCCTCTTACCTTTGAGAATTGGCTTTGGGAAAAATTATTTTCTTCAGGCTAATGCTAAAAAGTGCATTTTGTGGTCTGATGAGCAAATGCTGTGCTGCCGGTGCCAAGGGGTATCCAAGCACCAGAGAACTTTTCCTTTTATTGCTAAAATAGGTCATGCTCACTGCTGGCAGAAAAATATGTTAGGCAATTTCTTTTTCCAAAATCGAGAGTGTGCAGAGCGGGGTGGGGGACCATTCCTTGTCTGTGACAAAGCCACCAGAGTGGTGGCCATGCTGCTTTGTCCATGCCACAATTTAATTGCTAGATGATCTGAGGCCCTGGCATGTTCCAGGTTGGGATGTGCTGCTCCATGCTGGCTGTGTGGTTCTGGGGGTGCAGGAAGCTCAACAACCCCCTGCTTCTCCAGGAGATGGGGTGGCTTTGCAATCTGAAGCTGTTTGGTCATGTTTTGGACACCATGTTGGGCTGCTCTGGGCCATGTGGACGTGCCAGAGCAGCAGCTGTAAAGTGTCCAGCTGTGGCTCTGTGTGCCACCAGTGCCACAGTCTGGGGGGCACCAGCCCTGTGCTATCACCCATCACTTCCCCTGTGGTTAACAGTTCCCAGAACGGCACGCGAGCTGCTCGCGAGCAGCAGGGACAGACCAGCCATCCTTTGCGAGATTAGATAAGGGACAGTTCAGGGGAAGCGAAATAAATAGGGATATTTTGGCATTGTTTTTTCTCACTTTTTGTGCCACGCCACTATTAATTGTCCTCATTGGATGTTTCAGCAGAAACAGCATATTGTTAGAAAATAAAAATCATTTGCCATACAACGCTGGGTGAGCTTGTAACGAGCAGCCCTAATTCATGGTGGAGGTGACGAGGAGCTGACATTTGCTCCTCGAGGAGTGTGTGCAGTGCCCAGGCCTGTTTGTCTGCCTTGCCAAAGGTGACGAGGACAGTGTGGGGCAGTGCTCATCACCGGGTGAGCTCTCCTGAGCCGGGGAGCTCCGCAGGTGCAGCGCTGCCTGCGCCCGGTGCCGTGATTCGAGGCGCCCGCGGTGCCGCTGCCGCTCTCCGCTCAGCTGGCGGATGTGGTGGCTGACCCCGGGCTGCTCCTCCTCGGCGTCATGGCAAAACAAGCACCCGTGGTTTTTAAGCAAAGCTGTCTTACACCGAAACTCGGCGGGGAGCTCCCGGTTGCTTTCTCGGTTGAGGACGTGGTAAGCGAGGAGGACGGATCTCACGCTCGAGCTGTGCTGCAGGCTCTCCTCTGGCTGCGCTCTAGGTCTCCATGGGTTTGCTCCAGAGCTGTTTTCCAAGGAAGCCAGAAGCGCCGGGTGCTTGTACTTGTTTTTCTGCTGGTGGGAGGAAGAGAGGAGGAGCAGTTCGCCTTTCTGTTGCAAGACCAGCTCCAGGCTTCCTTTCTGCAGGCCTCTTCTCTCTGAGGTCTTCTCCTCAGAGGCTAATTTTGGAGCTGTGGGGATGCCATGTGGATGGAGCAGTCAGTAGATGTCTGTGTGGATGTGCTTGGTGCTGGAGCTGGGAGTGCAGGGTCAGAGCTGCTGTTGGCTGTGCTGTGGCATTGTTTGGCACCGTGTGCTGCAGGTCAGTGCCCGGAGGTCCTTCCAGCATCGCTCTCAGATCTTCTCTTGTTCCTCGTGGTTGGAGATCAGGCAGCCAGGAGCCAGCAGCTGCAGGCAGGGGAAGGAGAAATGAAGCACACCAGCAAGTGCACGTGTCCAAAACAGAAAGCGAGAGAGGCAGAAGGGCTGCGCGGCTGCCTGCAGTTGTTGGCTTAGTGTGAGGGTTACCCTGAGGTCGGGGACAGCACTGAAGAGTTTGCTGGAGACTTTATGGTAGGTAAGGCAGCAGGCTGGAAGCTTTAAAATAATTTTAAAAGGTCGGGGGTGGTGAGGAAGCTCCTTCCTTTTCCATTCTGTTGGGCTTTCTCTGTGTGTTGCCAAGAACTTTTCTGTAGTGCTGTGTTCAGGAGCATGGCTTTAAAAAGTTTGATTAGCAAATCTGAACGAGCCTGGTAGGCTCAGGTTATTTGGGGTAGAAGGATTTACCAGGAAGGGGATGGAAATAGTGTTCTTGGCACTGCCAAATTAAGGGATAACACAGAAGCCTTGAGACTCAGGGTGCTTTCCCTGGCTCTCCCTCCCAGCACCCCACACAGGAGCAGCAGGGATGTGTCCAACTTTACTGCTGGGCAGCAAAAGATACTTTTGGTCCCTTAGGCTGGGCCTGAATACCTCTTCGGTCTGCTTACTCCATGAAGAAGTGTATTTTAATGAGGTCACTTTTGGGTCTTTAGCATTTAGTTTATCTAAAGATTTGCCTGGTGCTGCCCTGCTCTGCTGGGGTGGTTTATGGTGGTGCTCAGTGTCTGCCTGGCCTTGGTAATGCTGGCCTCCTCCCCCCAAATCTGATTTCCCAGAGCCCCTGACTATCCATGGTCTTTCTGCTTCCTTGATTTCTGTCATGACATTTACTGAATTCATGAAATCTGCAAAGCTTCCCGAAGTAAATCCATGTGGGAGCACCTGAACCACAAGGAACAACAGGAAAATTGATAAAAAAGGAGGAAAGTCCTTCCTGGAGGCACTTGGAGGTTTGAAAGGTCTGGAGAAGGTGCTCTGGCAAATCAGCAGATTTGTGGGGTGGGAGGAAGGTTTGCCGAGGGCAGGAAGCACTTCAGAGAGGGGAGAGGAGGAGCAAAAAAAAAATAGAATTGAGCAAAACCCAGCAAAACAATGGAGAGTAAAAGGAGCAACATGTAGTTTGGGGCTGCAGGGTTCTTTAGTTGTTTTATTTCAGATGTCTTGGAGTTGCCCATGAGCAGCTGCTAGAAATTTGAGGTCAGGGTGAGGACTAAATCACATTTGTGTGATTCAGTGGTGGGGAATTCAGGTGGCACCCACTGGGTGCTGCTCCTGTATCTATGTGGAAGGTGCAGTGGTGCTGGCAGCAAAGTACCTCCCCAGCAGGTGCCTTTAAAACTCTGCTAGAGAAAACTGAAGCCTCTTCTGAGCCATGGAATCATTTTGATTGGAAAATACCCATAGAATCATCAAGTCCAACCATTAGCCCAGCGCTGCCAAGTCCATCAGGCAGTTTGAAGGCAGCTCATAAACCTTTCTGGTGCTTGCATTTCAAAAACACTGTCACAGCTCAGAGTGCAATTTACTGGAGTAACTTTCTGAGCAATTAATCCACCTACGTCCTGCCAGGGCTTCCACGGTGCCTCTTAACAGTTCATCACAGGGCAAAGAAATCTGTCAATTTTAATCCTCCTCACTCATTTTTAGGTTTTGTTTTCTCCTTGTAAAACCCAACATGGGTGTAAGCAAGGCAGAGCAGGTCAGAGTCACTTCAGGCCATGCCAGCAGGTTCTGAGCTCCACCAGCCATTTTCTGATGGGGTTAGAGGAGGCAAAGCTCAGCTGAGTGTGGGCAGGGGGGAAAGGAAAAACAGATGGTTCTTGGGACATGCAAGAGCCTTTTTTTTTTTTTTTCTCAAGGGCACAGCCTTTGAGCCTCCCAGACGGGTAATTCTTGTTTATACGCCCACAGAAAGTGACGGTCCTGGTTTTGGGCCTATTGGTGTGTCTTCCCAGACACGACGTGTTTGTTTTGTAGGTGGATGTCAGGAGCTGCATCACTCTTCTATTTAAATATTTATTTTAAATTTAAAACCGGGACAAGTGTGAACGTGGGGAAGCTTGTTCGTAGGCAAGGATTCTGCTTTGGCTGGGCCTGGAGGAGCTGATGGGCTCCCTCATTTCAGATATCTGTGTTTGTCCCACTGTGGCTGGAGTGATGGCATGTTCTGTCCTGCATGGATGGAATGGACTCTAGAGCTGAAGGAAAAGCAGCATCATGGAGTTGCATCTTCCCCAAACACCTGGATTTACAGCAGAACAGCCCTGGCAGGATAAGTGGACACTGTCTAACTCATGCCCTTCTTAATCAGCTGCATGCATGTGGTGTCTTATTTATTGATTCATTTTTTTTCTGTAGACCCTGAAATTTCTTTTTTCTCTTTGAGGAAGTTAAAGCTTTCTTGTTCCAGTTGAGAACTGTTCAAAAATAGGCTCCCATGTGGAATTGGTTCTTCTAAGGTAAATGTGTGTCAGTGTTACCAGGGTTATTCTATGACAGGGTTTTCTATGCCATTGCTGAAGGTCTTAGTTAATTAGATGATTAGTCTGCTGGTCAAGTATCTATCTGCAAATAAAAAATAGCAGTTGAATGTAGCTGCCTAAAATACTGCTGCTGGAATCAGTCTGTGGCACAGAGCAGGAGGGCTTCTTATTTAATTAAAATCAGGAACATACTGTACTGTACTCTCCAAGGGTCAAGGAACAAAAGGGACGTACACATAATAAGTAGCAAACTGTCCTTTCAAACCCCCTGAGCTCAGCCCAGGAGAGCTGTGTTTAAAGGAACATTTTCAAGATAACATTTGTGATTTTTCTTCTGTCCTTTTTCCTCTCTCCCTTTTTTTTCTTTCTCCATGCTGTTATGTGGACTGAAGCTGAAAGTATCCCGTGACTTCAATTTGTTCTTACCTGTTCTTACTCTTGGATTCACAGTTGTCATCAGGACTGCTTGGATGCCAAAAATCCATGTGTGGGTGCTCAGTGGTTGGGTTGGGCTTGCTGGGGTCCTTTCCCAGGAGCCAGCCCTGCCTGTGCAGCCCCAGGAAAAGGCTGGAGGCAGATTGAACAAGGGACTGAGCATCATTCCAATGCAGTGTGGAACTGGGACTTACTGGGAACCTTTTGGGGAGGGCAAAGCACTGAGCTTCATGGCCCAGTGCTTCCAAGCAATATCTCTATGTTTTTTTTGAGTTTTTCTGTGCTTGCCTGTGAGTTCCCAGCAGCCTGACGAGCTCCCCTGTGTTTGTTCCTGCAGGACGTGGCGCTGTTGGAGTACCAGCATCATTCCAGGGATTTTGCTTCCCACCTCCCGCCGGGGTCTATCATGCAGCCGCAGCGGCGGAGGCCGTCCCTGCTCTCCGAGTTCCAGCCGGGCAATGAAAGGTACTGGCTCCCTGTGCAGGGCTGTGCTGGGAGCAGCAGCCTTGGGAGGAGGAACCCTGCCAGTGCTATCCTGTTTCTGCCTTACTCAGCCTCAGCACCACTTCACATCCCTTCTGTTAATCCAGTGGCACCTTCTGCTTTCTTACCTTTGACTGTCATGCATTTTAAAGAAGTCTTGAAAACAACAAACAACCAAAAAAAAACCAAAAAAAACCCCACCGCCTCACTTCTGTGCAGCTTCATGTTGCTGTGACTGGTTGTGTTGGCTTTGTCAGCATAGGAAATGAAGCCGTGTGTGGCTCGGGTTTGGTCTGTGGCTCCCGAGGCTGCAGGGAGGAGTGAGAAGAGCTCATTTCCTCCCCCATCTCCGCTTCCTCTGCTGCTGCTCTTCCTCTCCGCTTTCATTGTTTTTGTTTCTCTTTCTGCATTCCCCTCGCAACTTTCTCTGAGCTGGTTTTTTTTTTCCTATCTGCTCCCTTTCGTGCCTCGCCCTGTGTCCCTGTTTCCTGTTGTAGCCTCGTGGGAGGCTGGTGGAGTTTTTAGGTGCAAGTCAGGCAAGTGCTGTGGCTGGGAATGCTGTACATGCTTTAACCACAGGAGCTGATTTGTTTGAAGGACACCACTCTCACTCTCTGTTTCAATGCAAAACTCTGCTCTCTCTCTCACAGTTTCTCTTCTGCATTTGATGCTTAATGGTTTGGGAAAAAAAAACTGGCCTGGAAGTGAAATAAGAGCCTTGCTACAGTAGATATACGCAAAACAATTCTTGTAATGCTTGTTCCTTAGGCTAAGAACAAAACCAGTGCAGAGATCAGAGATGAATCTGTTTCTCAAAAATCATCATTGTTATGGGAGAGAAGTAAGAACTCAGGGTGCTGGATGCGTAATAAATACAGACAGGATCCTCTTTTTCTAGTAGGTTGGGTTCAGCCTGGTGCTCAGCAGAAANAAAAAAAAAAAAAAAACTGGCCTGGAAGTGAAATAAGAGCCTTGCTACAGTAGATATACGCAAAATCTTTTAATGCTTGTTCCTTAGGCTAAGAACAAAACCAGTGCAGAGTCAGAGATGAATCTGTTTCTCAAAAATCATCATTGTTACGGGAGAGAAGTAAGAACTCAGGGTGCTGGATGCATAATAAATACAGACAGGATCCTCTTTTTCTAGTAGGTTGGGTTCACCTTGGTGCTCAGCAGAAACAAACCTGTGACAATTTGAGAATCTGGAGGCAAAAAGGAGCTTCCAAAGTTCATTTTGCATCTGGATGTGCCCTTCTGGGTTATGCCTGTGGCACTTGCACATACAGAGGGTTCATGCCACTTTTGATAACCCATAATTTATTGCAGCATGTTGCACTGCCTTGGCTTGCTTTGATTTCTCAGTGCTTTGATTTCTTAGCACAGAGTAACACGGTTAAGTTGGAATTGGGTCAGATTTAGCTAAATTTGGGGGAGATGGGTAAAGAGGACCCAGCAACATGCTCCTGCCTGATTTTGTTTTTCACACTACTGATGGTTTGCAAAATGGAGAAGCAGTTCTGCTCTCCAGTAATATGCTGTTTAAAAAAAAAAACAACAACTTGGTTTTTCTGTATCACTTAAAAAAATGCCCAACTGCAAACCTTGGTGTCTGCTGTACCACATGCCTGATCTGGTGTGGTCACCCAGGCATCTGCCTTTGGCTTACAAATGTTTCAGTGTCCCCAAACTTATTTTTGTATTGACAATCATATGAATGTGGGTAAATGGTAATCAAAGTTGTTACAATGTGTTACACATCCACATGCTTACCATGGTACCTCATTTTCAATCAGAATGGTGATGTTTTGGCATGCTATGAAAAGAAACTCTTTTAATAACTTGTATTTCATCCCTTGTCCCCTTAACATCCAAAAAACAGTACTTTTGCAAAAAATTATACTATGTAGTAAAGGTAAAAATACTGCTTCAGTTCAGTTAACATCTTGTGCCAGAATGCTGGGACATAGACTCATTGAAAATTTGGGGGGGCATCTGGGGATGCAGAAAGGGTGGGGGGAGGGGTTTTGAAGAAACTGTAAAGAAATTTTCAATCTAATTTAATTAGTTATTGAGGTGATTTGCATTGGGTACCATTGAGACTGGGGAGGTGACAGTCTGGTTTTTAAAGCCAGCTACCATTTCTCTGCATCTTTAAGCTCTACACTTAAAAATCCATTCTCTGGGGGTGTTGCTGGTTCACCTTTGTGGTCTGAGCAGCTGCTGTAGCACAGTTCCTGCTGTGCTCTAAGAGAAGCCCTTTGGGTGGTGGTTGCTCACCTGAGGGTTCCAGGGCCAAAACCCTGGAGCTCCTGGAGCAGGTTGGGTTGGTCATTGGTGCCCTCCCCAAAAAATAGCTGTGGCTTTTCCTGATGCAGAGCAGAGCCTGGATGAGGGAGGGTGGTGATGGCAGCCGTGGCTGCAGCTGAGTCCCCTTGGCAGGCTCAGCTCCTTGGCTTTGTTCCTGGGCTGGGATTGATGGTTTCGAGCAGAGGCAGCTGGCTCTCGGCATGAGGGGCTGGGAGGAGGGAGACCAAGGCAAACAACATCCACAACACGGCACAGGGGTGAGCAGAGGGAAGCACAGGGGTGTGCTGTGTCTGAAAGGAAGACCCTCGCTGTGGTTCCCTGCCTGACAGCCCAGCTGGCACTCAGTGATGGTGGGCATGTGACAATCCTCCCCTTGAAGCAAGTGTCAGCAGAGGGGAACCCTTCCAACCCCCCCGTTGCTTCGGGAGTTCAGGGGAAGCAGCCTGTCTGCTCTTGGTTTTGGTGGCTGATGAGCTTCCAAGATCACTCTGCTCCTTAAGGATATCAGCTTGCAAGTCTGGTGCAAGTGGGATGTGGCAGGCTGGCAGCACTGGAGATGGAGCCCTGTGTGTATTCCCAGATGGGCATCCCTGCCCTGCCATCTCCGTGCCTTGCCCACACCTGGAGAGTGGTGCAGCCCTGTGCCACTGGGTCCCAGTTCCTCTGAGCCCACCTGCCTGGTGAGTGGCTGCTGTTTGCCTTCCTGCCCTGGAATTTACAGGGATTCACTTGGTGTGCTGGTTTTGGGGGGGTTATCCCCTCTTTTGCTTTTACCTTCACTTTGGACAGATCTGTGAAGCCTCTGCAGGCTGTCTTTGCACGTGGTATTGGAGGCTTGACCCTGGGGATGCTCGAAATCCCACAGAAATAATTTGGGCTTGCTTGGATGATCTTCCTACAGCTGTGCATGTTTTCAGTCTCTCCTGGCTGCAGCTTTGCTGTAGCCACCAGGATGGTGGTTAGTTGTGATTCAGTGGAAAGGGAACAAAAGGTGAAGCATTTCACCACAGGCACAATGTGTTAAGGATGAATCAAGTGCTGTTGGCAAAAAGGTGTCGAGTGGTAACTTGCTGGAAGGAATGGAATGCCGAGATGGTCCTGCATTTTGGGGGTTCCTGAGAAAGAAGTTTGTTGGGAAGTTGCAGACTGCCCTTCTCCACATACATCAAAATGAAGAGTTGTCATCACCCCTTGGTGGTTGGGCAAAGAATTTAACTCCCTGTGCAGCAATTTTGGCTGGAAGAAGGAAGGAAAACCTGAACCACTCTTAATCTCTTGCTGTAGGGAAAATTGGCTCTGCCTGTCTTTGCAGGGATGTGCTGCTCTCCGTGATGGTTTTTTTGGTAGCAGGCTTTTTCTTGGAAGGATCCACAGACTTCCCCTTAGCTTGTTCAGTTGGCTGTGCCAACTGGTCTGCAGGAGAGAGGAGAAGTATTTCAGGATCTGCTGTTGGTACAAGTCGTACCATGAATACTTGCAGTGGAATGTCCTGGCAAGGTGACAAGGATTAGGGCTTTTTTCCCTCTTCTATATATATTTTGGTCCTCAAAAGAAGTGAGAAAAACTGGGTTGAGTTTTAAATGGCAGGTGCCAGAGGGTGAGGGATCTGAAAAATCGAGGAACTGGATTTTTCTAACTTTTCACATGTGTTAGGATTTTAGAGCAAGGTTCCCTCTTAATGCAGGAATGCTGGGGTGGATACATTTCTCTGCTTCACTGGCAGAAAATGTGGCTGTAAATAAATGGTATGTGTGTTAACACAGTGTATTCCACCTTTATCCAGAATGAGATGAGTCACTATTTTCATAGATTATTTTCCCAGTTCAGAGGATCCTGCTGCTCTTTCAGAGCTGTTCTGCTTAGCAGGCACAAGGAGTCTGAAGAGTTTGCCCGGTGTCGATCTGCAGGGTGACATTTAGGATGCATTAAACAGCTGCTGCAGCCATCTGAGATAGCCATGTGCAGTGTGGCACATGGAGAGCAGGCCAGATCACTGTGCCTCTTGTTGGGATTAATCCTGCTGGCCCAGGAGCCTGGGGAGGGCTGGGAAGCTGGGGCAGCGTGTGTGGTGCTGGAAATCACACACACCTCTTGGTCTTCATCTGTGCTGGGCCAAATGGCACCAGCTGCTCCCAAGGTAACAGCACGACCAATTTGGTTTTATTTATGGTTTTTAATTAAGTTTCCGTTTTTAAAGGCGATCCTTTACTCAGCGGTGAGCGGCGCTGAGGCTGAAATCCCCACAGCCATATATCTGTGTCTTTCACGCTGGAAATGATGTACCAAGAGCTGCATTTTTTTCCTCCCCATAATTGAACGCAGGAAAACAACATCTGGAGAGGGCAGAGCACTTGGGGACAAGCTTTACCTTGCAAGCTCAGGTGTGAGCTGCCTGGTGTGCCCATGGATGGACATGGGGGATGGCCAAGGGCATGGGACGTCTCTGAAGCCATTGGTTCAGGAATGTTCCAGCCACCCAAGACTGCTAAGAGGACTTTACTGGCAATTTTGGATGCCTGGAGAAAGCATGCAGGGGAGCTTGTGGAGAGAGACAAATATTCCTTCTCTTCCTCTTGAGTGAGGCAGTGCCATTGTGTTAAAGTTTCTGCTGGTCCTGTCCATGAATAATTCAGGCTCTGTGCATGGGGATCTTCAACATGCAAGTTTTAAATAAAGCATCTGCTCTTATCTCAGTTGCAGTTGGCTTGGAAGAAAGTGGCTGAGGGGTTGTGCAGAGACGGTGCTCCCTGCCCTTGTATGGGAATGCACATCCTGAAGATGCTCGTGGGTGCTTGGTCAGAGCTCCTGAGGACCTGGGAGTCCTTCAGCTGGCCCACGTGGTGAGCTGAGCATCCTGCCAGAGGCTATCCCACCCCTTTGGCTTGGGAAGACTCAGTCCTGCTGCTGGCAGACTTTGCTGAGGGCATGGGAGCAGCTCCATCTTCCCGCCCAGACATGCAGCTCTTCCCATCAAGTCACGATGGTTTATCTCCCTCTCCACCTACATGACAAAGGGAATATATCAGCTGGTCCTGGACATGTTTTGGTAGGTGCCTGGTGGCAGGTTTGCTCCTACAAAGCCTCCAGTTCCTCTCTTTAACAGGTCCCAATTTGCCCAGTCTCACATTCTGGCTCTCATTAGTTGCAAAGGGGTTGTTGAAATCTCTGACAAATCTTAGTGTTGACTATAAATAATTCACTTCAGCACCAGTGGTTTTTCTATATTGCTGTCTCTCAAAAGCATTTTATTGTCTGTCTGTACCTGTGGGGGTTAGATACTCTTTTTAGAACTTATTTTTTGGAGACAATTTCCCACCAAACCATCTTAGCTGGAGGAAATAAACAGCCTCAGCAAGGCGGTCATTTGTCTTGGTTCTGGTTCCAGGAGACACTGAGAATCAGTTTTGCAGCCTGATTATGTTGTTTGGCCCCATGGTGTAGGGAGCAGTTACTTGCAGATGTTTGCTCTTGCTGGGAAGTTGGTGGGAGCTGGCTCAGAATCGCTGCCAATGTTTTGAGCCCTCAGTGCAGGAGGCTTCAGGAAGTCAAGCTGGGTTTGCTGGATGTTGCAGAGTAGCCATCATTCCTCCTGCAGCCACCTTCTGCTGCTCTGCTGAGGGAGAAATGGGAAGGTCTGAAGAGCAGGGGAGGGTTGTGCTGCTCTGAGCCACACACTGGGTCAGTGGGGAGGGAGAGCCTTTGACCTCCTGAAAAGTTTGTACTTGCCCATTTCCCAGTGATTTGGCTTCAGGAAGGTACAGGTTAAGATCCCTCATGGTAAGATGTCATCAGAACTGCTCTTACAAGTCCCAGCCAGGGGCAGCTCAGGATATCTCATTTGATCCTCTCTCCCCAGCTCTCAGCTTAATGACTGGACTCAATGATTTTAGAGGTCCTTTCCAACCTAGAGGATTCTTTGATTCCTTGATACCCAGCTACCAGACAACCCATGTTTTCAGCCCATCTTGTACAGTTGCTGGAGCAGGCTGCAGGTTCCCCACCTTGCTGTAGGATTTCATCTGCTCATGCCTTCCTTACACCCTCACTGAGTGTGCTGAGGAATGGGCCCCAGTGAATGAGTAACACAGCTCTGCAGCTGGGAGGGTGCGATTCCTTTGTCGGATTAGTAATAAACCAAAGGTCTCATCTTGGGTTATCTTGGTCTTCTGGACCTGGACCTACCCTGAGCAGAGCTCTGTGGGGGTGGCTGGAAGTTGGGCAAACCCTGGGCACCCAGCCCTGTGTGTCAGCACATCTCAGGCTGCTCTGCTCCTCTGAAAGTGTTCAGTGTTTGTGGTGAAGGACTCAGGTGAAGACTAACCTGCCCCACTTCGTAATTAATGCTGGCATTTGCTTTGCTTCATTTAATTATGCACAACTCACATGCAATTAAAAACGCTCTTTCCCTTCAGCAAAGTAGGAATCTCTGGAATAAACCAGATGGGTGGGAACTGTTTGGAAAATGCAGCAAACCCCAAACTCGGTGTAATGGGAGGGTTTTTCAGGCAGAGTCATTTTTGCACTGACAGCAGCGTCGCCGCTGTATAAAAGTCTGTTGTAAAGAGCTTGCTGCAGGTGTGGATGTGAAGAGTGAAAGGTGTGAAGGCTTCAAGCAAAAGCGTTTGTGTTTGCAGCCAGGACAGGCTGAGCGGGTTGTGTCGGGCAAAGTAATCTCGGGAGCGGCTGGAAATTCCAGTGGATAAAGTTAATAGCCGTTCCAGTGGATGTGGAAATGGAAATAAAATAGCACCTTATAACATTGCAGCTGCTTTCCCTGGCGTGGCCCCTGCCTCGCTGTGAGTAACCGCCTTTGTAAAGCTCAGTGGTGCTCTTATCTTCACAATCCATGGGGTTTTTTTCTGAGTGGAGCAGTTGTGTCGAGTTCCTGACAGCTGTAGAGGTCTTGGAGCCATCCGTTGTCAATTAGCATCTTCTTGGTAATATGGCCTTCAAAAGGGGGAAGAAGTGAAAATAAATCTGATTTTTAATTGCCTCAGTAGAGCAGGGCCTTGGGTGTTGGAATATTTTAGCACCTGCCCAGCTCAACAGTTGCTTATTGTTCCTGGGTTTTACGGCAGAGCCTGAAATGCCGGCGTGCAGCTGTGGGCAGGCAGGGATTGCGTGAAGGGCTGGGACCAGGCAGCAGGAAACCTGAGAGGTGCCAGGAGAGATTTCTGGGCTTGCTGAGAAAAGTTGAGGATCATTCAGCATGGAAGTGTTTGCAGGTGAAGCGAGCTGTGCTTCAGTGCCAGGTTTCAGGGCTGTTCAGCTCTGGAGGGTTTGCAGTGTGAGCTGTACATTCTGTCTGGGATGTTGGAGCACCAAAGGCAGTGCTGGAACCTTGCCATTCTCCTGTCCCTTTTTTGCTGGGGAGGAGGAAGAGGATGAGCCAGGTTCTGTTTCTGTGTGTCAGCAGCAAAGCTGCCACCCAATCCCAATGCCAAACCCACAGCAGCAGAGCTTGGCATGCATGTGCTTTGTGCCTGTTGTTGATGTTTAATTAAAAAATAACCCCCCCAATTTTATCTCGATTGCTTGGGGCTGGGTTAAGGTCGTCACACTGCTGCAGGGGAGGGCACAGGGCAGTGCTCAGGGTGGTGGCTCTGAGAGGGTGGATTTCTACAAGATCTCCTCCTTGGATGTGATCCAGAGCCATTACAGCTGCTGGCTTCAGGGCACTCTGGATCCTTCCCTTTTTGCCTTCTTTTCTGAGGTTTTTAGTGTCAGCAGTTGCAGTTTGTGGGTGAGGGGCTAAGGATGCATAAGACCCCCTGTCTTCTATGCTTGCTCTTTCTCCCTCCACTTCAAACAGTTCCACAAGCTGTGAAGTTTGTTAGTGTTTAGTAACTGGGGAGGACACTTTACCACCAGCTCAGGAGAATTGCAACAATCTTGTTTAAGGGGAAAAGAAAGAAAAAAAACCCCATGTTTTTTCACAAGCTTTGAATCTCCTGTGTTTCATTTTATTTTTTTTAAAGAGACACTTCTGCCCCAAGTGTTAAAAACACACCCTTGGAGCTGCTGCAGCAAAGCTGATCCTAGGGCATAGTAAAAGGTTTCATGTATTTTTGTAGGATTCCTTTACAATTCCCACAAGAGAATCCTGCTAAGGAAAACAGAAGTACAAAAAAAGTTCAACATTTGTTTAAAAAAAAGCAAAAAGCCAAGCCCACTCTCCAGGTATTACCAACTGCATCACATTTAACAGGTAAAAGATGTTTGAGCTGGATGTGACTCGTTGGTGCAGTTGCTATCACTGGATAATGTGCCTTTACAGCCTGCCAGGTCTGTGTCAGAGATGTGCAACTCCATGTGGCTGCTTTCTTTCCTCTCCTATCCTGGAAAAATAAATCCCTGCTGTCTAGCCACAGAGGAGTAGGCATTTTTCCCCCCAACATATAATCTTTGGTATTCCTATAGAAAACACTGAATATAAACACTGGGGCAGGTACCTTTGACTAAATAAGCCAAACGTGGCAGAAGGGGGCTCTGCCTGGTCTTGGAAGCAGGGGAGGATTTATGGGGTAGATTTGAGGATTTTCCAAGCTTTGCCTTTTTCTGACCAGTCCAACCCATGTGTCATGACAGGGAAGGCTCAGAGCTGCAGTGCTTTGTCCTGGTGTAGGGACAGTCACATTGGTGGGACAGGAGGTGACAGAAGGGCTTTCCAGGTGACACAGCAGCAGTGCTGAGCACAGGGACAGCAGGATGGCCCCTTGGGCTTGGAGGGTGGTGGTGTTGCTGCTCCAGGACACGCATCATGCCCATCAGCTGAGCTTTTGGGTCTGCAGAGGTGTTTGAGTGCAGGACCACCTGGCCTCCCCACATGGATGCTTCTGGAAAATTGAGCCCTGTCCTCCTCAGGTGGTTTGCAGTCGTGGAGAGCAGAGGTAGTTTCTTTCCTAAAGGCTCCTTTCCCTTTGTCCCCAGATCTCAGGAGCTGCACCTGAGAACCGAGGGGCATTCCTATCTCTCTGACCTGACCAAGCCATCGGACTTGGAGTTCATTGAAACCAAGAGGCCACGTCTGGAGCTGCTGCAGGACCCCCTGATGAGGCACTCACCTCTCCTGAACCAGAGCCAGCAGGGAGGCACAGAGGATCTCTCAAAGGTAAGGGGCTGATGGCCTGGGCCACCAGCTGGGTGCAGGGTCTGCATTTTGGGCTTGTGTAGAGCTGCCTTTGAGGCTCTGAGTGTGAACCATGGTTTCCAATGCATCAAGCAGTGCTTGGAGGTACTGGGTGGTTTTCCCTGAGGTGGGGTGACCATTTTGGGGGAACAGAAGCATGTCAGCTTTCCCCATAACTGTTTCAGTCATGGGCTTTTTTTACTGGGCTATTAGATGCACCAGAACAGTTTGGAAGCTCCTGTAGGCTGAATTAAGGATGGTCATGTCTGGCTTTTCTGGATACTCTGCCTTGATTTGATTTTTACTTGATGCTTCTCATTTATCACATCTCTTTATTTAATATTGGTGTTTGAAGGACTGGAATCGGTTTCTGGTGGTTCTTTAATATAATCTTCCCCAGGAAAGCCTCCCTTTTCCCAGTCTCATTTAACAAAGCAAATCGTTTACTTACAATTGTCCCCTCTGTGCATGGAATAAATGTTGCAAAGAAAAATCCCTTGCTTGTGTGCCTGTTTGGATTTACTTTCATCTTCTCTTGGGGTAAATTGTATTTGATTTTACCTCCAGTTTGGACATGCTCCTGCTTGGCAGGAGAGTCTTGCTGGATAAATGTGCTGAGTGCAGCTGACTCTGATGTCAGTGCTGAGGGTTGGTGCAGCTGCAGGCTGGGCTTGGGAATTGCCTGAGCCCTCAGTGAAGTGAAAGGGAAGTCACATTCACAGCTAGGAAGATGGGAATGGTTTGCTGTATCCCTGTAGGAGATGAGTGAAATAACACACAAACAAGAAAGCTCATCCTTGGAAATGCTGGGATATTCAGATATTTCTTATTTGTACAGTGCTGGTGGGCTTTACCTGAGATCCCTCTGACCTCTCTTCCGTGAGAAGGATATTTAACTCTGGAGTAGTCCAGATGTCAAGGGAGGCCTGAGGGCTCTGAAGCATCCTCAGGGGATGTTGGTTGGGTGGCTGATGGGGAAAATGCAGTGTTGTCCATGAAACAAAAAATTGCCCTCTCCAAAGATACGAGGAAACCAGGATGACTTTTCTGTCTTCACATTATTCCCACTAGCAGTTCTGTTCTGCCTCTCACCATGGATTGTCTCAACTATTTGTTTCTAATAGGCAGAGCTGCTCTTGAGGAATCAGTTCATCAGTTTAGGGGCTGCATTTGCTTCTCAGTCTGTGACACGTTTCCAAGAAGTACATGCATTTTATGGGGCTTAGAACGTTTGTTAATGAAAGAGAGAGAGCTGAAGTGCAATTCAGCAAGACAAGATTATGCTTTTAGTGGAGCCATTTGTAATTTTAGAGTCTGGAAGGAAGAAGAAAATGTGGTGTCCCTGACTGGTGAGAGCCTGAGTGGAGCTGGGATTAGTCTCTCTAAACTAGCAGGGGCTGCTTCCAGAATGGGTTTGATGGAGCTCACTGCAAGACTGGGTAATCTTAGTGCTGTTCAAGTGGCTGGGAGCAGAAGTCTGGGACACAGGGTCTATCAGCCTTTGCAGCTTGGGAAATTGGGTTAATAGCAGTCTTTTGGTGTTAGTCCTGAGCAGTTGTACTCAGACTACTCTGTAAACTGCTGGTGGATGTTAAGGTTGTGGAAAAGCTCCTGAAGCCAATGCGTGCTTTGCTCTGAGCCTCAGCGTGTTGGAGGAGCTGCTCTGGCTGTGGGCCCAGGGGAAATGCAGAGCTGAGGCTGCCCTCTGGGCACTGCTCTGGGCAGTGGCAGATCTGGGCTGTGGACACAGAACCTCTTTTTGCACCCACACTAAGCCAGCCACGGCTGAATTCAGCACTGGGCTCTGAACTCACCACCCGGGACAGATGATAAAGACCTTCCTGAGAGTCTCTGTGCTGAGGGAGACGTGTGTCTCCTGTCAGAGCAGTGACACACACAGGGTGGCAGGACATGTGTCCCAGTGACCAGAGCTGGAGAGCGATATTTACTGTTCTGTCTGTGCTGCTGACTCAGTGTCTGACAGAGTCGCTCAATGCTTTATCTGGGGCAGCTCTGGCAGCTGGGTGAGCTCTTTGGGTGAGCTGCACCACGTGAGCCCAGTATTGCTAAACACACTCTGCTGGTTGTTTAGACAGAGTATCCCAGGAGCTGCTCACTCACCCGTTACCCCATTCCTCATCCTTGCAGTCACTGCGTGGGGAGGAGCTCAATTTACTCGCTGGGGTAATAGTGCTAGGACTGGTTTTCATGGTGATTTTGCAGATTGAGCTCGTTTTTGCACAGTAAGAGCTCCACAAAGCCCTCAATAAAAAGGGTAGGGGTTTGGTTACAAACTCTGGGCGCCAGCCTGACTGTCCCAGGGGATGTAACTGTAATGGATGTTGCTCTTGGGCAGTCTTGGTCCCTCCTGGTTTCAGAGCAGCCATTGAGCTGAGATGTAGAATCAGGTCTGCAATGGGATGTAAGTTTAGCACATCCCTGATAACCATTGATAACTGGATTTACCAACCTTCAGCCCAGGGGAGAGAAGTCAGCACCATTCCTGCACATTTCCAAGGCCTTTGTTTAGAGCTATAATCTATGCACTGAACACAGACAGAACAATTGATGGGGCAACTGCTGGTAAAAGACTTCAGAGTTTTTGCTACCCTGAAGAGAAATGGATTTCTCATGTCTTTTGTTCCTCATCTACCTCTCCCAAACAGGAGGAGAGCTGGGCCCCTTAAACCCTGTTCAGTATCACTGCAGCCTTACTCCAAGCAAGGCTCTAAGGAGAAGCTCTTGGATCAATGCATTTTCCCTGGAGAAAGCAGACACAATTTTGGGCAGCTTGCCTTTCAAAAGCAGCAGCTTTCAGCTAAATCTCACTTGGACAAGTAAAAGACACTACCTTTCCTTATGAAGCTCACATTGCTCATATCCTCAAACACTGGTGTTTCTTTCCAAGCCGGAGGCTGAAGGTTGTTTTCTTGCCTGCTTTACCCCACTTCAGCATCTTTTTCCCTGCTGTTGTGTGTTGTGGTGCTGCTTCAGTGCTGTGGTCCTGGCCTCCTGCTGCTGGATGTGGCCTGGAGGGCTGCAGTGAGCTCAATCTGCTGGGGAGAAATGAAACCTCTCCGTGCCCTCTGTGCCAGCTGGGGCTGGTGATTTTTCCCCAGGAAGGGTCTCCCTTTATCTGGCTGACAGTAACCAGAACAACTAAAGCAGGGCTGTTTTTTTCAGTCCCTGCAAGCCTGGATGTGGGATTCACTGCAGAAGCTGCTATGACGTGGCTTTGCCAGGTGTGTTCTTGGCAGAGAGGCAGGAGCTGATTCTCAGGACCCTTGGTGGCTTCTGCTTTCTTTCCAATCAAGTCACGGACCTCCCTCGTGTAACAGCAGCCAGGAGTAAAGCAGACAGCCCCAGAGCAGGCCAGTGGTGTTGTGCTCCATCCCTGTCCCTGCACACACGTGCACAGCTGGTGCTGCCCATGATCCTGCTTCACAAGGACAGGGTCAGTCTCCCCTCTCCAGAGCTGGAGCTTCATCCTGCCTCTCCACTTCCATCTCTTCTTATTCCTGTTATGCTTTCACTGTTCTTCTCCCCATTTTTGAGGCTGCTGTTCTACCACATAACGTGGTTTGCTTCTCCTTCCTATAGGATGTGAGTCAGTCATGATCTGCATTGAGTCCCCTTGCAAGGGCTGGCTGGCTGCACTCATGAGTGGCCTATTGCTGTGACAGGAATTCACTTACAGGGAGCCATGTAATCCCACGGGAATGGGGCTGGGTGGAGGCTTAGGAAACCTGAACCTTGCTGCCATCTGCCCTGGCAGGCTGCTGGTCACTGGGTAAGTCTCTTCCCCTTTCTCTATCTCAGATTTCCCCATCTGCACAAGGGACAATGCCACTTCCCTCTTTTGTAAAATAATTAACAACTGTGGATGGAAAAAAGGCAATTAAGAGGCCATGTGTTGTTAAGACTTGGACTCTCCTTTACATTGTGCAAAGGTTTTAATTCCTTCCCTTTCTGCATGAGCGTTTTTGTTGTGTTATGGACTGAAAATTGGAGTAAAAAAGTGTATGTGGGGGGAGTAGTCTTGGAAAAGACAGCGCTAAGGTCAGGAAATAGGTATGGCAAAACAAAAATTAGGGCAGAGGGTATTTTGCTTTCATGCATATCAATGTAGCCTTAAAAGCAATTAATTGAAAAAGGAGGAATTAACACATTTGAAATGCCTTTTTAATGATGCATTGAAGCCAGCAGCGTACATGCCAAATTTCACACTGGCTGCCCGTTCCAGAGCCCAATTTACAATGAACTCCTGGAAGACAGGCTGTGGGATGGAAAAGGCTCTTGGCCAGCCTGCTAACTCCTGCCCTGGCCGTGGGCTGGCAGGGCACTGAGGACAGCAGAAAGGCTTTTTGGGAGCTCTGCTTCCTCCTCACTGCTCTGGCCGGTGCCTTGGCAGTGCTGGTCCCTCGTAGCTGCTTCATCCCTTGACAAATGCACCAGGGGAGAGGAGCAGGATGCTCAGATCTCTGGCCAGCAGGGTTTGCCCTGGTACAGGGTGGAGGAGCAGTGCCCCAGCTCCCAGCACAGATAGCTGGGCTGGCTGCTAAATCACCACTTGCGTTTCTGCTCCGTGGCTTTGTTATGGGAACATTGATCTGTTGCTGGGATTAACCTCTCAGAGTTTCCAGTGGGTTGGTCTCGCAGTTATTAATGAAACTGGCTGGAACTTGTGTTGACCTTGGCAGAGGCCCCAGTTGGCTTGGAGGTAACTGGCAAAAGCATAATCTCTAATTGAGTAATGCAGGGCTGGGGGAAGGGAGCGGAGGGGGTGGGACACGCCAGCAGCGCTTTGAACGGGGACAGCCGCGCTGCTCGGGCGGGATGCGTGGGAGTGGAGGGCTCAGCACGGAGCTCACCGGGGGAATTAGCAGGCACAGCCAGGCAGCATCTCGGTTCCGGCACCCCAGGCTCCCTCCTGGAGAAAACAGCCCGGAATTCCAGCGCCTCCCCGTGATTTATTGCTGTGGAACAATAGCGCGGAGGGGCTGGGGAATGGAACAAGCTGTGAGCGTCGGCCGCTGGATGTGTGTCCTGCCATAGCCTCTGAGTTTGCAGCGGGGGATCGCTCTGGGCTCTCCCTTCCCCACGGGAGGTTTGTTTTTCACTTGAGTGAAAGAGCTCTGGGCTTGTTTCTTGGGCTTTTGGGGAATGTTTGCAAGGGGGGATGGAGGGACAGCACAAGTCTGGTTTCCTCAGCCCTGCATCTCTGCCCTGGGAGAGGGAGATGCTTCCTTGGCCACATCTGGTGGAGAGGGGCTGGCTGCCAGCAAA
>VWYP01024627.1:4541-15151 GCA_013400435.1 Pycnonotus jocosus
ATGAATTATTTTGTAATATTCATGACATGATCTAAGAAATGTTTCTGACTTAAAGGGCTCCTTGGACAGCATTCAGAATTCATTAAATATGCAGGTTTGGGTACCTTTACTTTATCCATGGCTAAATAGAAATCATGAAACTATAGCGTTGTTCAGCAGCTCCTTTTTTGCCATCCAAGCACAGAAAGATACAGAGTTACAAACACATTGAGCAATAGTGTGAAGTATTTTGTTGTACGCCTTTTTGTTCCCCTTGCCAAATTTCCTGGGTAAGTAATAAAATTACTTGGACACCACTCTGTTAAATGACGTGTTGATAACACACAGTTTGGTTAGCTCATGCATTGTAAATACAGGTCTCATCAGATACTTTAGCAGCTAGCACTCTACCTATTTATTTCTCAATTAAAGGCCATCTGCAGCAAGTTTTCTTCATGTTATTTCATGAATTAGCTGTAAAAATGCCAGCACACTCCACAAAACACCATTTATCATGTTTCTTGCTAAATTAGACATTGCTGAATTGGACTAATCAGTGCAAGTGTTTTCCAATCGTGCCTTGTAGAGTCTGTTTCACTATGTTTCCACCTTGGCATTACTAGAGTGAACAAAAACAAGGAAAACCTCTTAACTGTCCTCTATGCTGGGGTTGTCTAGAACCTGGATTCATGCTCATCCTCTGCCTTGTTCAAGGCTAAACTTGTTCCACAGGGAAATCAGTAAAGGCCATAAATTGTTTCACTCTCAGAGCAACCCATAATCTCTGACGTGGAGTGTGAATTTTCACATCAGGGGTGCACTGAGCACTTGGGTTCTGCTCTGGGTTGAGAACAGTGAGGTGACAAGACAGCACCTTTCATCTATTTCCATCCCTTGGGAATCCTAGATGGTGACGTGTCAACGGATCCTCTCCATTTGCCTCCCTGAGACTTGGGATCATGCATGTAATAGAGATTCCAGAATATTAAGTTCATCCTTATTCAAAGGATCGTGTAATATGAGATATATCTGAGACAGCTGCCTTTGGAGTTTAAAGGCACTTGGTTCCCTCCCTGCATTCTCAGTAGCTCATGAGAAGTATCAGATCTTATGCAAAGTATGTTTCTTATTGCTTGGCTAAAAAGGTTAGGTTTGTCTCTGAGGAATGATTTTTAAAGGTTACTTTAATGTCAAATTAGTGGTTTTGATTTCATAGTAATACAATTTTCAGTGTTTGGTGGATTCTTTTAGTTAAAATAGCTATTGGGTGACATTTTAAAAGCAATCTGCTGTTTTGCCTGCTGAGACTTTAAAGCATAGTGATTAAAAATGGAAGGTCACAAAAGCATTACTAAAACAGTTGCCCTTAATTTTAAATGCTGAAGTACAGTTTCTCTCCCTGGACACTTTCTGCTCACATGCTTATCCATATCCATGTCTTAAGTATTATGCAGCTTCAGCTGCAGACCCTAACTCAGAATTGGATGCCCTCCTAGTGCTGTATATAGGCACACACTTAGTGCCCTTTCCCTGCTCCTGGAAATTTTCACATGTAAATTCAGAAGGACTAGAAAGAAATACATTGAGAAATGGAGAGCAAATGGCTTGCGTAAGGGCATGCTTAGATCAGTAGCTGAATTTGGACTGCAGCCCAGACCTTGCACACCTTTATCTAGTGTGCTGGCTACTGAACTCCTCGCTAAACTATGCGAGAATACATTCCAGCCACCACTAAATTAGAAAATTTGTTTGTTGTATCAAAAACTCCTGTGACGGTATAGTTATTAAATGTGTCACTTCCATTATATTTTTCAAAAGAAAGGGTTGATCTCTGAATTTTTTAAAGTAGTACCTGGTTTTGAAGACCAGAAAAGCTATATCTGAGCATAACTTAGCGAAGTCATGTCGTCTAAAATGTAATTGTTGGGACTTAGTTTATCACAGAAGCTCCAAGGACTCTAGAGTTGTCCTCTCTGAAAATATCTATTCACAGAGTAAGAGCCAGTCCCCAGGTTGTACAATTTGAACCAGAGCAAAATTTTCTCTTTTCCATAAAGAGTAACTGGTCTGCTTAACAGGATTCTTGAAGCAATGAACAATTGCTAATGGTTCATCATCTTACATTGTTTGAATGGACAACTTCCATTTTTTATTTCCTGCTTAGGGAGAGTGAAAACCATCTTTGCTTACTTTTTATTCTCATTTGGTCTATTGTCTGTGGTAGGTACTTCAAAGTGCCAGTGATTACCAGGGCAGAAAAATGAAACATTACCAGTATCCAACTTGTCTTTCCAAACATGTTGAGGCACAAGTAAATTTATCAAATGGCTCCTGTGGGCTTTGCCCTTGCTTGATCTGCATGTGCAACCTCTCAGTTTATAGTCACTCACATCAGAATGAGGTGCCTGCACAAATGTGAGAATGGGGCTCATCAGCTTTACCTTGCATGCCAGCTCAGCTATTGAAAGCTGGTCCAGAATGCAGTGATTTTTTTGTGTGAGATTTTATGTTGAATGAATACTTGTATGGTAATAATATAAGTCTAGAAAGTTTCTCTTTTAAAGCTTCCATTTATTTTCCTCTTTGGCTTGTCCATTGCAGAGGCAGGGAAGTAAGGCAAAAACTACAGCAATTTTCCCTTTGAACCTTGTTTTTCCCCAATTCCCTGTAATCCTAGTTTGCAGAGTTGATGTTACACAGTCCTTCCTAAGAACAAGAGGATTCAATCTTTGTAATTTCTCCACATCCAAATGAATGGATTATTAGAGCAGGCCCATTTTGACATCTGTTGCTCTGCCAAGGCTTATTGGAAGATGCTATTACTATCTCAGTTTGGACAGCATGTTCTTATATCTGCAGGAGAATATTTGGCAACAGTGTCATTTCCAATCACTAACTGAACACACTGAATGGTACATGTTATATATCCAGGTCTACTAGCCTTGTTGTGTTGTGTTGTGTTGCAAGAAGATGTCTTTAGAATTCCTGTCGGGCAGCAGCCTAGAACTATCTGTATTTTGTAGGATGTATGTTTTTGTCCATGCTGTCTATTTGTTTTAGCTGTGACTGTGCTCCTCAGGTCCAGCTAAATATTCCCAGTTAGTGTGTTTTCAGGTTACTCACAACCACCCTAGGAAAACTGGTGATAGATCTGCTTCAGATGCTTTAGAAAGCTTGCCCAAGGGCTAAAACTGAACAGCATTTTGCCTTGTAGCTGAGGAGAAAAGGAAAGTAAGAAATCTCTGTGTCTCTTCTGCCAGAGACCACAAGGGCATGAACTTTACTAGGCAACCTTTCCCATACTACCCTACAGGCACGTGAGGAGGGCTGTGCACAAAACTGGAACCAGTTGCAAGAATGAGACTTCTGGAACCTGTGCTGCAGGGAGATAACTCGGAAAGGAGAGGCCTTTTCTGTGAAGGTCTGCACCTAATTGTAGTCTGCAAGACTATTGTTGTAGTCTACAAGACTACATACATCTGCACCTAACTGTAGTCTACAAGAAAAATCAGCACCTCTGCTTAGAATGCCATAATTCAGCTCATATTAACAAAGACATTCAGAACAGAGTAGTCATGACCTGAATGCCTCTCATATATGGGGAAAAAAACCCTCATCTAGATCTGATGTAGCTTTGGGTCCAGAAGAAGTTGGAAATTAGGACTGAGTCAGTGCTCATGAGTGATACACAATAGGCAATTGTCCCCCACAGGGAGACAGGTAGCTTCTGACATCCTAAGGTAAATGACAGCTTTCTCCCAGTCATCCCACTGCTCAGCAGGTCCAGCTTCAGCAAGCATTGGGCTTTGCATGATGTTGGTCTTAGATACGCCTTTCCATGTTGCCATAGGTGTACACAGAGGAGGCAGCTCTGATGTGCCTCTTGGATGACATGCATTTATGGTAAGGGCTAACACCTGGAAACAGCAGATCAGACACCTGAGGTAGCTCTCACACTTCATCTGGGCAAGTGTGTGTGGACAGTGCCTGTCAGCAATATGAGTGCTGCCACACGAAAGGAATGGCAACCTCAGAGGGAGTGGTGGTCTGACACTGGGGCTGCTATCAGGGACATCAGGAAATGCAGCACCCTTCTGCCATAAAGATGACACTAATTTTTCTCCTTTGCTGCCAGTCTCTACTTCTGGGATGTGTTTCTACTTTCTTCTCTGATATTGGGTATGCTACTCATGATATTTTCACCCACCTGGGCTGCAATTCAAAACCTGACGTGTTTCTAGATACCTTGTGAACCAGTGCCCGGTGCTCCTGTCATCATGTGACTGCTTTTCAGAGTGGCAGAAATGAAGTCACAAAGGTGTTTCCTAATGTGGCAAGGGCGCACAACAAGACTTGGACAATCTAACATGTAGTTGTGCCTTACCAGGTTCTGCATTCAGTCTTGCTGGGGTTTTTTTCCCTTGCCATTTTCACAGCTCTTCTTAATAATAATAAAAAAATGTTTGCAGAATTCTATTCTGCATATTGCATGTAATTTTTTTTCTGGTCCCAAAACTGACTTTTCTTAGTGTTTTCTTGCTGAAATTGCTTACATCTCTTGGAAACAATCCTGTAGCATCACTGCTGTCCTTGCTAAACCTCAAGCAGCAAGGCAACCTCTTTCTTCAATGCACCAGCAGTGCATGTATACCTATGTTCTGCTCTCATCACTCTGCAGTGATATTTGGCCCAGAGATCAAGAATGGATTGTCACAACTGGTTGTTTATGTGCATCATTTTAGCAATTTGTGCTACCAGACAGGGAATCTTATCTCATTGCCACTGGTAGCTATGTTGAATAGAAAGATATAATTGCATTTGGAGGCAACACAAACACTGGTGGGTGTGGAAGGACATGGCATTACAAGAAGCAGTAGGTAGCTTTTTATTAGCATAATAGAGAGTTATGATTCATGCTCTTCTGTAGGCTGTGACAAGTTTTAGAAGGATTTGTGGGAGAGCAAAGGGACATTAAGATGGGTCCAAGGAACTCTTTTGGCTGTGACAGGCTGAGGTTCCTTATAGAAAACTCTTCTTTTCAGGACAGGATGCTGGTCCCTTAGGCAGAACTCCTAACATGACATGGAAGAAGGTTTTGAACAGATGCAGGTACCTTGGTTCCGAGCTTAAAAGAAAGCCACGGAGTGAGCTGGTGAGCTTCTGTAAGAGTTACAGTCATTCTGGTCTGTGTCAGAAAAGGATCTGGATCTGTGCATGACACTGCAAATTGTCCTTTTGGAGATGTTCCTTTCCTTCCAGTGCTGCATTCAGAAGACATAAGCACAAAAGCAAACCATACATTTTAATAATTGTTTGGACTGATATGAATTTGTGAGTTGATTCTCCTATCTGTGCTGAATCTGGTGTTTCTGCAGAAGGTATCAATTCTGATCTATCAGGTTGTCTTTTCAGACCAGAGAAGCACAGTTTGAGTCATGAAAGGCAGAACAGGTTCCAAAAGAAGGCAGTTAAGATAATCTGTGCTTTCTGAAGTTAAAGGTAAGCATGAAAGCCTGTGGAGCAAAATACTCATGTGAAAAAATAAGAAAAGAAACAAAAATGCATCTGGATTTCCTATGATGTGAAATTGAAGCAGAAAATTACTGACTAGGCTAAAATAAGTATGTATCAAGGCAAATAAAAAGAACATTTCTTTCAGCTTGCAGAAGTCTGTCCTGTGGTTCAAAGAAATCCATTGACCTTCTGTGCAGAGTCATGTCTGCAGGTGACATTGGGAACATTTTGTTTGCCCCAGTTTGCAAGCATTCAGTTTGCCAGATTCTTCTGTTCTGAGCATACTACAGTGGCATTATTGAACATTTCCAGAAATAGTGCTATCTTGAGGTATTGAAATGCCAAGAGCTATTATAAGAGAAATCAATCTGTTGGGTGGTATTTCCTGAAAGCGCCTGACTACTCTCTCGCATCTTGTTACCAGACCCAACTCAGCATTAAGAGCCAAGAAGGAGTGCCAAGAATGAGTATTTTTACTCAAAACCCCTTAACTACAGCAGTGCTTGGAACCTTAACTTTCCCAAAAGAAATGTCTCTGTCCTTTGTTATAGAGGAGAGTGCTTCACTTTCACTGTAAGCAGACAGCATGGCAAGATAGGGCTTAGAGGGTGATTTGAGTGTTCTTTTATTGTGCACTTTTTGATTCTCTTTGTAATAACATTAGAGGTAAACCACATGAGTTAATAAATGGTAATCCCACAGACCTTAATGGAAGATGAAGGTTCAGTGAATCTACTTGTCCTGTAATGCAGTAGAGAGGGTTTAGGTAAGTTTGTGTGATTGGATGTTCCAGTATTTTTTTTCAGGTCTCTTCATGCTTGTGGCTGTGTATTCAGGTTATTCAATCAAGAACAGGTAAGTCTTTCAATAGCATTTGTGTTTCCTTCAAAGTTTCTTATGCCTCGGGATATTTATTGAATTTTGCTTCTGTTTTGTCCGTTATCTATGTGAAACATTTATGCTCTGTCAGTGAAACTCACCTTTTGAGAGAGCTGGGGAAGGAACAACTTCAGTCTTCAGGTTCCAATCCTGGGCTTGCTTCTGCAATCTGAGCTATACACCATCAGACTGATCTTCCAGAGCGCAGCTCTGCTAGTTGACATAGAAATGCTGCAATGTGAAAGTGAGTCAAAGTGAGATAGAAATGGCAAGTTGTTCATGATTGTTACCTTTTTGATGCCCTAGTTCAGCTGGATTTATGACATGGGTCCTGAAACTAACTCATGCTATTTGCTGTGCAAAGCTATTCAGTGCTGAAAAGGTTTGTCAGGAACTTCTTTCCATCAGAAAAAAATGTGGGGATAAATGCAGCACTGAGCTTCCAAAGTTCCCACTGTCATCTTAGGGTTAATCCTTAAACAGACTTCAATTTGTCACAACTGAAATCAGAGAGAGTCACTCTACTATTTGAGCTTTGCATTAAAAACATTAAGCTCTGCCTCAACAAAGCAATGCCCTTGAAGTTGTCTGGGGTGCTGAGCTCTGCCAGAAGCTCTTGTATTGCTGCTGTCCTTTGCTCAGCCTGCACAGACTGCAGCACCGTGGTGGGAGTGCGTCACACTGCAGTGCGCGGTCATCAGCTCTCAATGCAGACTTTGGAGGCTGCAGTGTGAGACTGCAAGGCTACACTGCAGAGATGCTGAGCCTTTGAAAAGCTGCAATTCGATCTGGGTGAACAAGCAAAGTGCTCACCGGCAGGATTGAGCCTGTTTTGCTGTCTGTCAGCAGATCGTGTTCTTTGCAAATGTTTCTGTAAGAGCCACAGGGCTAGAAGAAAAATCAATCCTCTGTTTCCCTGTCAGGTGGGAGAAAAAGGGACTGCTTCTGGCAGGCTTCTTATGTACATTGGGGTGCTGCCCCAGAGCAGTTTGCATGCTGCATTGTTTGAAAGAGCTATGCAGAAAGTCCTGAAATTTACCTTTTGTGGTATCCTTTGGTATTGGTGAAAGGGAGGAGAGACCAGCAGCAGCACAAAATAGGCAGCTGAGAAAGAAATTCCTGCCCAGTAGGACTGCTGAGGGTGTTTTATTCAAATGACCTGGCTTTCATCAGGAAAATCCAACAAGAGTCTGTAAATTTTTCCTGTATCTTTGTCAGGGCTAGGTAGGGCTGGTGCTATGAGACTGTGATGACGAATAGCTAGTTAAGCAGGATGAGGAACATAATGGTGGTCTTTCTGAGGTCAGAAAATTCTCTCCTTTTCTTTCACACCCCCTTGATCATAACTGGTGGTCCTGATAGGTGAAAAATGGCATGTTCAAAATAATACCTTCAAACTAGTTGTTGCTCAGAACTACTTGAAGACAATAATTCTCTCTGAGGATATTTAGACTGGAAGCAGATGAGGAGAGCACTTTGGAGCAGACCACTGTTGTAGCACATTCTTTGCATACTTGCTAATTGCTCTTGCCAGGATGTCAAGGTATATTGCTCTTGTACCATCTTTTTAGCATCTTGCTCTCTTAAAGCCAGTTGAGTGCCAAGAAGAAATCACTGGAAGGTAGCTTTTTATAAGTTGAGGTAACCTATTTTGAAATTGGCTTCAGATATTTATAGACTATCCCTGTGCTCCTAATGAAGACAGCACAAAATGTTTTGATATATTTTAACAGCTATATTTAAAACCAGATGGATCTCTATCTCTCCATAAGCAGCAGAAATGGTTATGTTCTACTCTTCAATGAGCAAATTTACCATTCAGCCTTCTCCTGTTGCAGTCCCCACATGGAATGTGGGGTGTCTAGACAAGAACTTCTGTCACAAACATGTATATTCAGGTGCAAATAAGTCCAATTATACACGACTGTGCCCCTTTATACATGAGGATGGATAATTATGTAAAGCAGAGCTCTACTTCAAATGATCATACCAAGAGTACTGCTATGTGAATCAAATGAATAAAACCCAGGATGGTGCCTATGTTTCTCACCAGAAGTTTCTCATAAGAAAAAATCTGCAGCAGCCCCTGAAACCCCCTGCTAAGGAGCTGAGGTTTGGGATTGCTGAAGATAGAAGCCACGTTTCTGAGAGGGGAGGAGGATATTATACATACCTTGTTTTTGTAAATTTTGTGACCAGCTCATAGGGGAGGTCCTGTGGCAGATGGGTGCTTGGTTAGACACAAGAAAGGCTGCTCACAAGTTCTGCTGGGTTTTTTGTTTTGTTTTGACTTTTAGACAATAGCAGGAAACATATCCTAGAACCAATATCATCCAAGAAATAGAAGGTCCCATTTGTCTGGCACTATAAACAAATAACCACCTGCATCTTGGCTGGTTTCATCTGGAATGGAAGGAGAAGAACCTTTTAGTACCCTGCTAAAAGGGTGGGAGACGAGATCTGGCTGCAGAGTGATGATTTCTCCTGAGAATTCTGCAGAAAGATACATTCTTCAGAAGCATATTTTTAATACACAGTCTAGCTAGCTTTTCTAGTCTAGCTTTTCAAGCTAGTAAGAGCCAGTCTTGCACTTCTAACACAATGGACAGATCAAAATAAGATGTATGCACAACTTCAGTCCTGCACATTTCTTATTCAATTCTTGTTTACATAACACATTCAGAAGGGATTTTTTTCTCTATTTGGCTGGTAAATCTTTAAAAAATATTTAATCTGTGATCCATCAGTTGCCAAGGAGAGGAAATAAATAGACTGTTACCTTGTTAGCGTGCTTGCTTTTGTATTATCTGTGTAAGCTTAATGGTGATCTTTTGGAGAGACGGCAAAAAAAGGGCAAAGACTGTAAAATATAAACTGGAGAATGTACCATTTTAAAAAATAGCAGACAATTAGATAAATAAAAGAAAGAAGAAGAACAGATTATGGTCAAATTCTGAAATTAATCTCAGTCATTATATCAAAGTAGAATCCCACCAAACTTGTGTAAATGTAACTGATCATTATTTTAGCATATTTGCAGGTAAAAAATTGAAATGGCTATTGTGACTCTCTGAGAGTGTGCAAAAATTAAGGATTTTTTTCCTCTTCCTTGTGCTGGTTTTCAGTCTTGGGGAATATTCAAAAATGCTCCAGAGACCTTTCCTTTGAGGGTGAGGGTTTAGGGTGAAGTTGTAATTGGAGGATTCTGATGCAAGTTTCAGTGCTGGCTCTTGTTCAAAGAGATTTGTTTTCTTAAAGCAACAGGAAATGAATAATTCAAATAAGGCTAAAAGTCCTAAACGAGAAAAGAGGTTATCACTAGTAGTAAGCTTATTTGGATGCCTGTTTACTTGTTTTTATGTTGCCAGAAAAATCACGAAGCCTTTTTAGTACATTCAAGAGAACTAGTTTGCACTAGAAATGTTGATTTTATGCTCTGGTGAAAGGAAAAGTAGAGCAAAGGAAATTAAATATGTGATTGAAAGTACATTAGTTTAATGGTCAATTAATAAAAGGGGAATATTTTAATTGAAATAGCTTTTATGAGGTATTCTTTTCATCATAAACTTTTAGGGAGCTCATTATTGTACCTTTTGCTAAGTGGAATAAGTGGAATTTTCTTCCACTTATTTATATTTGTTTTCATTTATTTAATTCCTTTCTACCCCATAAAAAAACACCCTTGCTAGTAGTAAGTTTTATTTCTGGTAAAAAAAGTCACTTGGAAATATATTTTCTGTTCATAATGAAATTTTCATGGTAACAAACTTTAAAGTTGTGTTTGCATAGAATATTCTAATCATATAATTAGTTGGAAGGGGCTTTTAAAGTTCATCTAGTGCAACTCCTCTGCAATGAGCAAACATTTTCTATTAATTCAGGTTGCTCAGGGCCCTATCCAACTTGACCTTGAATATTTCTAGGGATGGGATATCAAGCACCTCTGTGTTCCCATGCCTCACCACCCTCGCAGTAAAATAATTCTTCCTTGTATTTAGTTAGAATTTATCCTCCTTTAGTTTAAAACCACTACCTCTTGTCCTATTGCTACAGACTTCAATAAAGAGTCTGCCTCTATTTTTCATATATGATCCCTCTAAATATTTCCTCATGATTTTTCTGATTATTTTTAGCCCTCCTCTGAACCGACCCCAACATTTACATTCTTTCAACCTGTGTATGGGTTGAAATACTTTTTGATTTCTTATTAGAGCAAATTTTTTAAAAAGAAAAAGAAA
>VWYP01024634.1:14465-38135 GCA_013400435.1 Pycnonotus jocosus
CACCCTGTACTGGGGTCAATCCTTCTTGTTCAGTTCTCAGGCTGTTTGGTCAGGGTCTTTCGAGATTCCAGGGCACCAAAGAGATGCCCTGGGTTGTGAGAAAACCAAGCTTAATTTTCATCCAGAATATCAATGTTTCTCCTGGCTCAGATGGCATATATGAGTAAAGATTGAATACTGAATAGGATAGGAGAGTTGTAGGACCATGCTGTTCCCCAAGTAAGCACGGGTATAGAGAGATTTTTTTTAGAACATTTTTAGATAGGCAGCACAATAAATCAGATTTTTTAGGGTTTTTTTTTTTCACCCAATTTAAATTTAGGTCAAATTAGAATATAACCTTTATCTTCAGAACTTGTATTTTTGTTTAGGGTGATATTACATATGTTCACTTCAAACTTCATGCAATAAACAATGAGTTCAGGTGTTATAAAAATAAGCGACTCAGTCGTAATTTTAAGAGTAATATGGCGTTATCTTATCTTGAAGAATGAGCAGTCTCTTTTGAATCTTCTTGTGATGCTGTAAATGTTTCAATATAGCTGAACTGCAATGTGTGAAAACATCCCAGAATACTCACTGAAAAACACTCCCTGATGCTTTAATTAAAATGTCAAATGCAACAAATTTGAAACTTGAAGTAGGGCTTCATAATTCTTTCTATTATAGATATAGGAATGATGTAGACTAAGACTGATCAGAGGTCAGATAATTTTTGGGCTGCTGTGAAATAGAAGCTGCACTTTTACCATTCATTAACTTAGTGTGTTTCTTATTCTTCCTGTGACAGAGTCTAGAAGAGGCTTTGAAAAAAGCTCTGAAAAGCCATCTAGAAGATGTTGTTGTGGCTTTGCTCAAAACTCCAGCTCAATTTGATGCTGAAGAATTAAGAGCCTCTATGAAGGTAAGGCAAAATCATCAGAGGAAAAACTTTCCTAGAGAGCATCTGTATTTATCAAGTCTTATCAGTATTATAAATAATATTGGACATAGATTTCAAGGCTTGTGTATTATCTTTATTTTAGCTTCATTTTTTTAGATAAATCTGTGTTGCTAACTCAGTTTATGAGAACAAACCCAGTAATCTCTGCTGAATTTCAGATTTGGAGGAGATCCTTTTGTGTGAATGAACTCTTTCTGCCTTCTGAAAACTGGTTGCTAATGGGAGCCAGACCATTTACATTCGTGTTTACATAGGAGAAAGAAAAAAAGAGAAAGTCATCGGGTTTTTTTCATAGATTTAACATTCTTATCTTTTATGTGCACTGTTTGATCCCTTTAGCGCTTCTTTTGGGCACCAGTATAATGAATATGATAAAAATTTAATTCCAAAAGAGCTGAAATTACATTATATGGAAGCACAATATATTTAATTTTTATTTCTCATTCCATGTGGTGTCTTCAAAGCCAAACCATTGATTTTCATCTTATTTCTAATAACAATTTTAAGTTTGTTCTATTGAATAAAATCTCTAAGACTTCAATCACTTTTATTAGGGGCTTGGAACTGATGAAGATACTTTAATTGAGATTCTGGCCTCAAGAACCAACAAAGAGATCAGAGAAGCCAACAGATACTACAAGGAAGGTAATTCAGAGCAAGAAATAAATATTAAGAAGCAAGGAAGAAGTTATACCATTGTATAACCCTATAGCAGACACCTTAGAGTCACAGCCTTACTTAGTATGAGGAACTGAGAACAATATAGGAAGCAAATGGAGTTTCATAAAAATTTGGCAGGGTTGCTGGGGAGGGAGATCATGGTGACTTCTGCTGACCTATGTAGATCCCAACAGTGAAGGAAAAGATACATCACTGCTGGAACTGTGGGTGTCTCATGGAATAAGTCACACATTTCTTGGATGCATGCAAAGCCAAGCTACTTTTCTTCCCCTGTAACTAAACCTTGGTTCACATTTTAAGAGAAAAGCATAGGCTTGAAAAAAAAATCTTACTGAACTAGCCACACAGACATGTTAGCAGTAGGAGGAATCAATGAACTATAGGGGGAAAATACTTGAAATTACTACAGTGTAATGTGGTGTCTCTCTTATATCTCAAGTTTACTGTGTTGTCTAATTAAATCCTGTTTTCTGAGGTGATGAGGTAACTTTTACCAAGACATTTCTTCTTAGATGCCTATATTAAAAGCCTGATTTTTTGGGGGGAGAGTTTTGTGTTTGAGTTCAATACTGTTAAGAACAGTCAGAAGTATAAATGAAAAAGAAAAAGGCTCAGGAAAAGGTTTGTGTATTTTACAAGCAGAAATTTGAGACATTGCTACCAGCAAAACCTTAGAGATGGACATTTTTCAGCACATTTTAGGTTTAGCCTCCAATTTCACAGCACATCTCAGGATTTAAAAGCTATGTTACAAATTAACTCATTTATTTGAAACCAAATGAGAGAAAGTATGAAAACCATATTTCTAGTGGGTATATTTAAGTGGGAAATTAAGAAAATACTGAAAAATATCATAGAGTGATTTGATGAGCCCTTTAAAGACTGTGTAGTCAACTAAGTTGATAACTTCAAAACAAACTATTTGATTGCAGTGCTGAAGAGAGATCTGACTCAAGACATCATCTCTGACACATCTGGAGACTTTCAGAAGGCTTTGGTTGCTCTTGCCAAGGTATGCCATCCTTAAACATTTTGAGTGACAATATCTATAATCAAAAATAAGTGTTCTCAAGAGTATTTTAGGGAGACATGCAATAAATAAAGATTTATGCAATATTTATTTCTTTGCATTGCTTTTTTTACTTTCATATCCTAGACCATTAGAAACTGTTCTTAGACAAACTATAACGATTGAGAGTTTATCTCAAACGCCTTTAAAAAAACTTTATTGTAAAACAGTATTTCCTTTTTATCAGTTATGCTATTAAGACTTTTTTGTGTTATCTTTAAACACTAGAAAAATTACCAGTCATAATGTCATGTCAATAGACATAAAAAAGAAGTGTTTAAAATTAGAGATGTAAACATTTTTTTTCCTGTTCATATACGTTTGTAGTAGTTAGATGATGGGACAAGGGCAGGGAGTTAACAAGTGGAAGAAGTGTTTTGTAAATTTACATTCAAAAATAGATTATTTCAAATGCTGGACCTTCCCAACAAAATACACTTTAAAATTAATAAATATTTGATTTTTGAATATGTGTATATGAACCTTGTACTTGCATGCAGGATAATTTTTTGATACATCCATTTCCATGGTTTGGATTTCCAGTTTTAACTTTCAAGTCAACTTGAAGAGACTTGAATAATCATCAAGGAGCAGGTCACACATTTGAAGCCTGTAGTTACATGTCAAATGAACAAATACTTCCTGTGGTTCTCTAGGTAGGAATTAAGAAATAAGTTGCTGATGGCTGTAGAAGTATGTTCTCTGATTACAAATACTACAGCTTTATTCACAGGATGATTGACATAATTTCCAGTTATGCACTGGTTTATGTATGAGAGTGGTGCTGCAGAACTCTCAAATGTTGAGCTTTAGTGAACTGAATGATTGCGAGTACCAGTAAAATTTTATTTATTTCTTTATGCAGGGTGATCGATGTGAAAACCCTCACGTGAATGATGAACTTGCTGACAATGATGCCAGGGTAAGATCATACTTTGCACTTTGCAGAATATCTCCTTCTGACTTGCTTGATATTCCACTAGCTGGCTGGATCCTGTGCATTGCAGACTTAACAGAGATTTCAGTGTCATACAGGAATTATTTCTGAGGAGATAGTACTTTACAAATTTCATGTGAGTTAATTATATGAAGGAAATTAGGTCTTCCCCCTGATATTTGGCTTTGGAAATATTTCTGCAAGGCCTCGTCTGGTTCATGAAAAGCATGCAGACCCTTTGAGTTACAAGTTGAGTTACAATGGAGGAATCAGATCCAGCCTTGCTTCTGTTTATAAAACAATTCTTGAATTAAGGGACAAGTGTGTGCTCATCTATGTGCAGAATTAGCTACCATACATTGACCTGTGTGAACTCTGCAGTATGTTAGATCTAAATATTGCCTTTTAGTGACAAACCTTTCAAGATTATTGGTAAACCTCACTGCCATTTTCTCAATAATTCTGAAATAAACATCTGATCTTTTTCTTATTTCTTCCAACATTAGTGGGATGGTCTTTGCTAAAATCTTGATAAAAAATTACCAGTCGTTGCTGAGTTTTCACCTATAAAAAACCCAGCCAAGAAAAGGCCATTGAGAAATACTGCTTTAATTCCTGTTACATAATGAGTTTAGTTCTATCATCATATGAAAGTAAATTAATACTTTTTTCTAAGTTCAAGAGTTCAGTACTATTTATGTTGATGCAGCGTGTTAAATTTTCATGCTGTGTTGAGGTCTTTTATTATTACTCTTAGAGAGGTTTGAGGAGGTGAGAAAAATAGAGGAGGCTGATTTGGTTTTTACTTTTCTGGAAGTAAAAGTCACTTCTGGAAAGATGAGGAAGTACTTAGCCCATAAATTTCTCCTGATATTGCACCAGTTAGTTGCAGGAGTAATTTAGGCAGTCTTACGAAATCCTACCAGTCCTGAACTTCTGTCGTTTTGTCAGTCTTAAGAAATACTACCAGTCCTGAGCTTTCATGCAGACTGCTGTCATGACAAATGAAAAATAACTTCATTCAAGAATTTAGAATACCCAAGAAAGCTAGATGATGATTGTAAAATGTCTGAAAATATGTTTTCTAGCTGCACAGTGTTGCTAGGTACTATTATGACATAAGTGAAGTATGAAGCATTATTTGACAGAGTTGGAGTTAGTTGGAGGTAGGGCACAGTTTTGGTCGGGATTGCGTCAAGGGATAATTCTCACTTCTAATAAGCAATGGCCCTCAAAATACAATACTCCTGTTTGAGTTTTACTATTTTGATATTGACCTTGCCAACATCTTTTCTTTATGATAGGCCTTGTATGAAGCAGGAGAGAAAAGAAAAGGAACAGACACTGCTGTGTTTGTAAATATTCTTACTACAAGAAGCTACCCACATCTTCGAAGGGGTAAGTTGAACAAAGCTTCATGCTTCTCCAGGATGATTTTTGAACATCTCCTGGTCCTGATGTCGGAGAAGATACAGATTATCAAGACGTGACTCTAATTGGAAGTATGCTTGCTGCCTTCATTGGGCGTGGTTGGCAGCCTGGCTATTCTTTCAATAGTAGAGATGAGCAATATTATTTAGGCTGTCAACAAAAGTACAGTCTCAGCTGAGTCATGACCACAATGCCAAGTGACGAGAGGTCCCCAAAATGGCCTTGCCTCTTAGCCAGTTTGCCCTAGACAGGGGGTGCAGTCACAGTGGTACAGTGACACAGTGTCACAGCCTCTGGTTTAGCACCTCTAGCCCAGCCAATGGGAAATGACCTTCTCCATCCTACCAAAGTCCCATTCCATATGGTGACTGCATCAGTCCATGCAGTAACACTGCTCTTTACACTGTGCTGTCTGAAGAAAGTGAGAAAAATGATCCACAAACGACAAACAGTCCTCTGCTGCAGCAGTGAGGACAGAGTAGAGCAGAGACAGTGCAGGGAGAATACTGGGGTTTTTTTCTCTTTCTTTAGTCTTTCAGAAGTACAGCAAATATAGCAAGCATGACATGAACAAGGTACTGGATTTGGAGCTGAAAGGTGATATTGAGAATTGCCTCACTGCCCTCGGTAAGTGGTTCTGCAGATTGAAACCTACTGTATGTTCTGACTAAACTTAAACTTTTATTTCTGCCATAATTGCTCTGATCAGAAACTGTTCTGTACTTACACTGCTTCATTGAGAACCTTGCTAAATAATACCTTAGAAAGTCTAATTTAATCATAGTAGCTAAATTGACTCCTAAAATCAGTTGAAATTGATGAATAAGTAGAAATACTTCTCATGATATTTGGAAAGGTCTTTTAAAGGAGAACAGATGGGTTGCCAACATAGCTAGACTTTTACAAGAAATCAATATGCCAAAAAAAGTTGTCAGAACAAGTACAGTTTGTATCAAAAAATCCAATACTTTTAAACCTGTCTTCAACCAAAGCCACTCTTCTCCTAGCTTCATGTTGCAAGAATACTTTTAATACTGATTATTAAGAAAATAGAAAAATTCCCTCATTAGTTTTGTTCAAGAAAATATTCATATAAAGTTGGGGACTGTTGTTCATCAACAAAAGGGTAAAGAAGGGGCTCCCTCTTACCACTGGATCAGGGATGTAATTGGGAGCCAGGCACCCATCTTGCTCTTAACTTTTATATCACAGAAAAACATGCTTTGCATAAAAGAATAATTTCCATCAGATCCCTCTTAATATCAAAATTGAACTATAACTTGGTTTACAAAATATCAGATTATAACCTCCAGCTCTGCTATAGAAGGCATAAATGCTTTCACGTTTTTCTTCTTGGGAACTGCAACACCTTCCTTAATTTTGTGGCAGTAAACTAGGGAGAAATGTGTTGTTTTTATAGTAATTATTCTCCCCTGACCGAGTTGCTTTCTGAATAAACAGAGGAAAGGGTCTTCTTGTCCTCATACATTATGAAGAAAGGTAATAAAGTACATAAATAGGGCATGCAGGTAGGAAAAACGAACGGGTTTTGAAAGTGTTTTATTGGTAGATTTTATTACATGTATGGCAGGAGTGACCTTGTCTCACTGCTCCATTACAGTGAAGTGTGCCACAAGCAAGCCAGCTTTCTTTGCAGAAAAACTCCACTTGGCGATGAAGGTAATCTAAATAAAGATCTCCTCCTTGTGAACGTGTGTTGCTTTATAAACTGAAAAACAAAACATTAGCTAGAAGTCTCTAGGCCTTTTGTTTGATAAAAAAAGACTGCAGAGGGAAATTCAGAGTATTTCTCTCAGTCTTTCTATCCCTTCCTTTGAAACCTGACACTTTCTGTTGTAGGAGTTGTCTGTTTGCTATAGTGTGTTCAGGAGGGCATCTGTCTATCCACACATATTTTTTACTGCTACAGTGACAGGAAGGAGACTGGAGCCTTCTTTATGAAACAACAACTATAGTAGTAAGGGAAAAGGAGAGCAATTATAGATCTTGGCAGGAACCTTGTGGAAGGTTCTATATCTATCTATATCTATATATCTATATCATCTATATCATCTATATCTATATCATCTATCTGTATCATTTATATTTATATCTACCTATATAATATATCATCTATATCTCTATCATCTATATCTATATCTATATCTATTTAAAATGAGATATCCATGACCCTTCTGGCAGTCAGTGAGGCAGCTGGAGATCATGAAACCATCTAGTGTGTAGACATTGTCATAACTCCTGTGACTTGGTTAGGAGTTGTATGTGAAAAATTGAGTGAAACATTATGAAAATGCAGATCATTGCACTGTTAAAAAAGTAGTGAAAAAAGGCAGTAAAGTCTAGGCTGTTCCTAATGTCTAGCAAGAACAGAGAAGGACACATCTGTTTTTAGGAAACAGCTGAAAGAAATATTGAAAAATATTTTAAATACCCCAAAATAACAGGGTGGAAATAGCCTATCAGAAGTGAATTGTGCTCATAGGGAACATTAGGCAGATACAAGACCTTCCGGCTATGAGAGATATTAAAGAGAAAGGAAAGGGGTATGTTCATCTGTAAAGAAGTCTGATGGATTAGCATACAGAATTTGATGAAAAGTATTTCAGTGATGAAAGTAGCACAATTATTTTCCCTCTTTTTTCTCCCCCTTTTCTAATTTGTTTCTTTTAATAGGGTTCTGGGACCCGGCACAGAGACCTCATCAGAGTCATGGTTTCACGCCACGAAGTGGATATGAATGAGATCAAAGGTTATTACAAGCATCTGTACGGCATCTCTCTCCGCCAAGCCATCATGGTAGGTTTTGTCCCACGTGACACATGAAACACAAAACCACCAGATGCCTTTTGAAGTCTAGTAAAGACCTGTTAATTTTCTGCTCCTCAGTCACTGGTTCAACCTGAGTAGCTGGTTGCAGATTAGTACCTTATGTTTCCTATGGCCCACAGGCTGGGAGAACTAATTCCTTTTCCAGGTCAGCGTTTTTGTCAAAAGAGCTATAGAAATAGTAGTGATACATGTCTCAGGATATCATCTTACAGTCGAATCCAAGAATTGAATGGAGAGTAAAATATCCTGAACTTCTTAATTAGTACCTTGGCAGGAGAGTGGAGATGATTGTCATGACAGCTCTGAGGGAGGTATTTGACACAACTGGACATTGGCTTTTAACCTTTGGGGTACTCCAGTAAATGAATTTTTAATTTTATTAACATTTATTTGCCCTGTTTTCCCTATGACCTAAGTAAATGAGCTAAACTAACAAAAATATTTTGTTACAAGGGCCTAACTACCCAATGTACTTTCCAGAAAATTCAAGTGGTGAGGGACTCAAAGAAAACTAAACTGGCAAAGCACCTTTATGGGGAGTAGTAGACACTACTGAAAAAAGAGATGCCTTGATTGGAGTAGAAACATACTCCGTACATGTATGAAAATGCCTTTTAGATTTTTATTAATGTCTGCTATTTTTTCAGTTAGGTGCCAAAGGTCACTTTTGATCTTCCCTTAAGCGTGTGTATGACCTGTAGTTTGGCATGTAATTACAACACCACATCATGTTCCAAAGTGGTGATTGCATCCAAATGTCCTGAGGCATAGCTTGCTGCACTAAGCAATTCATATATCTCTGAAACCTAGATTCAAATTAGAGGAAACAAGAAATGTATGTAATAATTACACTGCATACTTAATGCATGTTATCCATTGTTACTAAGCTGAATAAGCAATCCCATGGTGAGTAGATTATCACTGTACTGTTAGCCTTTGTTTGACATCCTCCTAGGCACAATGCATGTACACAAAATGTTGTAATATTAATGAACACTGGACACCACTGATCAAGAAAGAAAGTTTCACTTTATTTAGAGTAAAAGCCTTAGCTCCTGGCGATAAAAATCGTCTGTGTTTCTCTTCTTCACTTATGCTACTAGACCTCCCAGCATTTTCACTATCCTTGTCTACCTGTGTTCCACTCTGGAAAAGCATGCCTTTATTTCTATAGCGTGCAAATAGCTTCACTGAAGATGTTTGGTTCCAGCTTGTCTGTGGCTAACTGGTGTCTTATCGAGTGATTAATTTATGTAGATGGAGCACTAATATTTGATCTCTATATATTGAATATTAATTGAAATTTATTTTACTTGAGACCATTATTCTAACAATTGTGTTATTTTCATGCTTAAATTTACAGGATGAACTAAAAGGGGATTATGAAACCATCCTGGTGGCTTTATGTGGAAGTGATAACTAAGTTTCCAGTGCTCCTGAAATGCACTCAAGCCCAGTTGCTGAAAATCTTTGTATTTGCATGTCTATGTAAAACACAGGCTTTAGGTACAGAGGTTTCTGTAGAATGGTATTTAGTGCATATGTATTATGTTTAAAATCTGTAACACAGAACATATTTTTTTCAATATCCATACTCTGAATAGCATCAATATTTCTGGTTGCCATTATTTATCCAAAGTGAAAGAATGCCCCCAAGCTTCTATTCACATGATTAATTATGAAAATGGTAAAGTTTTTTTCTATGCTAAGCAAATAAACTTTTAAAAATAAAGTTCAACCATGTGTAACTTTTTATATCCTTTGTTGCTATTCTGAATTTAATTTCAAGTTGTGTGAGTACAGTTTGTTAGGGAAAAATCAGTAAATAGCTTAATCAAAAAATAATGTAGTAATATCAAGTATAGCTCTGATCTGCATAAGATTTATTTTTGGCAGAGTGCAAGAGTGTTTCAGCAGGAATGTGTCCTTTGTGAGAGCTCAGCCTAACTTTTCAACTTCAAAATGGGAATGAGGGAGCACTTAGAATTTTTATTTAGAGTAAAGGAGAATATAAACATGTTATTAATATGAAAACAGTTGTTATCTGTTTACAGGGGCTTTGCAGGACCATGCAACAGAGGAAATGTTTACTGTGCCTTGCTACATTTGAAGCACTTCCCCCAGTTTTAAAGCATTTCACTATTTTCTGGTGTTGTATGTATGCATCTTAGCTAGAGGGAGGAGCAGTTGCATTTTGATTGTATTCTATTTTTGTCTGCTTCTAAAATGCAAATGCTGATTGTTTTGAAGAGGAAAGATTGGTTAATGTAGTGCTGTATCAAGGAGAAGTCACAATTTTACCACAAGCCAGCTCAATCCCCCAAGGCATTCACTTCTGTCTGAGAGGCGCAAGTTTCTATGCAGTTAAGGAACTACTTCCCTAAACATTTAAAGAAACAGAAGGTTTTTTTAAAAAATTCCACTCATATGGCTCTTTCATATGGCTATTTCACAATTGTTTTAAATGTTATGATACATTTATTGCCATGGAAACCTGCAGCCCATTATTATAGTGTGGAAACTTTCATAATGCAGAAAATAGGACTGAGGTTAATTCTGATGAAACAGAGCACCATCTATTTCACTGCCAGAAGGCCACATGATGGTCTGAATAGAACTGAGAGATGTTTCTAAACAAAAACCAAAACAAAGCAAACAAAGATTTTTAGGTATGCTAACAGAAATGGAAAGGTCATTTGTTGGCATTAAGGACAATCCTTATCTTAAAAAGTTATGCTGTACAGTAAAGGGGAGAAACAAAGAATTAAATAGACCAGTACAAATAATCTTTGTTTTCAATGCAAATTAAGAAGGTCATCAGCATTGAAGTGTTAGTGAAAGTCCATACATACTAGCTCTAGTCAAATTGCTGTTAATATAAAATTGATTATCAGAGAAGACCAGAAATCAAAGATCATTTGGATTTTTTTATTCCTATTTTTTTCATCAAAGGAGAAAATGTCATGTAAAATCAGTGCAAAGGAGTTTTAATAAGTCCCTAAGGACTCCATTCAGTAGCATGCTTCTTGCTGTGCTGAGCTTCAAGCATCAAAAGAGTCCACATATTTGTACGAAGGAAATACATGTACAATTTTTCTACAGCTGTTTTCCCAACCAGTATTAGATACTGAGCACCAGTAAAGGGAAAAATAAGAAAGGCAAAATAAAAAAAGACATTTTTCTGAACTTATCTCAAAATCAGAAAATCAACTGCAAGAATGTTGTACTGTAAAGAACTTCTTGGTGCTTATTCAGACAGTCCAGAGGAAGGCTTGCTGGGGCAGAGTGCTGGAATTTTCAGTACTATTTTAGTGAAACACACTTTATGAATTTTGTAATCCCTCTTCTGAGAAGGGGCAGGTATTTCATAACACCCTACAAAAATAAAGAAGTCTTTAATCAGGTGTGAACATGGAATAGGAGGAATGTAGCCTGTCATGTTTCAAAGACAGTAAGATATGATTTTATTGGAAACTCATGTATTAGAATTTGAATTGCATTCAAACGTGTGAGGAGTTGTGATCCACTCAGTGGAGAATGGGTGTCCAGCCATTTAAAGGTGATGGAGTGGAGATGAGTGGTGAAATCAAGAGAAAATATTAGGGTAATGTCAGTAAGTCTTGTACAGTAAAGGCCATAGTGAAATTAATGAGAAGGGCTTCCTTGCTTTGTTGTAAATTGGTGGGAGGGGAGGAGACAAAAGGGTCACAAGAAAAGAAGCAAGAAGATTGAAATATGATTTTTTAAATGATTGTACACTCGTAGTCTATTAGCACAAAACTATTGCGAGGGCACAGCTTTAACACAAACATGTAAATTAAAGAGTCACCCTGCATTTTCACCAGCAAAAGCTTTCTTAAGGGCTGGTAACTTTGAAATAATTTAGAATTATGTTGGAAAACCATTACTTCAAACAGCACTAATTCTTTCATGGCTGCCTAATAAAATACACTGGAAATGATACATTTGTCACGTTTAACTGATTATTTAATGATCAGCCATCTGCTGCACGCATTGGTCAGTTTTTTCAGGTTCTCTTTCACTGTGAATGTTTTTCTGACCCTTTTGCCTTTGCCCTCACAAAACAAATTATGGATTTACAAGAGGTCAGGGAAAGGATTATGAGTTTCCAAATGGCATTTCCCCCCAAAAAATTGAGCTCTGGTGCCACCTTGTGACTGTCGATAGCAAGGACAAGGTCTTTCGGCAGAAATTGGGTATCAAACAGCGGCAGGTGTTATACTGACACTGTTTCCGAACTGTCACAATAAAGAGACATAAAGTATTTCAGCATATTATGGAAAATGGGGGTTTTCCATTTCCCCCCTGCTCCAGCATCTTTTTTTTTACACTGGTTTCAGAAAGAACAAGTAGAAAGAAAGAACTCGCTCATGTATTCTCAAGAGGAGAGGCAAAAAGAAGTTTCTCAAAGCACTGACACAGACAGTTGTAAAATATGAAAAAACTCCCAAGTCCAGTGCATCACCAGACCTCTTTAAAACTGTAGCAAACGTGTATGGCTGCTTACAACAAACCCTGTACCTGAAAGACCATCCATCATGCTGTATGTCTCTCTCATTCAGCAGATTTGGGCAAAGAGGGGCGAACTTCTAATAGACACTGGTACAGAAGGTGCTATGGCAAGGAGATGCAGCTCAACAGCCCTGTGTGCTTATCTAGGGTAAAGATAAAATGACATAAATTTGTTTTGGGAAATTGGGCTGGTTTTCTGTCTCCATTCCAGAGGTGGCCTGTGCCCAATTCTGTCAGTTGCTATATTCTTTTATTGTATGCCCATTTTGCTTCAAATAGTTGGAATAATGTAGACAAAGAGTTATTTTAAAAATCTGGGCTTTTAAAATTTTTTAATTTAAAAAGTTACATTTTTAATGCCTTGTTTTGCAACATATTCTAGTGGCTCTTTCCTTCAGTGGGATATACAGAAATATAGAAAACTAAACACCAAATATAGAAAAGCTGAACACTGCTTCTAAGGAGTTCAGATTTACAAAAGTGATGGTAAGGTGCCCATTACCATATTTACTATGGTTTTCTATGCTATTTTTCACAAATCAATGGATCATAATATTTCTAGTATTGTCTGAATAAAGAAAGGAAGAAATAAGATCTCATAAGTTCCTTGATTATGCTATCTGGAACCTTACATTAAATTGTTCACTGTGATACTAACAGAGATTTTCTGAGCAGCTGTAGTTAATAAGTATTGCATAACATGCATTTGTGACTGGTAATAATAATTTCCCCTAAGAATTAAACCTATTCTGGCTGTTTCCAACTCTTCTTAGTCCTTCCTCCTTATCCAGATTAAGCTGTTGTTGGTCAGAGTAAAAAAATTGTCTGTTGGTTTTTCAAAATAGTTGATGAATGTTATTTAATATATGAAAAAAAATTTAAAATTTCTTATTGCTCAGTTTTATCCATTTTCAATTTCAACACTTTCCTCTTACACAACCCCCTCTCGCCATATTCTAGAACTTGGCTGCTGAAAAACTGACAAATACCTCAGAAGTTTCTTGGGAGGTTATGTCAAACTTCAAGAAGTCCAGTTTAATTGTAAAGGTTCTTCTGCTATTTCCACCATTTTACAGCAAAGCTCTTTCCTCTTTGTGGAGTCAAATTTTAATTATGGGGATGATTTGGAGTTTTGTGATATATTTTTCCTTGCATTGAACACTTCAGTTGATATGAGTTTATTGGCAAATGAATGCTTTTGACTTCTGAATTGGTAATATTACTTCCAAATACTTGCTTTTTCCAAATAATAACTGGATATTAATAAATACCATACATTGCTAATTATTTCTGCTAACACTACTCAGTTCTTCGAAAAAGACTGGAGGTTTGTGTGTGGATTTTTCTTTTTTAATTGCATAATCTGAAATGACCATTATGTGGAATTGTTTGAAATATAGGATATTTGCCTCTAATTGATTGAGACAAATATTTCTGGAGTATCTGAAAAACAGGATACTTGATATTTTGGAGCCCTGAAGATTATGTTAATCCATGGTTCATCTAGGTCTAGAAACAATGTGATAATTAAGTGTTTTTATCATACTCTGATAAGAACCTGTGGCAAATTACCTAACCTTGTTTAATTACACTGTACAAAATTTAAATCTTATGATTTGGAATTTATAGCTTTATGCATATTTAGCCTACTATTGAGGAAAATACACAAATATCGTATATTCATACAAATATATGCAAATGTATACTCTTACAAATACACAACTGAAAACTTACAAAGATAAAGTCTCCCAATCTCCATAGATTTATTAGAAAAAAATGACCTGGGGTAAAAAGTGCTTTTAATGAAGCATNGCTTTTAATGAAGCATCAATACTGGTGCAAAGCTCTACACTGGAGAAGAATTTAACTTTTCTCTTCAATACAGAATACAAAACTCCTCCCTAGGACATGGTTTAGCTGCAGGTAAATTGCCCATACTGCCTAAACCCACTAGATGTAGCTGTTGGTGCTTGCAGCAGGAAGAACGCACACACCCAACCACAGACTCACATCTGCCTGCCCTCCTCCTCCTCCCCTTCCCCAACTGAGTATTTGTTGGTTCCTGCAAGCGATGGTTCGGATTTTTTTTTTTTTTTTTTTTTAAGCAATTTGCTCTTTGCCAGGAATAGAAATGTTCNAATCTTCATATTGTGGATTTTCTTAAAATATTAAGTAGGTTTTTTCACAGACTCTGAATTTGTCAGACCCTCTTTATTAAAGATGATACAAGAAGGCAGTGTAAAATTGAAACATGATATGACTGTTCATGAATTAACTATAAATAATGATCATTGAAAATAAACTAACACATATGCTTCCAGCAATGGGCCTGACATCGTGACTGGAGTGGTACAGGGCAGGTTTCTCTTGCAGCATTTGTGTTTTACATAGCTGGGATGTAGCAGTAATCTGATGAGCTGCAAATACCAGATGGATCCCTGAAAACAGGAGTCCTCTACTAATCTCTCTAGATTATTGAATTCAGTGGCCACTTGGCAATATATCAGGGAATGCTTGTAGAAGTGAATCAAAACAAATGATGAGGTTTTATTTTCAGTTACATCTACAAATGTTCTGTATCCCATTTTATCATTTTCATGGGAAATGCATCTAAAAAGTTACCCATTGCTTTTATTCGTATTGCTTTTAAGTTGTTTTGTTTTTCAGCTCCTGTTCCACAGCAATATTTAAAATTGTACTGACAGTACCACTCTGTAAAATTTTGCTAGGATTGTCAGTTTAACTAGGAAAATCATGAAATAAAAAATACTAAATAACATATGGAATAAAAAAGCTCAACAAGTTGCCTTATCAATAAAAATAAGGCATGCATGTAAGCATATACAAAACTTTTTGTATCATTGTCTTCTGCAATGATTAAGACAAGTATGTTTACAGGCACATGTATTTGCATTTAGATACTTTTCTAGAGTGTAATTATAAAATGTACATTTAGGGAGAAAGAGACAGAAAAGATGGATATGGCAGTGGAGGGAGTCATGCATTTTGCTGGTTGCCATGCTTCATTCATGCCCTATGAATGAAGAAGTACTGAAGCTAGGGATCTGATGTGGCTGATAAATGCAAATATTTAGTATAACAAAGTGACAGTGTTAGAAGAATGTTAGTGGCTGACTATTGACAAGCACCCATATCTGTACATTTACAAACGTTGAAGAACTGGGAAAGATGCATGAATTTTTGGGTTTAGCTCACTGTTAGTGAAAGTGTTTTATTTGTTATCAACATGAGTTTTGTTATACATACAAATGAGCGGTAGAAGACTGGCATCTACACTCCTAACTGAATGAAAGTGAATACCCTGCAGATACAAAAGACCTAAAACCCTAACCCATGCACTCCCATGTGCACCTGTCCTTCGAGCCCCTGTCCTGTTCTCAGTTGTCCTTCTGTGACTTTTTACAGATCCTAGGGTGACTGCTGTGCTATAAACACACTTACATCAACATCTGTATATCTGTATGTGCTTCTTTGACTCCATGGTTCACAGCTGAATTGTGCAGGAGCCCTGACACCTTGTCCAGACATCATGGTAGCTTGTTTGGATATCACATGGCAAATGCCTGGTCCAGGCAGCAAATCAAGTGGATCATCAGTGCAAGAAACCACACTGAGAGGATTACAGGTATTTAAGGAAATCCAGAAGCAAAGCTACAGGAATTTTGCCATGAGATACTCTAGAACTCAAAGTAAAATTAATCCCTGAAGAATTAAGTTAATAATGAGGTACACTGGTTTCTTAAGCATCATTCCCAGTGCAGCCAAGGCAAATTTACTTCAGTCTCTGAGCCAGGACAAAAAGGATTTTACCCTTTCTAGTAACCTAGTCCCTGCTGCTGCTGACCTCAAGATAGTTTTGCCCTCTCTGTGCCAGTCTCTCACAAAAGAGGTTGTTACCCCTCTCCTCTTCTTCCCTCCTATTCCCCTCCCTTCCCCTTATCTTTAGGTTAGCTGCTGCCATTGTGGGGTCTAGGTCGTAAGTTAAGAGCTGCATTACAAAACATGTACACAGGCCAAAGAATTTATACAGAAACTACCACAGAAATGTCTATCAAGCAAAATATGTGAATCAGGGTATAATCAATTTTTTTTACTTCACTTTCCCCCATTATATTCAATCTGTGTTTCATAACAGCATGGATTGAATACAATGTTTCTGCTTTCCTTGAGATATGAACTCTGTTCTGCCCCTCACAAAGGTACAACAAAACGATTTTAGTTTGTATGTTTATGGTACAAAAGGCCATGGAAAGAAACTCTCTGTGTTCGTACAGTTTTTGTACAGACCACAGGACGATTTAAAGTCTAGAGTCCCCAGTTTTCATACTTTCTTTAGATACCTGGAAATGCAAACAAAACAAACCACTACAGTTTAAAAGTTCCAGCAATGACTCAGTCATTTTATACAAAAAAACCCCAAATGTTGAAACCAATGTCATCTGTTTCACAGTAACTTTACAGTAACCTTTATTTTAACCAAACCCATCCAAATGTTCAGATGGGCAGGGGTGTTCTTTGTTTTTTGGGGGTTTTGTGGGGTTTTTGTTTGTTGATTTCTTTTTATGTGTATTTTTTTTCCCAAAGAATTAAGAGAAATTAATTCAAAAAATAAAAAATTGATTCTGAAATTGAGTTGTTTGCTGCATCACAAGGGTGTTTGCTTGGAAAAGAATTGCAAATAAAATGCATTACAAACATTCTTGATTTGTTTAAAATGTCTACTCTCACTTTGTGTACTGACTAATTTTTTTGGGCTGCTACGATTACAATTAATTGGTTGATCCAGTTTGAAACAGATGTTGCACTGCTTTTCATGTACCAAGAAACAAAGAAAGTTTGAATATGGCTGAAGGTCTGCTCTGTCCCTTGTTAATTTTATGGTCCCTGGACTGGTGGAATAGGTGATTTTTCTTCACGGCAGTTGCAACCTACAATAGGAATCCCAGTTGTGTATATTATGACACTCACAGTCAATACTTAGACTGCTGGTGAAGAAAAGAAGAGTGCAGGTAGTGTGATCTATTTACAGCAGTCACAGCTTAATAGGAGGGCAGCTGCATCCAGCATCAGAGTTTCAATAGCCTTTTGAGGATGTTGTAGGGACTACTAAAGTGATTTGGTCTAAAAGTTACATGTGCCTGACCCACTGTGATGAGCCTGACCTTTGATAAAAAGCTTGTGAGATACAGGTCAGTATAAGTGCTTTCCATCTGGAGAACCAAAGAGAAATATGGGAATGGTCCAGGTTCAAAAAGCAGTCCTAAATTACAAACCTAGACTAATGTTATAGTCTCAAATAGCCTGTTGCCACATACTCCCCTTTTAGTTAGACCTAATAATCTTCAAGTAGGTGAAAAGCCTTTTTGATCCTGGATATTTTTTAGTGCCCGTCTTGGATTGAGACAGTTTAAAGAGGTGGGCAGTGTGAAACAAGTAACCTCCCTCCTGATTCCAACCAATCTCTTCCCACCAATGATGAACGAGATATGAGTAGATACAAGTAGAAAAATAACAGTTTAGTGACAGAATTCCAACAGACAAGGGAAAAAAGGGAAATAACACAAATTCAATATCTGCCATACCAACAAAGAGACCTGAAATGCTGGAAATGCCCTTCCTGTGACTGTGCCCAGCAGGGATGGTCTCGGGCTTGTAGGACAGAGGGACAAGATGGCTCATCCAGGGCTGGCAGCCTCTCCAGAGAGGCCCAGCTGGGCACTTGGGGTTTTCTGTCTCCGTGGTGCTGTTGCTGGCCAGGGCTTCAACTGGGGACAGGCACATGCAGAATCCTCCCCAAAGACAGTCCCAAACCCCCACTGCAGGCTCCTGTGATGAGGAAAAACCCCCAAAACCAAAAAGGGAAGAAAAAAACTTCTGCCTGAGCAAAACAGCACACGAAGCAAATACCACATGAGAAAGAAGCTCCACATGGGAGACAAATTTAAAAACACCCATGATAGTACCCCCAGACACACACACAAGGTGTCTGGCTGTAGGGTCTTACAGACACTATAACAATTTTGGGCACATCTAGATACGGAGTACAATAACATTATGACTCACAAGAGAATGCCTCATAAGGAAAAAAAAAAATACAAGCACAAGGCTATTGGTGTTTACCATGGACTAATGGACTGGCACACATGGACTTTATGATATTTTAACCAAAGTTAAAACTATCTGTGATTTTTTACAAGTATTATCATTCTTCACCAGAACTAAAATTATCATATTCTGTTAAGTGAATACTTTACAAGACTATGTTTTCACAGTACAGTTTATAATATTCCTACATTGAAATAGGAAGACCGAAGAAACAAGTAAAAGATCAGCACAACTACACAGTATCAAGTTGTCTTAATAATACATCTAAGCAAGTACTCACATACAGTAGTTATCCGTTGATGTTACATTAGAGATTACATCTCCAAAATGACTGTCAATCATCATTTAACACGGGACTTTCCTTAGAGTTCCCTTGTAGATGTCTTGCCAGCTCTTTGGCTCCCATTAGTCTCCAAAGTCTGCTCTTCAAAACATCTCACAGTTTTAATAATGAAGCCATTTAGCACACTGTTTGCTGTGGGATGTAGAAAGCATATTTGCTTTCATTTTACTGGAAATATTCATGGAAGCATGAGAATACACTCAGATCCAGTAAATCTAGAAGAGTGACACCACACACTCTGTAACACTGCTGAGGACTGATGCTGAGGCCAATGACACAGGTGGTGCAGGAGCTAAGAGCCAAGAGTGGCTGTTGATATGTCTGTTGCTTTCTGTTTTCACTTACCTTTTCAAATTGGTTTCTAATTCCACTGGCAGGTTTGGAGCACATCCTGAAGAAATTAAAAGCCATTTCCAAAGCAGGGGCTGTGTTTTCACGCTTGTTCTGGACTCATGGGAAATTTTCCTTAAATCCTTTTTGCACTCCTAGAGTGCCCAGGCTTTACTGTAGCATTCCCACTCCTTCCAGAATGTCATCCTCTAGAAATTGCAGAAGAGCTAATTTGTGTTGCACACATACATTCCAGAGACAACAACAGTCTGATTTTTTAATGGAGCTGTATGTTTTGGCACTGAAGAAATGTGACTACTCCCAAAACTCATTCAGCAGGTGCCAGAGAATAGGGACAATGATTCAAATTAACTTCCATTTAATTTTGACCCTCTAGCCAAGAATCTTAGTTCTATGGTCTTTTAGAAACAGAAATAGCAAATGAACAAAAATGTGATAGTGAATATCATTCTTTATGAAATGTATCTCATGAAATTTGATTTTTATTTTCAGAAGAACAATAATTTAAAAATTATCTAACGGAGATAAAAACTGCTGAAAGGGATCTCTGTAATTTTTCTATTTTCCTGAATTCTTGAAGGAAAGCTTAAGGCAAATGGATGCCAATAAAACCCATAGAAAATATATATCTAACATCACAATGCCTACTGGCATTGCAAGAAACATATGTTGGGTTGTCTGGCTGTGTTCTGGATATGAAATACTCCCCCATTTCCCCACCCCCTAAAAAGATGTTCAAGTCTTTTCTGAAGTAATCTGTCTCTTTTTTTCTCATTTTGCATCGAAGTAAGGAAGTCAGCATAACTACTTCCGATACATATTCAGACATATATTATGTACAACATATTGGCAAGCAAGCACATGTTCCTGAAAATTATAGAATATTTAATGATTGACAATTGATTGGAAAGAAAATGATAAAAAGTGCATACTGATCTCAGACTTTTCTCATCATCTCAAATTATTATTCTCTCTTTCCAGCCAATTTCTAATCCAATCCAAAGTCACGATGGCAATTAATTTGCAATGAATAAGCACGAGAGTCTCCACTCTCCAATGTAATGTCTGTAGAAGTGAAACAGCCAACTCTGTTTTTAAAGCTGAAATTCAGAGTTCTGTTCCCACTTCTTCTGAGCTCACTGACATCAACATAATTGCATTTGTGTAACTCTGCTGCTACAAAAAAGTACTAGACTCCACATTCTAGTCTGTTGTGTGTTTTAGTTCATCTGGTTACTACTCTTCTGAAGGGTGCTTAGGGGAACAGGGTGCTGTGTTGTCCTGAGTTGAGTCTGGAGTGCTGCTTTCACAGGGATAAAGGCAACAAGAGTATTTGTAAGCAAACAAAATACCAGAATGGGCAGAAGCTGTTAGCAGCAAAATACAACAGGCAGGGACAGGTAAGCCTGCCACGGCTGCATTTTTTTTCCAAAAATAACCCAACAAAAATATCTGCAGGAGAGCATCAGGTTGCTATGTGACAGTGAGGGGCACTGAGGGCTGCGGGGGGAGTTACAGTTTCAGATGCCTATGAAAGAAAGTCCCTGTTCCCATCTCTTTAGAGCCAGGGCTGCCCTTTCTTTTTCCAGCTTGTAATTACAGTGACATAAAATAAGCAAAGACAGTGGTGGTCATTCAGCACCCAAAAATCTGTTGTAACATACTGAACATCTTTTATCTGCATTCTTGACATAGGTACAAAAAGCTAGAATTTGGCATAAAGTGACAAGACAATTTAAAAATCCCAGCAAAAAAGAATTATTGCATTATTCTTGTTTATTAAATTGGAGTCGTGGCTGCAGTAAGAGATGGTCTAATCAGCAAGGGAATAAAATGATCTGAGGTCAACCTCAGTGAATGACAACTTGGCAGAAATGACATTTCAGCATCTTTCTACCATATCCTGCAGTTGATTGTAATAGCTGTTGATTGTAATGGTAGTTTGAGCCATTTTATATTACGGGAATTGTCAAAATCTGTATGATACAGTCTATATGACTCTTAGGTTTAAAAAAATATTCATTAAGAGTTGCAGCTAATGCAATCCATAGCCTTCCTAAATACTAGATGGAAGCCCTCTCTTACCGTACTTTTCCTCTCTTTTCTGCATTTATCTGTCTTTTGCTCTGCTATTACAGTAATTATTTGATTTGCACTGTTTCATTCTAAGGACCATTGTGTGGATTGCTGGTTTGTTCGTGGTAGGAGCCTGTCATAACTTAGGAGAAGAGTCTCCTGCAGTTATGTAAATAACATTTAATAAAGCTTATGCTAGAATGATAGTTTTGACCTCCAGATGATACATCATTTCAAAATGAGCATTTAGAAATTGCTGCTATTTGTACGGTCTCTTCCAGGATGCTGGTTTTTTTTCTGAAATTTTACGTTATTTTATAGCTGAGACAAAATACTAAAGAGCAATCTAAAAAATGATTGTTCTTCACCTTCTTCATATCTGTTTCCTATCACTGTTTCTTTATTTTTCTTTCCCTGCTAGATCAACGTGTAAAGCCATCCTTTACCTTCAGTTGTTTCTAGCGCACAATATTTGGTTTTAATGGTACCAACATTTTTAAAGTTTGTATTCGTGAGTATGATGGTGCAACCAGCCTGAAAGTTTATAATATCATTGAACCACTATTTACTACAGCAGATCTTTCCCATTTACTTTTTATAGATAAAGTTTAAAAATAATCAAGTTTTTGAAGACTGTAAATTACCAGTCTGCCCCTGAATGCACTTTTTTAGCCCATTGAATATCTACAGTTGTGGCTTCCAACTGTGTCCTTGACTTTTGACCATCACTTTATTCAAACAAATTTGTCTTTTAAAAATTAAAATCTATACTGTGATGAAGAGAAATAAAGTGAAACTGAAAATGGTTCACCCATAAAAGGCTCATCAGTTAGATATGTCAGGGAAAAAAAACAAATTAATGAAAAAATTTTGTTCTCCTTGACATTATAATGTATGACATCAGTCATATATTTTAATGGGTCTTGCTAGAACTCATAAATAAATGTGCTGACTATTTCTGATCTAGTTTTCATTTAAACAGTCTGCAATTGTGGAGGCTTGGGATGGCCAAAACATTTCTATAATCAATAGATGTGCAGCTGTTAGAAAAAAAAACCCCTGTCTGCAACATTAGAAAACATGTTTTCAGTATAAATCTTCAAGACTGAATCTAGCTTTATTAGAGGTCTCTTCAAATGGGACTGTTTTTCATATTTTAAAATTCTTTTCATAATTCCCCACAACTTCTTTTTTCCTACTCTCCTCCTGTGTCCATTATTGTTTTTCTTCGCAGAAAAAATACATCTGTGGGGGTGGCAGAAATGTAACTAAAACTCTAAGTTGTTTTTAAAATTATATTTATCTTTGGATTTCCTTTCTGAAGTTACAATTGGTTAAAGGAAAATAATAAAGCATTGTGCTTTTCTACTGCATTTATATTGAGAAGTGAAAGGGAAAGAGAGTAGAAATTACAAAGAATGCAAAACTGTGTTAAAAAAGCTTGTTTTTCTAAAGAAATATGTTAGCATCTTATGTGAAAATTAGGGTTTTTTAAAGAGTTTTTTGTGAACCCTTAATATGGATATTAACAGAGATATTTCCAACTCCTGTTGGTACTAAAGAGGAGACAGAAGTCTTATCATGCAGTAACAGAAAAGGTAATTTTCATTTGGTCCTAAAGTGTAGTCATTAGTGTTTGCCTATTGGATTCTTTTCCACAACAAAAAGTGTATATACAGAATGTTTACTAAAACTATAACAGTAATAGTAAGAACAGTAACGATAATATTAATTCCAGACTTGCATTAGCGGTAAAGTCAATTAGCAAAACTAGTGACATAACACAGAATTTTAAGAGTAAGAATATCTCAGCAGGAGGATATTTTTCTTGACATTGAAAGTTCAAGTCTATTGTATTGAAAAGAAGAAGGGCTGTGAATGCAAAAAAAGAGGTATTTATGAGGAAGGGAGCTGATCATTGTGACAGCTAGATATTTTAATTGTAAACTATGGCTTGGTCTTTTTAATTTTAGTTTGAAGCAATGAATTGCATCAGCCTTATTTACTCCCTTTCTCCCACCAGAAGTTTTTCACAAGCCAGAGTCCTCTGTAGAGATCCTGTAAGGTCTGTCTCAGTTTTTCCACATTTGTTCATCTTTAAATATATTCACATTGTGATTAAGAGCCAGAGATCTTTCTAGCAGTGTTCCTGGCCTTCTATTTATCATTTTCCCATTTATAATTACAATGTAATTTTAAGATTCCAGTTACTTTCTGTTTAAATTGTAAAAAGCAATCAACACCTTCCCTCCCAAGAAACACAACCACCTGAAAAATAAAGCCTAAAACCCAAATGGACTCCTTTTTCTCATCCTCATCTTCCTCCTCTC
>VWYP01024646.1:0-13229 GCA_013400435.1 Pycnonotus jocosus
AGCATGATTTGGCATCTGATTTGGCCCTGACTCTTGATACTGAGCAGAAAAGGAGCCTGTCTCCAAACTACACAGAATGAGGTGGGAGAACAAAATGAAAAGCATCATAAAACTATATCAAAGTAGGGAGGAACTAGAAAGCATCCCTTTCTCCACTAGGTCATGTTCTTAACCCTAAAAGGTTGCACATCAAAAAAAAAGAAAAGCCATTGCCAAAAAAAATATAACATTGCACCAGTGGAAAAAAAAAATGCCATAGGCTGGGAACTACTGGTATGTGATTTAATAGTCTGTCATTGTTCTTAATCCTGTTATTGTTTTCTTTGCTATTTGTTTCCACAGCAAAATTCCAGCAGTGGTAGAAAATGAATAGTGGTGAGACAGCTTGGAGTCTATCTGAAACTGTCTAGTGGTTCTTTCTGTCCTGGATTTTTGCTAGAATAAGATTTAATCCTGCAGCCTTTACTTTGCTGATATCCTCAGTGAATGCTCTGGGAATAGCAATGAGAGTAGGGAGTCGACAGATATTGACAAATTGGACAGATAACCCCGAATTATTCAACATCCAGCTGCCTTTAGCTACTATCACTCAGTACAGTTTGCTGAATGGCAGCTTGCTTGTATGCTAATAACAAGATTTCCTTGTGTTTAGAACATTTTGTCTTTCATTCTACTTCAACCTTCTTTATCTATCCATCAGTCACTCTCTTTATAAAATTGAGTATGTTTTGAATTGATAACAAAATGTCAACAATGCTAAGTTCTTTCACTGCATGTCAAAACCCCCTCTGCGGTTTTGCTTACAATTAACTCTTCTGAATTATTTTCCTGTGACTTTGTTTATCCTTGCACAAAGGGATGAACATCCCCTCTTCACTTTATCAACCACGGAGTCTGTAGTCTGCTTTAACTGGCTTTATTCTGTGAGTAGCTTTAACTGCCCCTAAAGAAAGCTACAACCTATATGGAATAGCTAAGTAAACATTTATGCCCAGTAAATACATGAATTATTTTTTAAAACTTCTCTCCAAAAATAAGCAATCACATTCACGTACAGTTGTACTAATTCCTAATTACTGATCTTTGACTACTGTACATTACTACAGAACTACCCCATTAGCCTACACAGACTTAATTTACCTCCTTGGTACAGCAAAGATTAATATGGAAGAAAGAGCTTCTACTGTGGAAATAAAATGGTTTCTATAATATGTGAGTTAAATCTGCCTTTATAAATATTATTGTTCTCTCACGATCTCACTACAAACATTTCATTTCTTGCAGAGCATGCTATGTAAACATAAACCTTAGCAAAATAAAGTTTAATTAAGGATCTTCTGACCTTCAGTAGAACAACATACAAGCAACAGATTTTCACAGCAGTTCTGATCCATGTAATAAAAATAGCTGCATTGACAAATATGTGTTGGGAGGAAGGTATTGTAGTAATGGAAAGAAAGTGCTACCTTACCAACTAATCAGGTTTCTGATCATGTTAAATAAATGTTTAAATGCACAGAGATCTTTGCTTAGAGGGTATGGCAAAGACTAAGTGAAGTTCTGCCAGTATTTTATATAATACAAAGGCTTTTTTAAAAAGAAAAAAAAACTCCATTTTTTTTTCCAACATATGTGGTACGGGGTCTTTGCAAACAGGCAAGTGTACAAAGCAGGCCAGAAAACATTTTAGATTTTTCAAATTCTAACAGAAGGTCAAATAAGAGAGAGGAAAAAAAGAGTTCTAAATTTGAGACCTAACACACTTTTAAAGCATTCATGACTCATGTATGTGGGATAACCTACCTATCCGTGTCCTGTAAAGGAAAGTTCACAGTAAACTAATTGGTAATCTTAAAAAAAAGTCTGGCCAAGTTCTGTCTTCTGAGATGAATGCATGCCAGCAAAGAAAATGTAATTTCAGAAGTAGTATGGATGATAGTGTTAAGATTAAGGATGTAAAGTGCAAGTGCAAGTCCAGTAAAGATAAGGGATTATATAATTTATATATCAGAATTTGTTCCTCATACTTAACTGAAAACTATCTACAGAAAAGGATTTCTAGCAGTAGATTTTACCACATCTGCAGTCTTCCTGGAATTACCAAAGTCAGGAAAAACAAAGTCAGGACAATATGAGACTATTGTTCCAATTCCAACACTAAAGGAAATAACAGTTCTGACATAGGAGCCAGATTTTTGTTGGCTTTTACCGCGTGGAGAGGCAAGGTGAGACAGTATTTTTGCCAATGAATTATTCACTTTTCTTCTAAGACTGGAATTTCAGTCTCGAATAAGTCGCCATATCAAGTCAATAGCATTGAGACACCATCAATTCCCTATCAATCACTCTAAATTTGAGATTTCAGGGTAAGCCTCCCACTCTTATTACTTACCAGTCAGTCTCTAGCTGCTCCTTTGCAGCTAAAGATGCTTGACACAGTAGTTAGTTCCCAGTGTACACTGATATCAAACAGCATATTTATGTCATTCCAGAAAGGAATTGTTCACTAACCACAACAAACTCTTCCTGTAAATCCTTCACAAATCCTAGCAGTTTCTTTTTAAACACTTTCTGGATGAAGTACTTCTATCCTAGGATCAGCAGCCAGTCACCTTCCAGACCAACACGTTCTCAGCTGAGTTCAACTCAATTCTCTCAATGAGTTCTCAGCTGAGTTTTCACAGATTCTTTGAACACAGAACTTCTTAAATGTCAAAGTTCATTTAGTAAGTTCAATTATATTCTGATAAGCAATTGCTTTGACAAATATAGCTAGAGGATCAGTACACCACCTATCTTCACTTTGTTCTTAGTAAAAAGAAACAAACAACCATAAAAAGGCAAAAGGAGATAATGGGTATTTTGTGTTAATTACATGTTTCACGTGTAATGTAGGACCTAGACAGTACATAATTTTAAAGAGCATAGATTTTGCTATTTCCAGATCTTCATAGGTGAGATTTTCACTACTTGTATTATTTTTACTAAAGGGGCCCACATGAAAACATGCACAGCTGAAGATGTCCTCATGGACAGGAATTTCACATCTTAAATGTGCATGTCAGCACTAGCTATGAAATTTTAACAGATCCAAAATAAATATATTAGTCTTACTGTACATCATTGCCTTGAGTTATTCCTATCAAGTCTCAAGTAAAACCCTCAGTTGAGGCAGAAGAGGAGGAAACATGAAAATTGGTATTCTTCTTGAAACACTAGTTGATTTTTAACTGGTGAAAACTTAGACTGTTTCTACAGCAAGAGTGCTTTGGATCCTGACTTTCAATAGAAAAACACAGCTTTTGACCCCCTAAGGCACATTATTCTCTTTTAGTTGTTCATTTCCTCTCTACTGTTTTGTCTGCAAGAATTGAAGATTATTATCACTCTAAATATAGGAATTCCTCAAGAATTTGTGAGGCAGAGATGCATTCGCCTCTAGCATATATACAAATACTTAAAAATAAGCCATGTGAATAACAAAGCAAATTTGTGTAGAGTTGCATGACATCACTTTAAAGTGACTTTTATAGATAGTAATGTGAAATTCTAAAATCATTGTTATACATGTTGTATTTAATTCCTTCACTGTTCTGTAAAGTTGTTGCTCCAACAGCAGCTGCTGTGGTCCTGTCAACCTTCATCTGCTTCATCCTCATCCTTCATCTGCTCTTCTATCATCTCAACATATCAAGAAAAACAGATCTTGTAATAGTGGTTGCAATGTGTCAAAATGATAGTCTATTCCATGATTACTTATATTTATTAGAATACTTCCTAACAAGGGAGCAAACACTTGATTCTTAGTGCAAAAGCTGGGATTAGTTTTCCACTTCTTAAGAGGCCCATAAGTTACAAGAGAGCATCAGTGCCCTGGAGAAATTTTCCAAGAGGTTGAGCAGATCCAGCCTTTTCCAGGTTTTGAAGGACATGACCCACAAAGAGAAATCTCCCTTCAGTAAAGCTGGCTATGTAACAGCATAGTCTTTACTACTCACAAGAATTTTTATAACACAGCATGAAGTCTTGCTGCAGAAAGAGTTATGTTGTGATTCACTGACCAATATAAACACCATGTGATTGGAATGAGATATTACTTAAAAAAAATCCCTCAATATTTATTGAAAACAGAACACTTAGTATCTGCTGTTTAGGCACTTTCAGGACTTGTGGTTATGTTGCTTCAGCGCTTAGACAGATCCAGATCTAACAATCACCTAAAAAGACAGCTCATAGCTCTAAGGAGCAATGGATTCAAACCAATGGAAGTAAGAGATGGTAATTTTCTCACTCTAAACAAATGTATTAAATATCATGTGGAAAACAGCTCTTTACCATGGATTTTTTAATATGTATCACCCCATGTTACACTGTCATATACATTTTATTTTAATGTCTAGCTCTTTGGTACTACCACAAAGCTCGTATTTCCCTACTGGGCATAACAGAGCACTGGTTAAAAACCCAGGAAGTCCTACTTTTTCTTTCATTTCATATGTATTGCGAAGTCTGAAGTGACAATATCTCTTTTGAATGATATGTGAAGTAGAGCATGAGTGGCACCTCTGAGTGCTTTGGTAAAAGTAACTGCAGTGCTTCATCTAGATTCATTTGGATAATTACATGCCCTGATGTGAATTTAGCCTGTTAGCCTCTTCTATAAGAGTCTTGTTCAATTCAGCCTGCCAGCCTTTTCACATTTTCCCCCTTTCTGCAGTTACTGAATTTCAATGGTAGTTGAAATACAAATTTCTCTTTGGGGAATCAAGCACACAGAGGATTGTGATAGGGCAATCTCTCTTTTAAAATTGTATCAAGCAGGATGAACCTGTATTTATCTAAGAAATGCATAAAAAATGTGTTACTCTCATGATTTTTTGCACCTTAGATTATTGCAACTTAAAATACAGCTTTACTAGGATGCCTACTTTATTTATTTAATAGCATCATAAAAGAATAATAGAATAATAGAATCACAGAAAGTTTTGGATTGCAAGAAACATTTAAAATCATCTAGTTCTAAGCTCCCTGCCATGGGCAGGAATGCGACCCACTAGATCAGATTGTTTAAAGCTCATTCAATCTGCCTTGAATACTTTCAGGGAGGAAGCATCCTCAACTTCTCTAGACAAACTGTTCCAGTGTTTCACAACCCGCACAGTGATGAATTCCTTTCGAACATCTAATCAAAACCTACTCTCTTTCAGTTTAAAGCCATTCTCTCTTGTCCTATCACTATATGTCCTCGTCAAAAAATCCCTCACCAGCTGTATTGTAAACCCTCTTTACATACCAGGAGGCCACAACAGAGTGTCCCTGTAGGCTTCCCTTCTCCAGGATGAAAAACCCTAACTCCCCAACTGTCTCAGCCTGCCTCTACAGGAGAGGTTCTCCAGCCTTGCGATCATCTTTCTGTCCCTCCTCTGGAGCCACTCCAACGGCTCTATGCCCTTTCCATGCTGAGAACCTCAGAGCCGGAGGCAGCACTGCAGGCAAAGGGGCAGAATCCCTTCCCTCGACCTGCAGGCCACGCTGCTTTGGATGCAGCCCANGCGCATCGCGGCGGCGCTCTGGGAAAGCCGCGGGAGACACGGACACCGGGAAAACGGGTGGGCAGCGAGGGACGGCGTGGGTTGCCGAGCTGCCCGGCTGCTGCTTCGGAGGAACAGCTCTGCAGTGCTCTCCCAGGGCAGCCGGCGGGCTCCTACCCGGCGAGCAGCACGGAGAGAGGCCTTCGCAGGCACAGTAAAATCGGGAAACAACCCGAGGCACCCAGATGGGGATTTAGGACATCGTTCCTGCTCCTGTCGGATCAACTTTGAAGATTGAAAAGACCACGGTAATCGTTATTAAAACGTAATGCTGCACTGCACCCTGCTATAGGTATTTGAAGAGTACGGCACCATAAGCATCAGAAATGCCTCAGTTTTGCAGCACTGCACCCATGTTTAAATTTGAAAGCCGAAAATTAAGGGTGTTTGCATGTTGCACTTGGCATATCCCCCATGTTAGTAGCAAAGAGATAAGAAACATTGTGCTAATTCATGAGCCCACAGGTGACAAACTGAAAGAAGGGGCTGAACAGAGGAGAGAGCAGGATGGGAAAGCTGAAATAGGGTCCATGGCTTCATTATCAAAATCTTTCTGATTTCTTGTCCTACAGAGTAGAAAGGGATCCTATAACCTTCTGCATCATTTTGCATACAGCATGAATTTCAAGGGTATTCAAAGCATCTTTCGTGCTAATTAAACCAGACAGTTTCAAGTATGCTTAACACAGACATTTGAAAGACTAACACAGCTGTTTCTGGGAATAGATACAGCTGTCCCACAGTGACTTGCAGTGACATGGTGACTTCTGCTTTCATTTGAAGTGTAACTATGGGTAAGTGTATCTTTTTCCAGAGATAATGGGAATAAATAAAACAAAATTTACAAGTGATATTCCTGTACAGTACATTTATTAATGAAGTAAATAGTCAGGCTATCATCATAGAATTAATTAGGGACAGCAATAGCTTCCAGCAATCTGTAAAAGCATAATATCACAACTGGTCAGCCATACTGCTTCACCTCAGGGTTAAAGTTTCCTCATCAAGTGAATCATTTGCTAGCAAAAGAGAAAACGGCTGCTGAACAGATAACAGGCAATGCTCCAGGTTGGTTTTTTAACTATTTAAGTCAGTCATACATTCAGAACTGCATTTTTAAATCATTTCTGGAGGACAGTTTAACAGGAGAAGAGACAATAAAGTAGCCTAACTTTCCTTACAATACTCCTCTTTCACAATACTCAATTAAACAGTTGGCCATTAATGTAAATTATCTTGAACTTTCGAAAATTTCCTTACCTTCCAATGCAGTCTTTCTAAGTTTAAAACAAAATGGCAGCCTTAAAGCTTTAATTACACATACATCTGGTAATCCTGCCCTGTTATTAATGCAATAAAGAAGTCAGTATCTGGTAAGTATTGAAGTTAATTACCTCTTTCTTCATTACTGCATTAGCAACCAAAGATCCCATATTAACTATGGTAATGGAACACGTAAGGACAAAAGAGAGACAGAGCTCTGAACAATAGCCAAACAAGAAGGAATAGAAGTATCTTATTTGATTATTCCTACCACTAGGGCAACTCTTACTGCACTAACAAATCAAATAAAAAGAATCTTCACCATCAGTTGCCATAATACATTCTGCTTTACATTACCAAGCTCAGCTAGAGTGATTTTCTAGCAAACATACTAAAATCTAGAAATTATTTTCCCTCTTTATTGCACTTTTCTCTTAGCTCTTGTTAAACAAACTATTGACCTTTGTAGGGATTATCTGCCCTGCAATTATAGAGTAGGAAGAAGATTACAAGCCAGAGGTTGTAGAAGCTCTTTCTCTGGAGATATTTGAAACCCACCTGAATGTAATCCTGTGCAACCTGTTCTAGGTGAATCTGATTTAGCAGGGAGGTTGGTTTAGATGATCTCCAGAGGTCACTTCCATTCCCAAATATTTTGTGATTCCATAATTACAACTCAGAGAGCCTTAGAGGTCATCAGTCCTGCTTTGCAGACACATGCAGTAGATAAAATCACAGGTTCAAGCTGTTAAGCAACAGAAGATGAAGATTACTGGGACAATGTGATAGCATTAAGGGTTTAGAATTGTCTTTGCTATGCTGCTGGGGGAAAATATCCTCTTCTGGAAGCTCTGAACATGAGCTTTCATTGTAGCTCTCTCTGCACTCTTGTGTCTGACTCCCTGACATGCTGGAAATGTCTCTGCTGTGTTTGTAGGTCACTAAGATTGCAGATTCAGCCTTTCAGGCTCCCTTTTTTTGGGAAGAGATGGTTCTCTCCACCCACCAATAACATGGTGACCATGCCCAAATTTCATGTATGCACAGCTTCTGCAAAAATGTCCAATGCACTTGCTAACTTTACAGTTTAAATAACCTGAAATCTGCTCTATTCCTGTGGCCAAGGTAATTAAACCTCTTCCTCCACTAGCTCCATGTCTCAATTAGAAAAAATACAAAGGTTGTACTTATTGCCATGTATCCCTTGGAAAAACAAAAGTATCGAACTTCTATTTAAATGAAAAAACTTTCACATTATTTGTGTAATCACTATTCATAATTATAAACTGCACAATATTGCAATAAGAAGAAGTGCATTGAAGTTTTGCTTTTGCTACTCCTGCATGAAAGCTGTGCATGTGTTGAAGCCACTCAAGACTGCAGCGCTATAAAAAGCGCTCTATTGTTAGTGGATAAAAGATGAAACAAGTCTCACAGCCCTGGAACACAGGACAGTGTATTAAATGTTAAGCTCTGCCTGTTCTAAAAGTGAAAGACGACATCAACTGATGTGGGTAAGACACACGGCTGGGAAGAGCTCAGTCTGACTCTGCCACGTCCCGACACAGCAGGAGCAGCAGCTGATCTTTCTGCCTCAGCAATGGCAGAAGCTGTCATAAGACACTGGGTGGAAACTCCTGTACGCTACCAGGAGCAGTTTGTTGACCAAGAGCTGGAAGCTCACAAACTGAACCACCTTTTATATGCTTTGCCGGGCCCTGCCACCACTGCACCAAGCAACCAAAGGTGCGCCACAGAAAGCACGGCTGGGGCAGGAGAGAATGGCCAGGAGGAGGAAAACACACACTTTCGGGTCTTGCTGGACGTTGTGCAGTTCCGCCCCGAAGATATCATTATCCAGACTTTCGAAGGCTGGCTCCTGATTAAAGCTCAGCACGGACCCAGGATGGACGAACACGGGTTCATATCCAGAAGCTTCACCAGACAATACAAATTACCTGATGGAGTGGAGAACAAAGACTTGTCTGCACTTTTCTGCCACGATGGCATTTTGGTTGTTGAAATGAAGAACTCAGTGGAAAAGAATTAGAACCATGTCTGTAGTTATCGGTGAGATAAAATCATTCTTAATGTAACAAAATAATATCAGTCATGCAATGCTGTTGGGTGTAGTAAGCATGTAGCTGTATTTATTAAAGTAAAGGAAATTCTTTTTCTGTATGCTGAGTTTACTGTTTGATGTGAAATGTTATACTGCTTGCCTCCAGTTACACAAAGGTTGAAAACCCAGGCTGTTTGAACAGTAGCAAACTTGGGCTAGTCTCAGCAGGAGAAAAAAATCTATTTGATAACATATCGAAAAAGCAGAGCACAGTTTTGAGTTAAGTATGCAGGAATTGTATTTCTAAGGAATAAGCATTTGTTATACATAGTCATAAACATTGAAGAAGGAATGGATAAGCTGTGAATATTCTGGAAATTTATGTACCAAAAAATCTATTTTCTAACTTTTCAGATTAAATTCTTCTCTCTGGAAAAGCACATGAAGTGAAAGATAGCATCAAGAGAAAAATATCTATTTCCACAGTTCAAGGTTTTATACCAAAAACTCTCAAGAGACTACTTTTTAGAAGTGTGTTACATGTTTCTATAAGAAAAAACTGTAAGAAAAAAAACTGTAAGAAAAAAGAATTTATTTGCTTGACTTTATTTGCTTGGAAACACAAGAAATAGAAATTATATTTTCTGACAAAGTAATTTGAAAGAAAACTTTTAAAGACATGTTAGAAAATTGGTTTGTTTAACATAGCAACTGAAGAAAAAAGTTTTGCTTACAAAAGCACAAAATTATTCTTTGCAAAACCTCAGTAATAAAAAGACATTGCCCTTGCATAAATGACTTTTTTCTTACACATTTTAGGTAGTCTTGTTATTTAATCAGAAGAGTATTTAATTATCCATGTTACTTGACAGTTTAGGCTGAAATCCCACAACTCTGTCTTCAAGAGCCAAATTTTTCTGCCAATGATAATCCCCCTCTCCCTGTAGGAATACAGGCTTTACATGAATCTAATTTTAAATGCAGGGGTTCCTTATTGCAGACACAGCTTTAGTTTCTGTTCCAGTGTCTCACATTTCATGAGAGTGTTGAAAACAAAAAAATATCCACCTTCTATATCTAGTATGTGGTCTTCTCAATATTAAGAAGAAAAAATGCTATGGGTTTGAAAATACTCACACATTTGAGGGTAACTGCATCTGAAAGTCAAACTGCCTCCATTTATGTGTACTGGAGACTGGTGTGCTATGAATAGTAAAGGAATGTGGAATGGAAAGTGCCAAGTTAAATACAGACGCTTTATCACAGCCATCTGCTGTTTGGACAAATCAAAAACATATTCAAATGAAAGTGAATACAAATACAATTCTAAGAATACAAGAAAACTATGATGAACAAAACCTGGGTTCTCACTGGCTGAAGCTAAAGAGTTCCTTTAGTTTCAAATTAAAATCCTAAGCTTGTATATATGCACATGTCCATTTATGACACAGATTTACATTAGACTTGGTTTTTACACTTCAAGATATTTGAAGCAATTGATTTTAGAAAAGTAGGTAGTACAATTATTGTATTTTACCTATTAATTGTGCTAAAACTCACAAGAAATTTGTACAAGAAAAGCAAAATAAAGTCTGAATTGTAAATTTCCATCACATGCAATTATAAGAGTGTAACATTTTCTAAGAAACTAAACGAAAGACAAAACATATGTCCCTGCATTTCCACTCAACCCCACACTTCCCTCAAATTGCCTGTGTTCAATTTGCATATTTGTTTAAGATCAAATAGCAAGTCAGATCTAGATTTCTACATCTAGGAGCTTCATCATACAGCAGTCTGGTAGAAGAGATAACATGGATTTAAGAAACTGAATTCTAGATACAGGTCTGGATTTAAACTTTACAGGCCAGTTCTATAAAACCCGCACAAGCTTAAACCCATGGTTTCTACACCACCTTATGGCACTATCCCAATATGGGTATTGGGATAGCGTTCAGGATCAGAAGTTAGCAATCTGCTTTGGTGATTTTTGTTTACAGAAAGTTTCATAAATTTTATCACTTAAACTTACAAGTTATTATAAAAACTATTCTAGCTATGATTGCTATTGATATTCATAGCCCTACAGACGAGAAAGATGTTCTAAAAAAAACCATAACTGATTTAATTATTTCAAATTAGATCATGGTTAAACTACTGGAAACTTGGCAAGGAATTAGACCATACAGCCAAAATCATATCATCTGTTCTATAGATGTTAATACCACGGTTACACACAGGCCTGCTTATGTACACAGGCCTGCCTCACAAAACTGGATGGAAAATGTGACATCTGACTGTTCTGTACTGCAGGTCTCTCTGCACCACTCTGTGCCCAAGTTCATACTTGCTCACAATGTCATCAGTCAGAAATCACTGCAACATCTTGACCCAGACATGGCATGGTTGGACCCAGCCAATTTTTATCTTCTCTTGTAGACAGATCTTTACAAAAGCCTGCATCCATGGTCCTTGGTAAATGGGAACTTCCCCTGACCTAACACCTGAGTGTTCATGTAACAGAGACCACACTGGAGTATGGACCTGCCACTGAATTCCCGCATTTTGGTACCGAGAATATGCTCATATGAAAATGTTTCCCTCCTTTTTTTTTAGTGGTCATTTATCAAAAGATCTTGCATGGATGATTTTTATGTGTTTACCAGAACCACCTCAAAGTACTTGGCAGACTGTTTCTGAATAATATGGAGAGAGCTGTTCTCACATATTTTATACGATATTTTACTTTTATAATGTGATTAGAACTGAATGTGAATGTCACATAGAAAGGTGCTAATATTGCTCATGGGCAGCAGACTGAGATATTAATCAAGAGCAAAGGATTTCAGAACAGCTACAGCTTAAGACAGGTTTAAGACATGCTGATGTGGTTAACTTAGGAACCGTGAAATTGGCTGTCTATAAAATTCTGGCACAGAATAAGTGATAAGCCTGTGCAAGCCTTGCAGACCAAGTGTTACCAAGCCTTCTCAGATTACCTTTGAAATTGATCAAACTGCTTCTCCAAATGGATAAACATGATTTCATGCATGAATCTAAGCACTGTGAAAAATGCCTTCATACAGAAGAAAATGTATCAATATGGCACATGGCACTGAAAACAAGGTAAAAAAAGAAGAAAATTTTCATAAGATTCTTGAGGACAAAAAGCCCCAAAATGCCTTTCATTGCCTTACTGCCTTTTTATAGTTTCTGCTGCACCCAGGGCATTTGAGAGCTCTCTACAGAGTCCAGTACTGGTAATGCAGTGAACCAAGGCTGACATGATACCCACCAGTCACTCAATAATGACTTAGCTGCAGCATTGCAAATGAGAAAAGGAAGTTTCACGGGTATCATGGTGGCAACACTCCTGCCCAGAGGGGAAGGTCTCACATTCCTTACTTCATACCCAGGAATCAAAATGTCCCTTTTTAAATCTAAGTAACAGTACAAGACTGATTTTTAAAGTGAGTAGGAATATTTCTGAAAGTATTAGGTACAAGTTCTGTTGTTTGAAAGAGATGCAGACCTCTGTCTTGCTGACTACCAGAGACACTGGCTGACCCCTCTCACCCAGAGGACAGCAGCTCAATAGCCCTACACTGTGAACACAGAAGTTAAATCTGAAGAGTTAAACCTCTACACTACACTGGAGCAGTGAGTTGGCCCCACTTGTGCTACCTCTGCAGCCAAAAGTACTGTCCCTCTGTGCCAGCTCAGGTCCAGGAAGCTCAGACTATCTACTGCTGTGCTCAGGCTGAAAAATCATCCTGTATTAAAATAAAATACTTGGTCATAAAGAGAGACAGGAAAAACATGGTATTCCAGCTCAGGATCTCCATTCAGGTTAGTGCTAGAGTGGAGATTTCTGCTGTCTGTGCCATGGTGGGCTGCATTTTCACCACAAATCCCATCAATATGCTTTAAAATTAACCCTCTTTAGCCAGCTGGTATGCCAGCCTTTTCAAGGGGGAGTATGTCCAGCAGCAGCTTGCACAAATAGAATTGGTGTAAATAGAGAATAATTTGCAGTTCCTCTCATGCTTCTTTGTGCGTTTACTGCTCTTTGGGCTGACCCTGACCCCAGTGAGCACTGGTGATGAAGCATGCCACTGCTGAGCTGTGCTATGGGGCACAGAAGCAACAGCAGGCAGGTCTACCCACGAAGAGGAGACGGAAAACTGTAGAGCCAGGGTAGGTAGGCCTTGGCACACAGAGAGCAAGGAAGCCTACCAGAGGTGTCTCAGGAAAGGATGGGGAGCAGGAAAAACACTCAGTGTGGTTTGGATTATATGCAATACATACATACA
>VWYP01024647.1:0-10260 GCA_013400435.1 Pycnonotus jocosus
TATTTTTGTCACGTGTCAGGGAGTTTGAGGACAATGGCATGGAGAACACAAGCATTTTCCCACTGCACCAGCAAGCACTGTGAAAAGAGGTGGTAGCTGGGCATTACTGATTAGCTTGGTAAGGCAACGGACATAAAGGAAATCATAAAACACCAGGGAGAAGCAAATAGCATTTTGTAATGATAAAATAATTCTGATTTGAATCTGAATACGTCTCTGCTCAGTATTTACAGAAGAAATGTAGGCAGTTATGATACTAAAGCAAATGCTCTACTAGAGTGTTAATCATTGTAAATAGTCAGTTTGATTAACAGTGAGCTGCCTTAGAATTCTTACTAATTCCTCATGGCTGGACAAGTAGTGGTGACCAAGATAGCCTGAGAAGCTTTGTGTTTTAATAGGTCATGTAAAAGCCTGATCATTGCCCATTTCAAACTCCTGTGTAGTTTGCAATCAGCCATGTGGATTCGCTTCAGTAAGTTACTCTTTCTGGATTTAAAAGAGAAGTACTGGAGCTCTGCAGGGGTAACTGCAACCTCATGATGGCTGGAATATTCTTGTGTTTTGTGAGCAATTGGTTTCTGAGTATTATGTGCACATAGTACGTGTTTACCTTATAATGAGTACACATTATCTTAAAAAACTGTTTTTGATGCCATCAGCTTGCTAAATATCATCACACTTTGAAAAGCCCCCCCAAAAGAGCTGGCCTTTAATCTCTCTATCCTCCCACATATTCCCAGTTGAGCATCTTCCATCTCTTTCCACAAGTAAAGCTGTAACCAGTATTTAATTCTGCCTTCTGTTTCGTTGTCTGATTACTCATGGCTGTTGGTGCAGGGTATTTGACAAGATTAATGATACAACTAACACCTTTGTGCAACTCTCATTACCAGTATTTATCTTAAAATTCACTTCTAAGAGGTAGTATGGGTCCTTGAACATGAAAGCTACTGAATATCTTTTAAACCACTAAGCAGAAGGCTGGAAGCATAGAGCCCTAATTGAATACATATCTCTGGTTAAGTGTAGAAAATATTGCCTATTATGATATTCAAGAAGGCTGGAAAGAACCCTCCATAATGTCTGAGTAATCTTTCTCTGTATACTCATACTTCAACTAATAATTCATTGATTTACTGTGTTTTATAAATGTTCCATTCTGAGTAAGGAGAATGTACTTCAGTGAAATAACACTATTTATATGTTATAGGAAGTGTAGTCAACATTATGATTATTTATATCGGTGGTTATTCAGTAGTTTGTGGTTTTGCATTTGTTTTCTATTCTTTGCTTCATTTTTCCTGAAAAGGATAATATTATAGTTAGTATGGGTGAATACAGATGGGAGAGAGCTTTTCCTGTCAAAACTGAATTTTGATAAGTGGCAAAGTTAAGTCTGAGGCTGATGTCCAGGGTTATGGATATTGTGTGTAAATCTAAAACAGTTGGATCTAATTTTGCTGTGGTTTTTTGGTGGAGCCACATCTCCTGGGTGCTTGCCCAGTCCTGTGAGTTGAAAGGTCAGTGAACCCCAGTGATGGGCTATAAACACTCTGCATTAACTACTTCCCTATAGGAATAAAAGAAAGGAGTGAAAGTCAAAGGAAAAAAGGCACTAAGTGCTCTTTCTCAGCTTGTCCTTTTCCTTTTCAGGAGCATTATCCTTTATCAGTCTCCAGTAGCTTGCTGTTGTCCATTCCATATCAACAAATTGTTGTGGTTTTGTGCAAATCAGGGTTGGTTTCATTCCTAGGGGTGCTGTTAGCTAAGATTCTCTTGTAACCTTGTATGGTATTTGGAATTGAGTGAAAAACTATCAAAATTCCTAGTAGCAAGGAAATCTTAGTTCTAGTGCTGGCCCTGGTAAGGTATAAACCAGAAGTATAAACCAGAACTTTTGCCATATATCTTTGATGTTTGGTCCTTTGGAAGTCATGGCAATTGTGCAGCTTAAGTAATTTCTGAAGAATTATTTCCCTCATTCATGTGGAAACATAAGTTTCAAGGATCATCAGTTGCATGGATTCTTAGGGAAATAAAGGTGACAGATTAACGCTTTTCCTTCAGGCTATGTAATCTGACTTTTATCCAAAAGTCTTTATTGAAGTTGGCATCCTCTTATGCTAGGCAAGGTGCACAGGTGATGGACAGGACAGTTTTCTTTACAACAGGAATTTTCAGCATCAGCTCTCCCTGATATGAGTTGCAAGCAACCTCAGGACCCTCCTGGGGTCAGGATTTAGCTGTGCAGAGCACCAAGGGAATCTCTTTGCCCGCTGTAGTGTCAGCTTCCTCGCAGGGAGTTCTGCCGGGCTCTCAGAATGGATCTGTTTCTAGCACGCACCTGTGTACACAAATACAAATGTTCTGGTATATTAACAAGTGAAACCTCATTTGGATGCCTGACCTGGATAATCTGAGGTGAGGAAATCTTTAGCCAACAAGGCATTCCACAACAGAAACTAAGGGACTCTGAGGTATGTTTTCCCAGCCTGCTGTTTTTTATCTAAAGAATGTAGTTCGTGCCATGTGATGGGCAGAGCACCCACATGTGACTGTAACAACACTCAGTGTTGTGACTTTGATTCTTATCCCTTTATTCCTCAAGCTCGGGGTTCAGATAGTGTAAGGGTGCTGTATGAGAGCATCAGCCCTTAGGCATCTGGAGAATAGCTTTTCATGGTGAAGATACTGTATCTTAAAGTGAAGAGGAATTAAATAAAACTATTGGAAGATTTTTGAGTTGTTAGGTGACTTCCAGCCTTCTTTTAAGCTAGCTCCAAATTAGCTCCACACTTCTGTAGCAGATCATCTAGTTTGTAAGCTAATTGATGTATGTATTATATTATTTGTTATTTATCTGTAACTAAAACATTTTGTCTAATATTTGATCAGCAGTGACTGAATTGGATCTGATGCTTTCATAACAGATTTATCACACCTGCACGGTGTAACCTGAGGATAGAATGTTAATAAAGGCTTCTGTTACATTCCAAAGGATTTAGGCTTTTGAATAATGTGGAAAAGTGCAAATTCTGAGAAGCAGATGATTTTGTTTCCTTTTTGGGGATGTCAGACACGGGCCTTGTTCCCTGGAATAAAAAAAAAAATGCTTAGTATCATAAGAAATGTGTTTGTGCAAATGTGAATAATAATCAATCAACAATCCACTGATCTGTTTCTGCAAATATTACTCTTCACTTACCTTTGTCTGGTCATGTCTATTATGGATATGCTATTTAGTGAGCAACCAAGAGGAAAAGGAATTGTAATTTGGTGGATATGAAAAGCTAAAATACAACTTCCCAGTTTTAGAGGACTTGACACAGATGTCCTCTCACCTAAGCCAAGTGCATTTAGGTCCTTGCTTGAGTGAAACATGGTCAGAATAAGAGAAATTATTTGGATTTTAAGCATTTGTTATTGAAGGTTTCTCAAGCAGATTTGTTTCACCTGATAGTGGTCTTTTTATGGAACCACAATGGGAAGAAATGCAATAGCTGACTGTCTTAAAGGTAAAAATTATTTTCCTTCAAAAACTTACTTAAAAAGCACTTATTTTTACTATTATGAGGCTTTTTTTTTTTTCAGACAGAGGTAGAAAAAGGTTGATATATGCATAAAATAAATCATCATAATATAAAATTACTAATTATTAAATCTGTATCTTTAAGCATTTTGTGTGTTTTCTTGTTGAGGGTTTTTTTATTTTTGTCTTTTACCACAAGCATGACAGAGACCAACTCGCAGTGAGCACCAAAATCCTACTAGGATGTGAGGTATTTAGAAAGTTTAAAAGGCTGCACTGCAGGAGATTGGGACAGCCTTCACTAACATTTTTAAAATCTTGCGGACAGATGCATGCAAATATGGAATAAATATTTAAAAGTTGCATTTAACTGTGTGTCTTCATAATTTCTGAAGATAAGAGCCTATTTTTTACTGGGAAAGAACTCTAATTTAGACCTTTTATGTGTGAATGTTAACAAGTTATGAATGCATTAAGATGCAATTTACAAGTGAGTGAATAAACCAGTTTTTGGACTCTTTTAATCTAATGCAGTATGGACAAATATCCAGAAACAATTAAAATGATGGACATGTTGGTATTGCATGCAGCCTCCCACATTGTTATTTTGCATAAAAAGGGCAAGTAAGGGGAAGATGTCCATACATTATGGACTTAATTGGCAGTTTCTTGTTATTAGAATAGAGGGTTATTGTCATTCCTAATGTACTTAATGTGAATCTAGTATTTGAGAAAGGTTGATAGGTGAAAGATTAGGTTAAGGGTGGAGTTGTGAAAGGTTTAGTACTTCTGGATTGACAGCTCTGAGAATCTGAGGATAGCTGTACAAAGAACCAAGACAGTGCAGACAGTGCTGCTGCCATCTTTGTCTCATGCTCCATCCCTTACCAGTGGTGCACCTGCTTTTATCTGGAATCCACCTGAATCTCTGAGATATATATTCCTTCAAATCCCGTCATTTCTGCTAAATTTATTTGCAAGAGGACTAAACACAAGGATATAATGACAGCTGAGTCTCTCTTCAAGATCCAAACCTACTAAAACTGGCTCATGAGGCCGTGTACACCATGCTCTTGCAGCCACCTGATCCTTACTTTTTCTGTGAGAAGGCCAAAAGCATTAAACTTCCAGCAAATATTTTTCTTTTCCTCTGAAGGAGTAAAAACTTTTTTACAGATATCAAGGTGAATATTCTGATTCTGACTCCAGTAAAATTCTTTCTTCAAAGGTGGTAAGGCTGCCCTTGAACTCTTCTGATACCTGGGATATGATCTATTTCCACATCTCCCTGTCTGTTAAGCGTGGTTTGCTTGAAAGCATCCAAGGAAGCTAACAAACATGAGTTGGCAGCTAATTGTTCAAGGCTGTTCCTCTTACTCATATGTATATTTCCTTTCCAGAGATGCTTTTCAGAAGGAAATGATAATCTTTGATCCTATTTATGATAATTTTGCTCTTAATAACTTGACCTTTAAAGAGTATTTCCTGCAGCCGATATTCATGGTATGTGCAAGTATAATACAGTAGCTAAAGAATCTGGTATTTATTTCTCATAAAGTTTGAGTCTCCAGAAAGAAGATATTTCTCTGTGGACTTAAATGAACAGAAAAAAGAATTAATTCTATTCCTGCCTGCCCCCCATCCCGTTCCCTTTAGGTTGGAATACTCCAAAATTATAAAATTTATGCAGTTATGTAATTTTACAATAATTTTTTTCACTCTTCATTTTAAGGTCCCACTTTTTTGCTAGCAGATGGTTATGTTGCATATGAAGTTGTGAGTACACTCATAAAAAGCAATAGCCTGAACTTTGTACGATTTTTTGGGAGATATTCAGAGTCTTGCATTACAAATGGAATTTAATTACTAACTTGATGAAATATGATAATGCTAGGTTTTTCTCTCTACTGATTTAGTCATCTACTATGCAGCGGTGCCTGGTGTCCTCAAGCAGGAGGAAAGAAATATGTAGATAATGGAAAGTTTAGTCTCTAAAGTTTGATCACAACATGTTGTACAGACTAGCTTGCATCATCACTTCCTTTATGTCAGATTGCTAGGTTTATCATTACAGTGGGCCTTTAGACATTTAATTGATGACAAAATTTCATCCATTCAACTATTCATATTATTTTGTCCATTAAAGGACAGTTTTTCCAAGATCTGAGACGAGCTGTAAATATTTTCACTCTTTTCCACCTAAAATTTGATGATTCTCTTGGCTTTGCTACCTCATGTGAGTTGCAAAGTGTGGTAAACCTTTGTAGTATTAAAATATTGTAGCCATATGGGAAACTAGCCCTGTGTAGAAAGTCTGGTAGCATGAACTTCCAGTAAAAATTCTAAGTATTGTAAACAGAGTTCCTTCTAGAACTTTTGAAGATTTCACTATATAAAACATGGATGATAAACTGGGAAAAACAGCTTAAATGAGGAAAGCATAAGAATATGCATTTACAATCTTCATGATCTTTGAAGCAAAACATATTTTAAGGACAAGCTGGCTCAGGAAGCATTGAAGAAGTGCATCAAGGGGAAAAAGTACTTGCACATCAACATTTCTGAAGCTGGCTGTACCAAAGATGGATTTGACTGTAATACCAGCATGCCAAAGATTAAATGAGGGATTGTTCATGGGGCTGTCTCACGTCGTGTTCTGGTAGTTCTGCTAAGACTGCAGGTTTAAACAAACACTCTGTAAAGTCTTTCTTGGTCCCACTATTTTGATCCTCTGAATTTGAGTCATTTGTTTAGTAATTCCCAAATGTTATTCAAGTAATGTACATTAACAGGATATTGACTTCTCTTGAGGCAAGCATCAATGTTTATCGAACAGAGAAATAAATATTGACTGAAGTAAAGCCAAAGTCAATTTTTTCCTCAGAACTATAAACCTTAATGTTCACTGAAATGCCAAGTAAATATACAGTGGTTGCCATTTAAATCTCAGTAATTCCCTGGAATTATATCTAAGACTACTGTTGCTGTTTACATGTAAAATATGACTGTCGGAATAAATATGTTAAAAGAATTTGCAAAGATTTACTTTGTTCAATAATGGAAGCACAGCTATTAAAATGTGATTTGATAGTTTTGAAAATTATAATCAATTATTTAGTAGTATTGTAGCCTGTAGCAAAAAATGTTTAATTTGCATTTTAAATTAGTGAGGGGTTTTGTATGATGGATTTTTCTATTATTATTCCCAAGAGAGTAATGCAACATACTTACTGCAAATATGAACTTACACCAAAGAATTGTCATTTATTTATAAGCCAGCAAAACATGTACGTAGTCAATGTGACTAGTATCCTTTTAAAGTATCTTGTCTGAAGGAATATATTTATGCATTTTTTATGTATTTACAAAATTATGATATGTAAGCATGGTCTAAGTAATTATTTATTACAATAAGTGTTGCAGACAAGTTTGTTGCTGTATTGCAATTACTCAGGAAGTGGTTCTAAGGATGAACTGGTATCCAGATCAAGAAGTAAAAGCAGCAGGAGATGTAACTGGAGATACAGCTTTTGAAGACACCAACAAGTCTGACTTAATGAAGGCTGTTCTCAACCTCCTTGAAGTTTAGGATATAGGATCCTGTTTTCTTGAATGATCCAGCTGTGAATGACTCCTGTCATGAATAAATGAGCAATGACCAGTGAAGGTCAAGGTAAAAAATGGCCTGTGAGGAAGCCAGGTGATAAGTTTCTTCAAAATCTCTTGTAAGTGTATTAATTGATTTTATGAATTACTGCAGCTGCCTAAAATTATTACTGCTTGCCAGTACTGTTTGTAAAAACTTCATTAGACTGATGAAGTCACATCCTGCATGTCTGCTCTGCACTGTTAGTTTTGTCTTAACCTTAAATGCTTTTCTTTATATTTTCTTTATATTTCTGCTCTCCAAGCCAAGCGGAATAACGTCTCTGCAGTCTTCATTCCTCATAGTGGTGGATCTAAAGGACTGTTTTTCAGTGCTTTATAATTTTCCATGTGGTACCATACTCTCACATAAAGGAAGCATAATTTTAGCCATGCAGAAGGGATTTCATGTTCACTGCAGTGATCAATGCACAGAAAGGTCACTCTGAGTAAGATCTTCCTTTGACTGAAGCAGCAGTGCTGTAATGTCTCCGTGACATTATACACGATGTCCAGAAAGGGAGCACTTTCTCTGTTTGTGCTCTTTCTCTGGTATGGTCTTTGCTTCTCACTGGCTGTCTGCAGCACAGTGTGACAGATGCAGTCTTTATGCAGAATATTTGACTGTCTTTTAGCACTGAAAAGCAGAAGCAGACATCAGACACTGGTCCAGTGTGGAAATGAAAAGGCACAGTCGTGTGCAGGAGGTAAACTCCATATTTTGAATTGCCAGCATTTTTTGTTTTCATATATGTAACCTTCAGGTAGGATTATGCTTTTCAGGACAACATTGCTCGGGAATGATGCAGTGAGGCGTTTTAGGAAGAATTAGACATGGGAGGAGAGAAAGCCAATGGGACTTCCAAATTCAGTAATGAAATTACTGAACTATCTGATATAACCAACTCTTCTGCAGAATGATAGGGTTGCTTTCAGATAAGTTGCAGGTTCCATACGTAAAAGTAATGCAATTGTTGAATTTTTAGTTCTACCTTAAAAACTGAAGGAACAGAAAATCCAATGTTCTCCCCTTTTATAAAGCTCAAATCAGTAGTGTTTACTTCTTCACAGATAACATTGTCACTGAGTAACAATCTGCTGCCAGGAAAACGCTGAAGCAAACTGTCTCATATTTTCAAAGCAGACAGTGCTGCCTTTGAAATAATCTTGTAGCTGTTATATGACGGAATACTAAATAGAAGACTGATTCCAGCTCTTTTGACAATGTTCTGTTATAATGACTTTACTCCTATTATATCAAATGATTGATGTAGATGTAATCATTGTGGTTGATGGATGTTAGTGTGGCAGGGTGACATTTGATTTCTGTTCTGTTTGAATTCTGATTAGCTTAAAGAATAAATCTGTGCCGTGTGGTTAGAAAAAAGTTTCCTGTACCTGTGTGACTACACTGGTGTCTGACTGACATTTATTTATTTTTATCAGTGTGGAAGGGTCAGCAATCCTTATTATTCAGTCTTTAAAGCGAATTTTAATGCTTGTGAAAGGAACCAGATTGACAGCTAGAGGAGAATTGAAGTCCTTTCTCAATTGACAAAAGAGACATAGCAGAGGCAAGAAGGATGTTCCTGTCTTGTCTAGGGAGTCTTTATTCTTATTTATGGGAGAATAATTTTAATGGTTGCAGATAGCAATAACATATTTCGGCCATATGGTTTTACATTAAAAACCTGCCATATGTGGTTGAAGGAGTTTGAGGGAAAGTAAAATTTCATGGTCTGTTTCATGTGGGAGAAAATCAAGAGTTGCTGATAGAGTGGCTGTGTGTAGATATGACAGAGATGAAAAATGTATGGAATTTCAGTTACTTTCATCTTCTGCACCTTTTTTCAAAACAAAGCTATTGCAGAACAAGAGTGACTGATTTGTTATTGTGAAGGTCAAGAAAAAGATTTTCTTCTGAATACATAACTAATTCCTGTTATTATTTTATTTTATGCTTTTTATTTCTTTTCTGGGCTATTTCTTGTTTTCAGCTGAGTTCAGCTGTGTCTCTTGGTGAGCTCTTAAGAGCAGGAGTGGTGATTTCCAGCTCTTGCCTGCTGAAGACTAAATGCACCTGTCAGAGGTGGAGTTCACTTTCTTCATACCAGTCCCATAAGGTGCCGTAATTCAGATTTGTGAATAAACCAGTGTTCTGGCCATTGCTGATGAGTAATTTTAGAGCAGCAAGGTTTTCTCTTTCTCTTGCTCTGCCACCCCCTTCAGTGAGCACTCTGGGGTGGGAAAAAAACATTGGACACAACAGACCTTGGGCAGCTGACCTAGATTGACCAGTGGAGTATTTCATGCCATAAAATTGAAGAGGAATTTTTGGGTGTGACCATACAGACATGTCCACCCACAGGACTCTTAGCTGCCACTGTGTTGCTTTGACAGACCATGTGGAATGCAAAGAGGGCAAAGTGATGTGTTAATTGGCTCTGCTCACTTCGGTTTAATGGTACAAACGGGGTTTATAGTCCAGTAAAAGTATCTCTTGTTATTTATATTCTGGTTCTTGATCTCATTGACATCCATTCTGAGAACATGCTTTGAAACACTGTTATTAATTGCAAAATGCTGAGGGGAAAACTGCTGTGCTTTCCTATTTTCATTTCCCCCGCTCCCCTTTGTTGCCTAAGCCCATGTCATTTCAAGTGAGGTTTGTAAAGGTGAGCCAACCCTTGTGCTGGCATGAACTCCTGAGCTGGTTTGTGTTGTATAATGTCTATTTAATGTTTTGTTGGAATGAATGGGGTTAGGCTTCACGTACAGCTGCCTGTGTACATTGTTCTGGTATGTGCACAGAGGGTTTCATGAGACAAGCAAGCTCAGTTTGCCCCCTCTTATTTCACAGATTTCACCCAGATGCCTTCATTTGGAGACCAGTGAATTGTCTGACAGAAGCATATTTTTTAAATGGCGCTGGGTTAAACCCCAGGTTTAAACTTTTTGAACTACTGAGAAAAGGGCAATGGCTTCAGTAGTACCAGTGGCTAATCACCATCACTGTTAAATATTTATGACTTATCTTTCATTTGAATTTGTCTGGATTTAATGTTAAGGCTTTTTTTTTTTTT
>VWYP01024652.1:2526-33049 GCA_013400435.1 Pycnonotus jocosus
TTTTTTTAATTTCTTCCCCCATTTCATCCTTGGTCATCTTTGGATTTTCTCTTTTGCTTAATGCTTAGAGGAAACAAAAAACTCATAAATTTAATTTCATTAGTTTAAGAGAAGAATTTACCTCCACTTTCTGGAGCCATGAGTTAAATGACAATCAATTTTTTTTGTTCAAACTTTGCTTTGTGGCTCCAAAATTTCTGTCCACTTAAGTAGCTGATGAGGAGAATGGGTCCATTCCATAACTTTTCAATCTTTGCCTTTGACCCAATTTTCAGTATGATCTGCCAGATCTAGTCTTTGTACCTTAATCCCTTTTGTGCATTTAACAAAGTCATAAAGCAAGTCACAATCCAAACGTGGGAAGCTTAACAGAATCTGCTCCACAGCTCCAGGCTAACCTACCTCAATACCAGTGGGATTGCTTGCTGGTAGCTGTAAAGTGAGTTAAGTTACATGGTAGAAGTATGTGATGGGGCTTCTCTGCTGATTTATCCTCTGTCCATGGCGCAAGCCACTGTGCTGGGTCCCTGTCTTTCACTCAAGTTCATTCCTGCATTTTAAGGAAGAGACTGACTGAAGTATTTGATTCTTCAGGTTTGACAGTGACTGCTGTGAAGGAATTTGGAGAGTGGAATTTGGAAGCTGGAGCACTGGTGCTTGCAGATGGAGGCCTTTGTTGCATTGACGAGTTCAATAGTATCAAAGAACATGACAGAACCAGTATCCACGAGGCAATGGAGCAACAAACCATCAGTGTTGCAAAGGCAGGGTAAGTGGCATGTTAGCATATGTGAGAAAACTGCATGAGATTTTTCTCTTGTACTTACATGTTGGAGGAATGCTGATAAAATACATCTTTTTTCTTCATTGTACGCAATAGTTTTGTTCTCAGCACTGTTCCTAAACTGGATGAGTCAGCATTTCAAAGGACAGTGCGCTGGACCAGTGGCTGCAAGCAATCAGAATAAATACCTACCCTCTTCACTGCTGGGTTTTTAATCTACTGTTATAGGCCAGGGCACTTTCATACAAAGACTTGGCATCCTTTTTCTTGTCCTTTGCTGCAAGCGGTCATAATAATCCTATGTGAAATGAGGAGCTTTGTGACTTTTTTTGTTGCTACTCAGAAAGTGGGGCTTCAGTTTTTCAAATCCACAAAATCACAGCATCAAGTTTGGAAAAGACATCAAGAATCATCGAGTCCAGCCTATGACTGATCACCACCTTGTCAACTAGACCATGGCAGTAAGTGCCAGATCCAGACAATTCTTGAACACCTTCAGGGATGGTGACTCCACCACCTCCCTAGGCAGCCTGTTTCAATGCCTGATCACCCTTTCAGTGAAGAAATTCTTTCTGATGTCCAACCTGAACCTCTCCTGGCACAACTTGAGGCTATGTCCTCTTGTCCTGTAAAATCCAGTAATATTGCTTGGTAACCAAAGCACATCAACAGATTTCCAGGCTGCTGTATTTTCCAAGAGATTTCCAGGCTGCTGAATTTTATAGGTTGGGTGTGGTATAAATATAAAGTCCTGCTTACTTTAAGTTCCTCCCTTTTTTTTTTCAAAGTAGTGTGTGTTCAAATCTGCTATCCCCCCACTACCCCCACCCACCAGTTGGATCTTTGAGCTCATATTTCAATTTGTCAGTCATATGCAGCTCTTATTCAGGCCCAAATTATTTCCTGGCTGGTATTTCTGAAATCTCTGCTACTCAAAAGGCATCACCATTTCCACATTCCTTCTTGTCACCTTCCACTCAGCTCTTGCTCCAGTCACATCTTGGCTCCTCTAACTGACCATGTCCTTCCCTTCTTCTGAGCATCTCCATCCTCTTTGTCAGACAGCAGACAAATAGTCACAGAATATTCTGAGTTTAAAGGAACCCACAAGGATGGTCAAATCTAATTCTTAAGTGACTGGCCTATACAGGGATCAAACCCACAACTTTGCTGTTTTTAGCAACATGCTCTTACCAACTGAGCTAATCTCAGGGCCATGTTGCTCTCACCTGGGTAATTACCAGCCTTTGTCAGCTGGGCACAAATACTTGGAATCAATATGGTTCTGTCTCCTTAGTAAGACAGGGACATATTTTAGCTGAGTTCCTTGTTGCAGTTGTTTGGATTTGATAGACCCAAACACAATTTGGTAACTTGCACATATAAGCCCAGTTGCTCACTTTTAAGGCCTACATATAATAAGGACTTTTGAGTAGAGACTTAGCACACGTAGGTTAAGCACGTTGTTAATTTAAGTCTTATTTTGTTGCATGGGAGAATAAGGTTTTTTTCCTGTTGGATATAAGCTAATGGAAGATCTGTGGTCCTTCCTCTCAGTTACAGAAGAACTTTGGATGTGAGGCAGCAGTTACTCAGGAGCTGACTAGAAATAGCTCAGTGACAAACCAAAGTTAGAATGCTTCTGCTGCTGCCTTACCCAAAAAGAGTGCATTTGGACTACTAGAGTAAAAATAATCTCTCCCCATATCTACAAGCACATGCTAGGACATCATGGTTAAGAGAGGAAAATGGCTGTTCCAGTTGATATGGCTGCCATCACTGTTAACTTGGGTTCATATTCGTGTTTATACCCAAGAATAAAACATACATTTATGTCACGTTTTATTTTGCTCTCTTAAAAGGTGAATTAAGCTAAAATGTTTCTTTCTGGCATTCTAAAGTATTTGTATATTGTACAAAACCACAATGTAATATTTATTTCTGAAAAGTAATGTTGTTCACTATTTAAGGATCTAGCTGCATATAGAGATTATTTGTGGCAATGTTGGTTGGTGACTTTTGGTATCCAATCACTGTCTGTCTAGGTGCTATTCTCTGACTGAAAAATGCTGTACATATAATAAATATCAATACAAGAGTTTATGGTCTTTCAAGATAAGGTGTGATCTTTATAGCATAAAACCACTAAAGTTTTTAAACACTTTGGAATCTTTTTCCCTACCCAGTTTAATTCAACCATGATGTTTGCCATACCTTTCTCTAGCTTGGTGTGCAAGCTTAGCACAAGGACAACTATCCTGGCAGCAACAAACCCTAAAGGCCATTATGACCCCAATGAGTCTGTCTCTGTCAACATAGCTCTTGGCAGTCCCCTGTTGAGCAGATTTGACCTGGTCTTAGTATTGTTGGATACAAAGAATGAGGAATGGGACCACATAATTTCATCCTTCATCTTGCAAAATAAAGGTAAGAGTCTTTTTAAATCATAAGGTCTTTTGTTGGGTTAAGGGGTTTTTGGTTTGGTTTCTGTGTTTTGGTGGGTCTGGTTGGTTGGTTGGTTCGTTTCTGGTTTTGTTGCTTGTTTGGGTTTTTTGTGTTTTGCGGGGTTTTTTATTTTCCTCCATTTTTTAGTTTGTTATTCTTCAATCTTTCAAACTACTGTGTTTACATTTTTGTCATGGTTTACATTTTTTCTGCTGTATGGTTGTTCTTCACGTAGGAGTAAGACAGAGATCAGTAATTAATCAAGAGGGGTGAGCTGAGAATACTCTAACTTTACTCTGGGATCATTTATAAGAGATTTCAGCCCAGACTGCTCAGTAAGTGGATTGTTTCCATCTCACACCTTTATGGTGTTTGATCTGCAGATCCTATACGCCTTGCAATTGTACTTGCTGTTAATTGGAAACTTAATTCAGGCAGAACAAATCAGAGATGGATGTGCTGCAGGGCTCAAAGAATGAGAAGTAGCATTCCCCATGTGGAGCTCTGTGCTCTGGAATGAGGGAAGGCAGTGTGATTTGATTTTGACCAGCCCCTTCCGCATCCATGTCAAGGAACTTGGCTTTGATCCCCTTTACAGAAGTGGTTAGAGGAAGTTTCTTCAGCTAGCTTCCTTCCCTTTCTAAAATATTTCCCTACAAAAACTGTTCAGAATATGGCAGGTAGCTGTTGGCTCCAACAAAGTGGGTAAAACAGCCGGAGAAGGTGCATGCATTCATGTAGCTTCTTTCATTTTAAGGAGTTCCAAAGCACTTGGCAGTGCCTGTACCATCTGGTGGGCAGTGAGGCTGACAGCAGTTCTGTAGAAATTACTGGAGGCTTTACTGTGGATTTTGATATGGGAGGGATCGGATGGTGTATAAAATTCTGCACTGGAATTTGACCAAGTCCTTGAGGACTAGTGTAGAGATAGCCAGCATGCCCCAAAAGTACAGTAATGTGTCTTTCATAGTCACCTGTCTGTTTAACAGGAGTTCTTAGGAAGAAGCTTGATGTCTGTTGTTATAAAATGACTGACAAGGGTGTTGTAACACAGGCTGCCCAAGCAAATCAGAAAAGCTCTGGAGCATGGAAAGGATGAAGACCTACTTCTGCCTTATAAAAAGCATACAGCCAAAACTGTCTGATGAGAGCAACCTGATCCTTGTTCGCTACTATCAAATGCAGCGTCAGAGTGACTGCAGGAATGCTGCCCGCACCACCATCCGCCTGTTGGAGAGTCTGATACGCCTTGCAGAAGGTAAGGCCCTGACATTTTTATTTTTAGGCTAACAATTAACCTTTATGAAATGAATAGCACAATATAATTATAGCTGGCAAGCAGAGTAGCAGTTTTTCTGTGGAGGTAGGGATAGGTGATTCTTGTATTGTTTTATCATTCTCATCTAAAGAGCCTCAGGGTTGGAGATTTTGAGTGTGAGAAAGGGTGTTACATTTAGACTATCGACACTAGTTTTAATTTTGGCATTCTCATGTATATAGTAAATATTAAAACCTCTGGAAGAAGTCACATTCCAGAGAAAAATCTCAGAAATTATGTGTCTTTATGAAAGGCAATCTCAGGATTTACTTGGCTCCATTTGAGTTAAATATTTGCTTCTACTCTGAAATTAATACAACAAAATAAGCATATTTTTTCTTAAATATTAATAATCCTAAAATTAATATCCCATCAAAGATACCATATTTTTTTGTTTCCTGATGTATTAGTAATCAAGCCCATATTTTGCCATACAGCTTAAAAATTTCCAACTCTGAATTCACGTCATATTTCATTTATAAGGAAAAAAACCCAGGAAGCAGTATGTCTCTGTCTTAATATGACTTTATTTTATAAAATAGCATATTAAACATTTTCAGGATGAATTTAAAGGAATGTACTGTATTTTGTATAGCAAGCATAAGAGGCAGTGCTGTGCCTCCTACTTTAGATATTTATGTTTTATTCTCTATTTTGAGGGGAAAACATTCTGCATTTAAATGAAAGACATTCTTAACTTTTCAAGATTCACATAAAATTTTCCCATTCAGTGTTTCTTCCCTTCTTATCATTTCATGAGAGTGGGGCTTTTATTAGGATTTTGTTCTTTCAAAGCATTATTTAGATAGTATTAACTAATCTGTCTTTCTATTACTGAATAAGAACTGAGTGTGCTTCCATGGCCAATTAGGAAAAAGGCTTCGTGTGGTAAATTACTTTCATTATATCTATTTACAAAAATCACTTTTATTTTGCTGACTGAAGAAAGAGAAAGAAGAAGAAGAAAAAAAAGCTATTATAGAGAAAAGCATTTTAAATAGCACCGAATCTCTGACACAGACCAGGTAGAGGAATAATTTTTTTTCTGACCTAAGATGAAAATTAGACCTTCTTTTCTACTCTATGGTGATGGCATGTGCCTTTGTAGATAAGGATGTTTCATATCACACTCTTTGTTATGATATTCAGCACTTCACATTTTTAACTGCAGAATTTTAAGCATTTTTATTCTGTCACTGTAACTGCAGTTTGAAAATTACCCTCCACTGTTCACTAGAAAAAAATCCTTCCAGTTTCTGTTGAAATTGACATTGAAATCAAAATATTGTATTTACTTTTAAGTTATGCCCATCCATGAGCATTTGAGGGCTGAAGAAATTTGAAGAAATATCTTGCTCCTTCTAGTAAAAAAATCAAAAAATTGGTTTTTGACTTCGGTAACACTTGCACCCATTTATTTTTGGTAGCTCATGCCCGGTTGATGTTTAGGGATACTGTGACTTTGGAAGATGCTGTAACTGTGGTATCAGTGATGGAATCATCAATGCAGGTAAGGTTTCTTGCAGACATTGCCATTGCTGCAATACCACATTTAAAAGATTCAGTTTTACATGTAGACATGTGCCAGCTCCATTCTTCTCTTAGGAAAGGATTTTATAGATTCATGCAAAGTAGGTAATCAGAGACCTTGACAAGTCTTTTTTAGTCCATCTTGATTGTTAAAATCCTTAAACAGAGGTTATACTGAAAAATCTGGATTAGGATAAAGGCCTGCTACCTTTTTTTATAGACTTTGCAGTCTAAGTGAAGTTTTGGCATACAATTGGCTTTTGGTAGTCTACATTTTAAAGACATTTAGAGGCAGAAATTGTGTTTATATCACTGTGTTTAATAGCTTCTGACAGGTTTTTCTTCCATGATGTTATACAGTCACTCATTAATTAGGTATAAGAGAACCAAATCATTCTTTGGAGCAAGTTCAAACAGTTTCTTAGACCTACAATTTATTTTGCCATTAAATAACTTTAAACTATGTTGGTAGTAATAGTAAAACTCAGAACCTTTAGAAAACAAATTTTATTCTTAGAAACCTTAAAATTCCAAAACTTTGGTTGGACTGAAAACGGTGCATTCCAATCATCACATGGATTTATGTAATGTTTCTATGCAAAAAGACATTGAAAAAGGTTAGATTTTAGTGAAAAATGTGAAAGGTTAGATTTTAGTTTACTGTAATATTATTATTAGGGTGTTGAAAAAGCAGCACATTTAGAATTAATAAAAGAAATGTGAATCTGATAGAAGAGGGGTTTTTTTAGTAGAAACATAGAAGATAATATAGACAGTATTACTTCAGACAGAATATTTTTAAGATAAATAAATCTTCATGCTTTGGAGTAGGGAAAAATACCATAAGTAGATTATCCAAAGTTTTATGCATGGGGGGTTTTAGCTCATCTGAAATGTTTGGGTTTGGCTTTGTCAGAGATGGTGTACTCCACTACTCAGCTGACTGGTCTGAGCCAAAATGGCATTTCCTACGTTGCAGTATAGGTTGATTTGAATATTTTCAAATTAAAACAGTTTTACAGAGAACCTATTAGTTCAATGGGCCTGAAAGACCTTTGTGGAAGTAGATACACTCCATTTCTTGGAGACAAAGCTCTTCAGGATAGATGCACAAAGTCACATATGGCAGGTAGGCACTTGTGATCTCCCTTGTCCTTTCAGTGAGGGTTGAGAGAGACTAATTACAGTTTGTGCCACAGATAAGCTACTGCACAACGTGGCAAATGGAATTTATCTCAAAAATACTACAGGGCCCGACCTTATTAAGGAGGAAAAGATTATTTCACTGTCTCCTGCAATTCATCTTGCACTGTTTTGAAGAGTTCAGCTTTTCAATGACAGCACTGCATCAACGTTAAAATATGAAGCTGTTGAAACTGCAGAAGATACTACGTTAGTCTTCATTAAATGTAATTAAACCTGTAATTAACTAGTTGGTGACAGGATGGGACAGTGGTTTCAAATTAATATGGTTTTGAATATAAGAACTCAGAAATACTCTTTTTTTTTTTTTTTTGGTGACAGATCAAAAATTGAAACATATGTATATAATAATAATGAGTGTGTATTGTCCCCTGTGTGCCTCTCTGCCTGATCAGCACAAGTAAATGTAAAAGAATTGTTTTAACCGTGGTTCACTGTTTCATTTTTAAACAGTCCTGCCCTCAAGGGCTGCAGGTTGACCTGACCAGGGTCAACCCACTACGTTGTGTAACAGATTTTTGTCTAAGAAGAGTCAGTGAGAAATTTGCCTGAGTTATGGCTGCAGAAGATTACCTGGGAGTATTTGGTATGCTTACCACCTTTGCTCCACTCTTAGCTTCTTATGAGTGAGTAGGCAAATGTGTTCATTTTTGTGCTAGGAAAATGCAAATTTGAGATTTGCTATTTAAGGTCAGATTTTATGCTGCTCCTGGAAAATATGAATAATCACTGAAGTAGTTTCTTTTTGAAGGAAGTGGTTTATTTGTTTTGTTAAAAAAAGATAGGAGTAGCATGCAAAAGTTTGTTTTCAGAAACAGATTCCTTCTCTAGAAAAAAAAAAAATCACAACATCTTGTACAGATACATCCTGTGTTTCCTGCCTAATTGTCAGTCTCTAGAATGAGGTTGTAAATGTGGAAGTGCCAGTATCATTCTGGAAGGATTGGCTGCCACCTTTTAGCTCAGCAAATTCCCTCTTTGACACTGGCTTTGCAACTCCTACAATATCATGTTCTTGCCAGTATAAAATTAAAATTCACAGTTCTTCTGTGACTGGGTATTTTTTGTGAGCTCTCTTGGGAAGGAAGATATCACATTTTCATCATCAACTTACTTCATTGGAGGGGTTTTTTTCTTGTTGTTTTGCCCTCTAATTCACCTTTATATTTCTCTTTCCTGCTTTGTTTTTGTGAGCATATCCAAACCTCCCTGGCTTGATCTTTTCTTTGCCTCATTTTCTCTTGCTAGCATTGTCTCCCTCCTTCTCTTGGTCATGTTTCCATCCTTCTTTTATTCTCTTTCCAATCAGTCTCCTTTTACTCATTTTTATAATTTGTCTTTCCATCCCTAGGCATTTTACACCTTTCTTTTCCACTAACTTTCCCTGTAATACTTTCTCTGTTTTAGATCCTCTACCCTGAGTTTGCAGTGGTTTTGTCATATGGTTTCCTTCCTCTACTCAAAATGATATCTCAGAATCTCAGAGGGGCAGATATCTCAGAGACATGAGCACCAGCAAAGGAATGAAACTTCACAGATATCTTAAATTCACTTAGAATTTCACATGTACACACAGTATTTAGAAGAAGCTCCTTGTGATGGCCAAGTAAAAGACTGAAATGTCAGTGAAGGCAAGACATTATTGTAGCCCATGGCTATATATCTCAGGATATATAACCACATAGTCCTGGTTTTTCCCACTGGGTCCTTAGGTCTCATGCTGACAGTACTCAGTCAAAAAGCAAGTATCTTTTGTCAGTGTTCTGTTCAATATTTTGTTTGTTACCCTCTGTTCTAAAGGTAATATTCTCAATTTCTTAACATATTTTTCTTTGGAATTTATCTCCAGTGGCCTTGAATATTTCAGAAATATCAATTCACCCATCTTCACACAGTCCTTGGGAAATGATGGGATGGTGCTGCCCCTCTGATCTGGAGCTGAATTATTCCAGAAGAAATTGTCCACTAGATCATACCTCTGAGAGATGTTTGGGTCCCCAGTTTCAGAGTAGTAGCATTTGGAGTGTTTGAGCATGTTTCCTGTTGTCTGCAATTTCCTTCTGTTCACACACCACATCAGGATCCCACTTAGATATTTTCTTTCTTTCCTTGACTGGCTCTTTCTGAATCATGAGAACTGGAACATAGCATCAGAGATAGAATCTGGTCCTCCTTGTCTGCTTTTAATTGTTTTAACCAAGAGACTGAGTCCCTGCCTCATTGCCTATGAACCTTCCAGTTCCTGAAGCAAATACAACAGAGGGGTTCTGCTGGAACCTTTCCCATGCCAAGAGATTGGTACTTTTATGTGGAACAGATCTATCATGTTTCTGAAGTGATGGGTGAAAAAACCCCAAGTGGTAACTTCAGTGGGTGCATTAAAGGTTGCATGGACAGCTTTAATTTTAGCATGTTGTAGTTTTACAGTGTAACTTTTCAGTGCAATTTTTAAAATATAACATTTTAACATTGCAAAATGGGAGAACTAGAAATTACCACAATTGAAGATGTGTAATACATGTGATGCCATAGGTAGCAATTTCTGGATCTAGAGACTTCATTGGCTTTTGCTGTTGTGCCCATGGCACTTGATACACATCTTGTTCATTACTTGTACTGAGCTTTATAGATTAGACAGGAATGGTAAATGCTCACTAATTTGTGGCAAAATAGAGGGTTTGTGGCATGAGGTGGTTTTTTCCAAAGAGCAATTAAACACAGAGCTATTCTAGATTTTTTTGTTGTGGAACAAATACTGTGCAGATGCTCTGTTCTGAATAAAAACTACTTCATTTTTACAAGGCACAGCAAAAAATTGTCCCAAATAAAAATCACTTAAAATTCACTGGAATTATTCACAAATAGTAAGTCACTCTTAAAGTGCTATTCAGAAATATTTCTGCCCAATAATTTACCCTGTGTTGACAAGTCTTAATATCCAGTCTTTTCCTTTAAGAAATTAGGCAAAGCTAGTGAAAACTTCTAGCAGACAGAACTTCTTCAGTTAAAAAAGTTCCTCACATGGGCACAATTTTTGCAAGGTATTTAGAAAATATCTTCAATCTTAATTTTCATTTTCAGTCAGGATGTTCTCAAGCTTTAGATGGACTTCCCATTCCATGTGTCAATAAAAATAAACAAGTATGAGTAAACTGCAGGCTTGATCATGTAATTGCTTTGTTTATGAGCAATTTTGACCGTGTGAGCAACTCTAATAGGATCATTTGTGTGGATACAGTTAGCAAATATTTGCTACCTTAAGCTTTAAAATATCTAAGGGAGAATTTCAGATAATGTAGTTTCTGTTGTTTAAATTTGGTGCTTAATAATAAAGGTATTTTCTTTTTTTTTTTTTTTTTTAATCTCCTTGGTGCCATAGGGGGGTGCACTTCTTGGAGGCATCAATGCCTTACACACCTCATTTCCAGAAAATCCAATGGAGCAATACCGAACACAGTGTGAAATCATATTGGAACGGCTGGAGCTGAAAGATCTTCTGCACAAAGAGCTACAAAGACTTGACAGGTTATAATACACAAAGTAACAAACTAATTCAGGAGGGAAATAGAATTTGTTTCACAATAATATCTGTCTAAGAATAGTCTGACATTGGGAAGGGACTCCTTCTTTAGAGGACATGGATAATCAGGGAGATTGTTTTAAAGTAGCACTCAGATCACTACAAGATCATTTCTGCCTCTGGGTTATAGAGTTTACAATATTTTAATGAGTTCCCAACTCATATCTCAATATTATGCTCAGATAAGTTTCAAAAGTGCTTCTTAGAGTCAAAATGCTAGATTCTGTTGCTGAGCAAATAATTTTATATAACTTTTTGCTCCTACTTGTTTGGTAAAACACAGCAGATCTGCTTTATGATTTTTTTAAGCTGCATTTTGTTTTGGGCTTGTCAGGATCCTTCCCTTTCTGTTAATGGAAAATGTAAGCCTGAATCAAAGTTCTGTTCTTTTGGGTGATTTTTCTTTTTTACATGCTGGAATTTTCACTGTCACATCTCTAGTTTTCAGCTCACTGCAATAATCTTTGGAAAACCTATTTCTTGTTAATAATAGAAACTTTTAATGCACTGAACCTGAGAGAAGAACACTAGAATTGGAAGGAAATTAAAAAAAAACCCACAACAACAACAAAAAACCAAAACACACACACAAAAAAAAAACCACACCAAAAAAACCCCTCACATTTTCTTCCTGAAATGAGGTTAGGCTTTAAAAAACTTGGTTTTTTCTTACTGTTAAAGGAAGATAAAAGATTAATGTTGTTGAAATTAATGGAAAGAACTGTAAGAATTCACTTTTCCTTTGAATATTTTTGAGACTTATTTTGTAACTTCCAGTAATGATGTGTTAAATAACCACAGAGTCAACAGAGAGAGATGAAAGTGAAATATCTTCAACAGACAGGCAAAAGCTAGTTTTAAAACAGAGGTAATTCACAGGGGTCATAGAAATGTAGGATGGGATGGGAGATCAAATACAAAGAGAGGATCAAGTCTGCGTTTGACCTTCCTGGCAGGAGCTCACATTATCTGCTCTGAAGCCTTCTAATGATGTGGATTTTCTGTTGCCGTTTTGGAGTCTGTTCCATGATTGCTCCACCCAATGTTCATAAAGATTTTCCCAATATCCCACCAAATGGCCTCTGCTGCAAATTAAGCTGATTTCTTCTTCCCTCTCTTAAGCAGCTCAGAGAATACTAAATTAATGTCCTCTTTAAAACAACCCATTCTGTATTAGAGGACTTGTTCCATGCATTCCCTCTAAACTATATTTCAATAAAACAAGCATGTATCATATATCTCATCCCTTCTTGATGAGTCATATAATTTCTGCCACCTTCCATTAAAAATTAAGAACAAACATGTTAGTAAACAATTACAGTAATTATTCTCAACATGTCTGTACATGTCTATATAGCGTTATATCTTTTCCAGAGCAGAGAAACTGTTTATAATGCATAAGAATCCTTTCTTCTAGATTAATGCAGTCACTTTTGGGATGGAAGGTGTCTCCTTTTCACTCTAGTTTGTATCACTGTTTAGCAAAAACCAGAATGCTATCTGCCTCGGAAAATTTGTGTTTAGGTACTATAGACAGAACACCAGCTATTCTGAGATTGGAGGGAGCCCTCACTCAAGCACCTCTGTTGTTTTGGAGGGCTCTGATAATACTGATAGCCACAGACAGTGATAATTAAATTTCATAAGTTATTTGAGATGCTTTCATTCTATCATGTTTTTGACATGTTAAGTATATAGTGATTATGAAAGAAACCCAAACCCCCCCCTCTATTCAAAGTAATACCTAGGTTTTCCATTCAAATAACTCATCAAGTCTCAAGACTTTACCTGGCTCAGGATGATTTAATTAGGTTCCTGTTTCAGAAGATAGAGAATATGTAAAATCTGTGAGGGAATCTAGCAATGATTGTAAGTAGTGCAAAGCTGTTTGGGGTTTTTTTGGGGGGTTTGCTTTGTTTTTCTGTTTGATTTCCCAAGGAAATCGGTTTAGGTAGTTGCTTTCTCTGTCCATCTGCCTGTCTTCTGTTGAGGACACTAAATTCTGCCACTTACTGTCAAAGGTGCTGAAAATTCACAGACTGCAACACCAGCTTTCAGAGCTGTATGTGAAACTTAATAATATACTTTTGTGACCTACATTATTTGTAGCTTTCCACCAGTCTTGTATATTATGTATCATTAATGCAAGAAAGAAAGAAAAAGGAAGAAAAATAATTTACTATTGTTTAATTTTTTTATTGTATAGATTGCAAAAGGAAAATTCATGCCAGCAGCAGCCTGAAGAAATGAATTTCAGTACTACCGCAAAGGGCTTGAATGAGGATGCATTTGGGCAGTCAAAGCAAAAGTCTCAGTCAGAACCTTTAAATCAAGAAGAGAATAACTCTGGGCCACAGACACCTTTGCTTGAAGACAGCTGTGAAGGGAATATTCATCTAGAACCTTTGTGCAACTCAGCACGTGGTAATAACAAAAATACAAACAGCCTGGCATGGTTTGACAATGTGGAAGAGAGCAGCATTGATTCTGAAGAAAGCTCTCAGAGGAAGTCTCCAGTGCCCAAGATATCTCCAAATGACTTGACTTCAAAAACTTCAAGTTCTGTAGAAAGATCTGTTTCAATACCAAGGAAGCAAAATGGAATGAGAGAGTCACTAGCAGCTGTGGATCTGCATGCTCCTCTGAAGCAAAAGGACAAAATTTCCAAGTCAAGGAGGAAAAGGACTGAAGAACACAACTGTTCTTCTTCAGAAGATAATATTGCAGACCCCCCACCAAGTGCTAGTGGGCAGGATTCAGTTATTAGACAACATGCTTCTAGAAGCTGGCGGAGGCTGCACAGGGAGAAATCGTATGGATTCTTTACAAGTACACAGGACCCCAAGGCAAAGGCCCTTCCTTCAGAATTACCTGCCTCTGGCCTGCCAGACCTCTCAAGTGATGCAGATTCTGTGCTGGGAGAAGAGAACAGCATATCAGTAGCAGCAAAAAGTACAGCAGCTTCCATAAGAAAAAGAAGTAATGATCAAATAGTGAAGGAAACAAAGGTAGTAAGTTCCCATGAGCAAGAAAGTGAAAGTCCCCCAGCTGCTAAATTAGCTAAATTTTCTTTCAGACCAAGGACAATCCTTGGTCATTCTTCAGAGAAGACAAATGAAGAATTTTCTCCCTTTCCAAGTGAAACTATTTTTAAGTCGGGGGAGCAGCTTCCAGAAGAATGCTGCCCACCTGAGAAATACAAGATGACATTGACTCACTTAGGAAAATGTAGTTTGGAAAAAGGATCAAATGATAATAAAGGGGAAGAAGAGCAGCAGAGTTGGGCCTTAGGGAAAGAGATCAGAGAAAGTGCAACAATACGCTCTGATGTCAGTTCTGATGCTGTGTCACCTCCACCCACTGAGAAGAAAAGGGAGGGAGGGGAGGAACTTGCTGCTCCAAGCACAGGGAAGGTGCGCTCCAGCACGTTAGCTAAGCTGTCCACGTTCTCCTTTGTATCACGTCCTGAGGCAAAATCTGAAACTTCACCTGCCGTTAAGAATGACACCAGCAAGGAAAGCCACAGCCCATCGCTGAAGGTGCACGTGAGCAATCCTAGCAAAAGGAAGAGTTTTGCATTGGGAAATTCTAGTAAAACCAGCGTGGTCACAAAGACATCTCTCTTCTCCATAGCAGAGCTGGATGATGCTGCATTAGATTTTGATTGGGATAAAGAGGTTAGGAAAAATCCAAGCATGTAACATGTATATCCTCCCAATTATTTAACGTGCAGTTCTTCTGAATCTTCACCCTACACAAGTATCCATGGTTTTCAAAGCATTTCATAGAATCATCCTGGACCTGTGAACATACTTTCTTTAAGGGCCATATACTTTGCATAAGCAAGGACTGTGTGTGCTGCAGGCCTGATTTGGCTTTTAGTTTTCTAAACTCTTCCCATGACTGTTTATCTCCGTTCACTGTTTTGATTGAACTGATGAACCCTACAGGCTTGTATAGCTATGTTCATGTGTCCAGAGTGAGTGATCTTGCAGAAGAGCAGTCTTAATTGACTTTATCCTTTATTTCATGTAACAGTTAAACCTACAAAAGATTCAGATTGTCCTTCCAAGTGACTATGCCACTTTAGAAAAATGACAGTGCTCAAGCTATGTCATTATGTTTTGTTCATCTATATGTGCTATTTGTCTCAGCATAGTTACCAATATTGTGATCTATCATCATACTATGGTAAGTGTGTCTGTATTATCAATATCATGACAATTTTGCTTCATCTCTGATTTCTGTGTTCCTTGTCGCACAGCTGATGTTGAAAACATGGATCAAGAGCTTTTTGTTTCTGTTTTTTTAATTTCAGTTTTAAATACACGGGTTCAGGTATCTGTGTCTGTATTCTGGGTCATTTTATCAAAACCCAACTCTGAAATAAACACACAATTCTCCACTGCAGAGATGACGAATTTCAGGTGATTGAATGGGAGTTGTCAGTAACCAGGGTAACTTTAATGTAGGCATTAAGCCCTGGCAGATAAACTACACTTCAAACCTAGCAGCACAGTGAAGAGCTTCCCTAGTGTAGCTTGGTTCTGAGTCAGATAATGTTTACTTGGATATTTTAATTATGATTAGAGTTTTACTGCATCTGATATGCAGTTTGTCTTCTGTAGCATACTACATCTCATGTCATTCATTTGTCTAATGGGAAGTTAATCTACTAATGCATTACATGTTTACAGAGAAAGGTAAGCCTTAATTTTTTTCTCGTGACTTGCCTGGTATGTTTCTTTTGTGTTTGAATTCTCCACAGAATATTCTTGTTATTACCTGCAAGGTAAACAGAGAATAGAGTGGTTGCTTACAGCACAGTAAATCCCTTGGGAGACTTACTAGTAGAAGGATCCGATTCTCTCTTGATTTGCTTAGAAGTAGCTCCTTTGAAACCAAATGAGTTAAAATACTGCAGAATTTCAGAGAATTGAGAGAGTGTGAGGCCCAAGTACTTCAGAGTGGTACAGTGAAATCATGAGAACACTAAGGATAGTGTTGGCTTACTGTTCATAGTTTGGCAAAATGACAGAAACATTGCTGTCCAGACTGATTGTGTGCTAGTTCCTCCCCTGGAAGCACGCCATCAACCAAAACAAGTGGAATTTATCCACCTCCCTCCCAAAGCAGAGAGCCACCCTATCATGTTCCTTCTCACACCTATGCCAGGGTGAGGTTGACGTGCACCCATGACCTACTGCCTGTGAAAATCAGACGGGACCTACAGGGTGCTGTGTCTGCACTGAGAGAAGGGTCAAGAATTCTGGACCTATGAACATTTGTGATGGTCTTCCTACTTGAATTTTTTGCATCACCTGCTTCCATGGTGGTCTCATTTATAATGAAAAATCCTCTTTGCTAGCTCTTTGGTTTGATGGATGTTACTGGCTGGCCAGTGCAAAGCCAGAACATAGCTACTGTCTTTACTAGCCAAGCTTCCAACCCTCAAAACAGTATGTTTGAGACATTAGGACAAATTTGATAATGCCCTGGAGACTTTCCAGACTTTCTGGAAAGAGCATGGTTGGGTTGCTATCTGCCACTTAGGTATGTTTTAGGCAGCTAAATCCAAACATAGACAGTAGAATTTAGGTAGAGTGAATTTGTCATTTTTGGCAGTGTCTTACTGGTAATTAGTTTTTGTGGGATAATATGCTAGATAGTATGTCAGTAAAAAAGAAAGTTTTCAGACTCCCCTGACTAGAAGTAGTCAGTGTACTACTTTATGAAATGCAACAGTGATTCTTTACTGAGCAGAGGTTTTTGAGATTTTAGGGTTTTCCTTCTCCAGTTTGTGCAACATGAGGAATGGAACAAAAGCCCAAAAGAATCAAAGAAGGAGACTGAAAAATCCAGCCACTCTGAGGTCACTCTGCCTAGAAGGCCCCTTGGGCCTTGTTTCCCAGTTAGAAGCAAAGAAAAGGAGGCACAGGAACATTCCACTAAGCTTGCAGAAAGGCCCACCTTTTCTATACTATCGAAGACAAAGAAGTGTTGCCTCTTCAAACTGTCTGCAAACAGGTCCTACTCACCCACGTGTGAGGGGTCAGCAACCAAAGAATAAATTTGGAAATGCAGATACTGCTGAGATTGTTCAGACCAGTTGAAACACTACTGTTGTGGTACTGCTTCTGATTCATAGCATGAATTCAGAGCATCCAAGATAAATGAGTAGCTCACAGTAATAAGAAAATGATACCTGCTGCTGATTTACTCTCTCCCTCACTGTTGCCATTGCTACAGAACCCATTTATCAGTGCTTTGGCAGGGAACATCGCTAACTTCTTTCCTTTCCCTTTATAAACCAACTTCCTCCACAAATAATCACAAGTTTTAATGTTTTTTGAGTGCTACAATAGCCCAATGATTGGAGAACACCATATCAGATTGGAGAATTTAAAGCACTATGACAGTGACAGTCCACTGGGCTAACCTACAGATGAATTTTCTTTTTCAATATTTTGTGCAGTCAAGGGGCAGATGAGTCACTTCCTCTCATCCCGTCTTCCTGGCCATGCACTGAGCCATTTTCTGTTTTAACACTTGCCTCTTTGAGTCTATGGTCTATCAAATAAATTATTATTGAATACACTAGTATTTTATTAAGCTGTGTTCATGAAAGGTGAATATATATCTTGCTGTCTTAAAATCCAGTTGAACCAAACTTCAGAAGCCATTGATTCTAGCAGTGTGTTGGTCAGGCCCTCATTTGTGAGCAGCAGTGAAATGCTGTTGGATATTCAGTGGCCAGATTCCATTACTTTGGCTGAAACCAGAGTTCATCAAGTCAGTGTGGGAGAAGATCACATCTCATAGTAGTGTTCTGAACAGCCCATGCAATCATGCTGCTGAGTCAAAAGGGAGGCGGAAGGCAATTTATTTATATATTAGTTATATCTTTGTTAAAAAAAAAAAGAAGAAAATGATTCATCATTTTTTTTTTTAATCTTGCTGCATGCATGGTACTTTTACTGAGAAAGGCACAACCCTGGCTAAATCAAGATCAGACTTGAGACTCACACCCCTCTGAATCAGGAGCTTAAGTATGTTACTTTAGACCATCTTGAGGAAGCTCTGCTTAGTGCCTGAATTGCTTCTCATTTGCCAGTACCTGGGAAGGGGAAGCTGTGAATAATTGTTCTCTGTCATTACATACTACAGTGCTTGATGTACTGATCTCTCTGATGGCATATCTCCTTGTTCTTTTGTAGCTGGAAAGTCCTGATGAAAGAGTCTTCCTAAGGAGTCTTCCTTTCTACTTCCCACTTACAGAAACAGGTCTCAGTGCCTCAGGCTTGTTTCCTGGGCTAGATGCTATTGAGCACAGTCTTCATAAGATGAAGATGAGCTACAGAGCTATTCCTGGTTATACAACCACAAGTTACTTCTAGATCTCTACTGGGGGTTTTCCTGGTTTTTTTGTTTGTTTGTTTGTTTTTAATTCCTTTCTTTTTAAAAGAAATATTTTTAGTAATCTTTTTGTGTCACTTTAATTCATCTCTTCATTTATTGCTTACCTCACTTGTAGATGAGTCTCAGGATGCAGCAATCTAGTATTTGTCACCTGTTCACTGAAGCATCACTGCAAAACAGACATTTAAGACACTGCAATCCAGAGATGCTTATGCAAAATTTCTCCAAAATTAAAAGGCAATTAGACAAAAAGCAGCTGATTTTATATCCAGTTTTCTTCTAATATTTTTGACTTCTTTAACATAAACAGCTACATTATTAAGTTACACTTAATCAGCTCTGATCCTTCAGGATCACCTGAAATTCTTCCTAGAGACAGCAGAATATGTGGGTGTTTGTTACCTTTCAGAATCTGGTATTACTTAGGAGGACAATGTTGTGCTTTATGTCTTTATTATAGTCCAGTTATGCTGGAGACCACTGTCAGACCTTATCAGGCATGGCCTGTGACTGCTGCCACTGGCTGCTTACCCTCCCCTAGAGGTGCCTCCTCACATCCTTCCCTTCCTCCCAGGCCCTTGTTGTTGCCTTTCTCTGAAACTCAGGACTTGTCACTGCCTGGTCCTGCAATGTCAGTGCAGCTCCCTCCAAAGCTCCCCTGGGAGGTACTGCCCATGCTATTTAAGGCACTTCTGGGGCAGATACCGAGTTCTCAAGCTTGTAAAACAACCCAGAATAGGAATCACTTGCCATGTAAAAACCTTGCAAAAGCAGCCTTCAGTTCTTTCCAGCAGTATGAAAATTTTAAACATGCCACAAAAGATGTGGCAGAAGTTGAACTGAAAAGGGAGTGTGTGCCATGTGGCTGAGCTACTCTGCTGACATGTTCTTATGCTGACCTCCAGCCAGTCTTAGTCTCCTTTGCTGTTTTTCCTTCTAAATAGCTGGCAAGCAGAAGAAAATCCTATATGGCTGAGTTTACTTGTTGTTCATGTTATTCTTAAGTGGTCTGAATGTTGTGATTCTTGTTGGATACATAAGTTAATGGGTTAAATATCATAGTGTGATGTGCACCAGGATTACAAAACCAAATCAGCTAAAGCCAAAGACAAGGCAAAGTCAAACTGAACTGAAACTCCTGCGTAGTGGATTCCACGTGAACACATGTCCCACGCAAGGATATATAATATCCCATTCTAAAGAGAATGTATTTATTGATGGGAAGATGAGGTAGAGTATTAAGTGCTCTGTATTTCATGTGAATGAGGCAATAGCTTCATTAATAATGAATAATAATTATGTCATCTCCCTTAGGTATCTGGTATGCCTTTGCTTATCAATACTTTCCTTCCTGTCAGACAGAAGAATTTTAACAGTTCCAAGGAATAACATTGCCCTTTACTTAATAAGGAGCACAGCTATTTTAGAAAAGAGTGAAAATGTGGGGTTTTGTCAAGTTTGACTGTTCTGAGCCAATATGTACTATTACAATTGTGCACATAGTATTTCTATGTATATCATTGTATAACTACATACACAACAATATATGCATAACAAGGGCATATTGTTTAAAAATGCAGATGTTATTGTACAAATAAGTTGTATTGTTGCAATGCAGTTTAGGAAGAGATGTCCTTTGGAGGAGTGACTTTTCAATCAGTAACATTTTCTAACTTGAACCCATTAGTCATGAGAGAGTTACCACCTGTAAAAAGGCAAGGAAGGAAGTATGTGTCATCAGTCCCCAACAAAACAGATTGTATAAGCAATACCTACATGACCATGATCACTCACAGGGTGTTGGCACCTTCTGAATAGCAGGTACCAAGTTCCAAATCATCCTGCTACTGCTGTCAACATTATTCAAACTCTGTTCTCCCTGGCAACTGAAAGCAGGGGTGAAGAACAGTGGGAGCTGCAAGTTCCCTGATGTAGTCATCTTGTGTGCTCAGCAGCATCCTTATGTTGCATATCTTCATTGCCAAATCCTAGGTGAGTGCACCACATTTTTCCAGAAATGTCACTTGTCTTTCTCCAGAAGGGTTTTCTTTCTCCATTCAAGGCACCTGCTTACCACAAGCCACTGTTCACCTGTCAGAACAAAACATCACAAGGAAGAAAAGTAACACTTCTGTAGGTTCAACATGAGAGGCAGTCAGCAACTTGAGCAGCCACACTTGCAGCTCTGCTTCTAGTCCATCCCAGTGGTCTGGAAGCACAGCTCTATGTGAAGGAATCATGCAGCTTCACCCAGCTTCACTCCCAGTCAAAACTACCAGTAGGACAGCAGCTTTACTCCATTCCCACTTTCATGGCAATGTGGAGGTGTAAAAATATCTTTGAATGCAAAGGTCTCTGTGGTTTACAGCCATGAGTTTTAAGAGTCTCCTTTGGATCACAGATTGACCTCAGAAACTTTTGTAGTCAGAGGTAGAATAAATTTCCCCTAAACTTTCCCCTGAATTTCCCTATGCCAAGTTAACTTTTTTGGGTAAAAAACACTTTTCACAGTGTCTGGCTTATAGTTTCTGAATATTTATGTCTGATGTCCCTGCTATACTCTATAGCTGGTGATTAACAACATCACTGAAAGATCTTTTCATTGTTTAAATAAATAACAAAGACCCAAGCCAAAATTATTTTCAATACACAATAAAATATTGGAAAGATTAAAAACTTTAAAGTCACTAGTGGGTCATTCCAGTTTTTGCCAGAATGAGAAAGGATATTTCCAGTGACCTCAGTGGGATAATTTTCTAACGACCTTCACAAGATTCAGCTCAGCTGCATGTACTTATGGGTCCATTATTCAGCTATCAATATTCAGAACTAAGTACCTTTCTAATCTTTCAAAAGAAACCTTTTCTTCCAGAAAACTGGAACTGAAAATACACTGTTCTCTCAATGAACATAGAGAAAATAGAAAGATTGTTTTCTATATTAGCAGTTAAATAAATGTATATTAAATCGTTACAAGGTTGAAAGTTAAAGTTCCATCTCTAATCACTTCTCTGTGGTGTCACTGAGATGATGATATAATCTAATATAATTATTAGATTTGGAATTACCTTATTCTGTTAAGTGCTATCTTGATTTAATTAGCTGTTCCTGTAATTACATTATTGCTCTTCCATTAGTATTTTATCAACCTTATTCAGAGCTGTATACCTCCTCTGTAATATTTTTAATAGGACACAGTTGATGTGCAGAGATCAGGTTGGTTGGAATTTATGGCAGCTTAACTGTGAAATCAGTGTGTTAGCCACAAGAAAGAAGGAAGAAAAGTTGTACAATCTATTTTCAGACACCATTCAGAATCCATTCAGAAAACACTTGGATATAATGAAATTTTACCTTTTTAAAGTTAAGGACCCTGAGCTCTCTTTAAAGGTAAAGAAGACAATGAAACCTGAGCAATACCTTGGACAAACCCTGTTCCTGTTCTCTCTTGTTTGGCTGGTTTTTAAACAGGTGCACATGAAATACCCATGTGATTGTGTTGTGTGGCACAGTGAGCCATCTTAGAGCAGCAAACTTTGAACTGAAACCCTTTAGTGCCATTTCCATACATGCCAGTAAGAAATTTTTTTTGCGTAAAAATTAGGGAAATTCTCGACCATGTAACAGTTAAATAAGGTGGATAAAGGATGAGTTTGTGCTGTTTTGTGCAGTGTTTTCATGAGTGCTGGCTTCCTGGTTTACCTTGTTTGTGCTTAGTAAGGCAGACTCTAACATGTATAAAAGCTGTCACATGACATGAACGCACACATATTAGGAATCAGAGGAAAATTGAGCGATAAGGATATATGCTCCCACTAAACACTTACATGCATTAGACTGTGCACTTGCAAGTTCTGAAACTAGACTTAAAAACAGAAACCTTTTCTCTCTTTGTTAGAGGAATGTCAGATTTTCTCCAATATAGCACCAGCTACCACAGACACGTGCTCCAATAAGCAGTGTAGTAACTTTTCTTTTTTAATACAATACCTGAAGTTAATTATTTAAATGATAATGACAAATCAGAGAAATTGTGGGAAAAGTGATTACCTGAAAGTTGCCATAGAACCAGCAGAGGGAGCTCCAAATTTTCAATTATTTTTTGTAGAGGAAAATGTCCTTGGAGCCACTGTTGTGAAAAATACTCGTCCATCACTGAACAGGGTGGCTGTCTGCACTGCTTCTTCCCTGATCCCAGGAATCACAACAGCAAAATTATATCACATTTCCTTGGGTAGGAATAATCTCCTGACATGCTAAAAATATAATTTAAATGATCTCTGAGTACCACTGTTTGTTGGAAGAAATAATCATAGTATAATTATAAGAATCTCAACTTATCAAAGGATATGCTAAACTCAATGTATTCCATGTCAGCACTGCCCTTGTTATCTGAAACCATTGCAATTAACAGTAAGCCATGATGAAGAGACAGACTTTGACCTTAAATACTCTTTTCCAAACTAAGACATATGATATTTAAACAGAGTGCACTGGCCTGAGTCACACCATGTTTTCTTATTTTTAGAATTAGTTCCAATATTGAGTGCACTGAAGGAACCTGGAGCATGGAGTGAGGTATGGAGTGCTTCCTTCATGTGCTGCATCAAAAGAAGAGTGGCCAGCAGGTGGAGGGAGGGGATTCTCCCTCCTCTCTACGCTCTGGTGAGACCCCACCTGCAGTGCTGCACCCAGCTCTGGGGCCCCTAGTTTACAAAGGTTGTGGATCTGTTTAGAGCAGGTCCAGAGGAGACCACAAAGATGATCAGAGGACTGAAGTACCTGTGTTCTATGAAGACAGGCTGAGAGTTTGGGTTGTTCAGCCTAGAGAAGAGAGGGCTCTGGGCAGCTTCCAGTACCTAAAGAGGGGCTGGACAGGGACGGGATACAAGGACAGTAGTGACAGGACAAAGGACAATGGCTTCAAATTGAAAGAGGATAGATTTAGATTAGGTATTAGGAAGAACTTCACTGTGAGGGTGGTGAGCACAGATTGTCCAGAGAAGTTGTGGGTGACCCTTCCATGGAAGTGGCCAAGTCTAAGCTGGATGGAGCTTTAAGGAACCTGAACTAGTGGAAGATAATCCCTGCCCATGGCAGGGGGCTTGGAACTAGATGACATTTAAGGTATCTGCCAATCCAAACCATTCTTTCGTTCTATAAGCAGGCCAAAAAACCTAATACACCTCAGTAGTTCTTCCAAATATGGACCCACACAGACCTGAATGCTTGGGCATTACATCTTCCTCAGCTCTGGGCAAGACACTGTCCTGACCAAGGAGGAGGAACCTTACTGGAAATTATTTTACTGTCAAAATCTCAGACTGAAAACCCACACGGTTGCAGAATGAGCTGGTCAGGTGTTCTCCAGATCTCTTTACTAATGTAGTTATGGAAAGTTTCTATCCTTAATTATTTCTTTCAGGAAAAGGAACTGGAAAGACAATAAATACCCACTCAGCACAATGTATTATCACTGAGAACTGCACGATTTAAAGCTCCTTGTCAGCAGTGTCCAAGGCAAGGATGGCTTTGGTGCCACTCATCTTTTTCTTAATAATATGCTTATGCATTAGCATGGGCATTAAGCTGATTAACATGAGCTTAATTGGTAGCAATCCAGATTTGAGCTGAATGCTCTTGAAAACTCTTTCTCCTTGAATATTATGGTGGAAGACTTTTCCTCTCTCTGGGAAAAAAAAATTATTCTTTTCTTCTGATAGCAGCCCACAAAAGCTTCTGAGCTCTAATCAAACAGCTTTGAGCAGTACTATAATACAAGATCATCAGAGGGGTATTGTCACGTTCTCTGTACCATGTCTTCGCCAACTTCCTTCTTCCAAGTCAAGATAGTAACATACTTTCTGTATCTGGTAATATTTGTATTTCTTTGCTCCTGATTTCTGGTGAAGTATCTACCACTCCTCAGCTTTGTCCGGGTGGCCCATGAATGTTTTGGCTAGGGAGACTGTTACTGAATCCTAATGCTTCCCTCCCTTTCAAGTGCTTGTTTGGTGGGTGATTAAAACTCCACAGGATTTAGCCAGTTTGCTCCCTACCACACTTATCTAACACACCCAGAAGTGATGACAGCTGGCTCATCAGCAAAACTGGGTTGGGACCTCTGGGATCTGGGGACAAAATTGCCAAGGCTTTCGCCTTGCACTGATATGAGGTGTAAATTGAAACTCCAGCATCTGGATTGTATCTGTAATACAATCCTGATTGCTTTTAACTTCAGCTTAAAGGTTTTCAACAGTTTCTTAATCAGTGGGCCTTCTTCACTGCTTTGCTGGCAGCTCCTCCCAACAGGCACCTCCATCTACCCTGCTGGCTGAGCCTGGCTCTCAGGCTGTGCTGGGTGGGAATCAGCTGTGCCTGCTGCTTTGGGCTCCAAGCAGGAGCAGGGCCTGGAGAGCCTGCCTGTATCTGCCACTTCATCACAGGTTCTAGACATTCAGGAGAGGTTCAGGCTGGACATCAGGAAGAATTTCTTCATTGTAAGGGTTGAAATGGGCTGCCCAGGGGAGTGGCAGTCACTACCATCGGAAGTGTCCAAGAAATGACTGTAGGTGACAGTGCCATGATCTAATTGATATGGTGGTATTCAGTCAAAGGTTGGACTTGATGATCTTGGAGTCCTTTCCAGCCTTAGTGGCTCTGTGATTCTGTGTCACATCCAGGTGCAAGCCTGAGGACACTGCAGATCTGCCCACCAGCAGATCCCTAAGCAAAGCTTGTGCAGGTACTTCCAGCACAGAATTCAGCCATCAGTGACCATAGAGAGACTGGCAGTCATCACTGAAGGTCTTAAAGGCAAATTAAACAAGCATTAGCCTGTCTTGGGAGAGGACAGCGCACCACTGGGGGCACTCTAGAGATTCCCTTCCTCTGATGAGGGAGGAAACACACATATCACAGGTGCCTACAGATACAGAGGTATTCCAGTACAGGTAAACCTTTAGGTATTGTATCCCATTGTGCCGTGTATTTGCCAGCTGTGTGCCTTGGACAAAGACATACAAGTTGCAGATTTTAAACAGTTCATTATTCATTCACTGAACAATTCCCATTCTGAGTCAATGAACTCTGTTTCTCTGTTCAGGACTCAAGATAGCATGGTTTCTTTTGAGAGTGTGAGTGAGTTAGTGTGTTTTATTTTAAACATATTCCTCATATATCCAAGTTACAATTATGTTGCCAACAGGCTTTGTTATTTGAAGTTCACGAGTGATGGATATGTTAACTTCGGGTCTCTAACTAATTTTAAAATATTAATTATAGGAAGCACATTACCTAGTTTATTAAAGAATTTCAGGGATCTAATCTAAACACCACACACATGTTTTCTAAAAATCCAGATATAATCTTTATTTTTAGTCTTAACATGCTAAACTCATATCTGGGAATCTAAACTATATAAAAACAATTGCTTCATGAACTCACAGTGTCCCCAGGTTGATATTGCTGTAGACTCTCAGTAATTTTACTTCTTCATCCAAACTGCCACTGTTGGAGCCTCTTAACTGTTCTATTTGAGATGTCTAAACCAGACAAAAATTACAAGTAATATCTGGTTCCTATTACTGCCACAGAACCACCACCCTCCCTAAACTGAGAGTGTTTGTGATGCCAAAAAGCTTAATTGGGCCATGGTGTCAGTTTAAACTGTACAGGATATGAGCATTACATGTTTATTAAATTTAACTGTCTGTTTCTGGATCTGGGGTGTCTGTTTGCTAGGAGAGAGCAGAAGCAGAGATACTGGGTTTTAAATTAATCAAAACCAGTATGCTGAAATTCATGCAGAAAATGAAGTGGCAGTCAGAATTACAGTATTTATTGTATTATCTCAATTATAGTGGTCTTATGACCAAGCAGAAGCTGAAGAAAGGGGTGGCTTTCAGAACTGGTATTCTGCAAGCATATAGGTGGCTTTTTCTGGCTTCAATTTGGAAAAATTGACTGGATAAATGATTTAAAAAGTCATGTGAAAGAACATTTTTGATGTGCATGCAACATGCAGATGTTCCTTAGGTACTTTCAGCTATGTGTAAATTATAACACATGGGAGCACTTTCTACGTCCTGGGTCGAGGAACATGCCCCAAAGGCATCCCATCTTTGTTGTGTTTAGATGTTAACATGCACCACTCCTTTTCATTTGTCCATATGCTTGATTCCCTGGGAAAAAATTGGATGCAGCCCTGGAAGGCAGCACTACAAGCTTCTGTCAGGAATTCAGCTATGAAATCCCCTGAAACACAGGGGTTAGAGCATTCTTTCATAAAGTGAGCTCTTGATTAATAATACTCCTTCTTAAGATTATTCTTAGACAGTCCCTGACATGTTCACCATCATTTTTTGCTTTTGGGGGAGGTAAATTTGACACTTAACAGTGTCAAACAGCCTTTCTGCCCAATATGGCTGAAGTCTAATAGAGAATTGAGGGAAAAGTGACTCCACTAGGAAACTTCTCGTTCATTATATTGTAAAGGGAGGTCACAGGAAGCCTGTTTCCTTCACTGTAGCTCATAACATCTTGGGATGTGAAAACTTTATGCTTTGTTGCCTCAAGTTGCAGAATGTTCTGGTGATGAGGCTGGTGATCTTCTGAGGAGAGAACAGAGGAGAACATGTGAGAAATAGACTGGAAAGGAAAAGTAACTCAAACCCACCTAAGCTTAGTTTTAATGCTTGATGGAATCAGTAAGCATATCAGTTAATATGTTCTTCCTGCACTAAAGAGATTTATTTTCTGGTACTAAATATGGTGTATAGGCTTATTTTTAGACAGCATTACGCAGTTTATGCTCACTCAGACAATAAGCTCTGGGGCGTTGATGACAAAAATGGTTGGAGTAAAAATAGATGGTTTCCCTCTATAATCTTTCAGCTTCTTGGAACTGGATATTTCTTAAGGAACTGATGTAAAAATAAACCTGCCAAAACGAAAAGGCCAGCAGACAGCATCTCTCTTTCATGTGAGCTGATAGCTTGCCAATGTGGACTCTCCATTGTTTTCTTCCAAAGTATGTTCTACACTGTGTAGTCTTCCAAGACTTGTAATCAAACAGAATCTGCTGATATATCAGCATCTGATACCAACTTCCTCAAAGAATTCTTCTCACCTATCATCACACATATTGTCACACTCTTGTATAATCCTTTATTTGTTAGTCAATATCTAGTGTGCAAGTAGGTACCCTTTCCTTTGGGTGTCTATATAACAGAAAGGGAATTCTTGATAAGAAATAAATCAAATTTAGCTGTTGCTGTTTAATAGGACTAATCCTCTGGACATGACAACACCACCACCACCATCTACCATTGAACTGGCAATATCTGTTTGCGTCTTCTGGCTTTTCAAATATAACCAGTGTAGGCCTCAGTTGATCTGTTAGGGGTTTGCACAGCTGTCATCCCCAGCAGGACTTGAAAATAAAGCATCCTCCACATGCCATGGCCTCTCTGAAGAACACCCACAGTTTTTTGGGGGCAGCAAAGCAGAATACAGTCCCACATACAGGGACCTGTGTTCAAGATCAGGTTGGACAGGGCTTTTAGCAACCTGGTCTAGTGAACTGTGTCCCTGCCCATGGCAAGGTGCTTGGAACTAGATGATCTTTAAAGTCTGTTTCAACCCAAAAAAATCCTATGATTCCATGGATTTAAAGGCCAGATCATCAGTTAGTATTCAGGCTCTCTCAGGCAGATCAGTTTCCTGTGCTATCCCACCCAGATTTGATTGAGCAGGGCAAAATAACTCCCAAAGCCAGATGTAATGGAAATGGCTGTGCAACAAAACATAACTCTGAACCAGGCTTGTGTGCTGGAAATAGAACATGGGGGCAGGAGGTTAGGAAATAAACACCTGTTTAAAGGAACAGCAGCCTTTTGTTCCTTGGGGCTCTCTCGTGGCTGTGCTGTGGTGCTCCAAGCTGCAGTCTGCCTAAGCAGCTGCTGGCAGCTGCAGCCACCAGCTGTATCCAAGGGGATCCCAAGAATGGACCCAGCTCAGCAGCCGTGAAAATAGTACCCTGAAGACATAAAGCAATTGTTGGTCTGCATGCCAGGGGAAATCAGTACTGACTAAAGGGAGAAATGCACTCTTCTGACTCACTTTATGAAGCCTGTTCTCACTATTTGAATTCATTCTTCCCCAGTGATTAAGTGTCAAGGTGATACTTTTAATAGTTGTATATTTCTTTTGCATTTGATATTTAAAGAGAGAGGAAAGATGAAAGGATGAAACTCCTAGAATTAATGCACATTGACCCCTAACCCTAAGCAGTGGTATGACCCTTCTGTAAGTCTATCCTCTGTAAGTAACTGTACCCAAGAAATAAATATTAGTCCTTAACAGCTGTCCTGGAGATTACATCCCTATTACTACTCATCTTGAACAGAGTAAACTAAATAAGTTAAATGAAGTTATCAGATATGATCTTATATTCAAAGAAGCAGTGCCACTAAAATAATACTATACATTCAGCAGTCTAATGTAATTATTAAAGTGGAATGTGGTCTGTTTAGTAGCATATTGATTAAAGCCACTCTCTCTTAATTTGTAGCAACACTACCTCTGCTGGCAGTGGCTTAGACCTTGTTGGTATAATTACATCTTGGACAATATCTACAATACAGCAGTGAATGATGTTAATGACCAAAATTTATCATACAGAGTTTTCAGATTTGCAGCAAAGTATCTAAACCCAGTGTTAAAAGGGAGGGCTTGTACTTGTGGGAATAAATGATGAAAAGTAACAAAAGGCTAGAAAGCATAAAAGCTTTTCTTTTTCTTGTCTAGAAAAGAAAAAAAGTGACTTATGTTCCTTTCTATGTAGGTTGATGCTGGGGGAGAGGGGGGAGTTCTCAGAAAAGGGACTGTGAGATGTGATGGCATTCTTCCTTTGTCCCTCCTTCCTGCCTTTGCTGTCCCACCTTTAATTCCTTCTCAGTGACCCCATTTTTCACTTTTCACATAATTTTTCACTTTCTTTAGTGCTGCCCTCGTAACCTCAATCTATGATTTTGTGCTTTTATGACTCTTATTTTTACATAGTTCTTTTCACCTTGGATCTGTCTCCTGAAAGCACCCACCTGTGCCTATCCCCAAGAATGCTCTTTCACTTCTTATCTCTTCCACCGTGGGTTTGTATCTATTCTGTATTGATAGAATGTACATATATATATGTGTATATGCCAGATCTCAGATGATGAACATACATAAAAAACCCATTTACAAAAAAAATAATCCCAGTGAAGTTGAGCATGCCCAGGCTTGCCAAGGAGCTGTGCCAAGTGTGTCTCACACCAGCCTGGTTAGGCAGTCACTGAGCGGAATGGTGATGCTTTGAGCAGAGCAGCTGATACACTGGGTAGATGAATCCAGCAGCCTTGCCTGTCTGCAGGCAAAAGGCTGGGGGAAAAAAAGGACAAAGGTGATAAAAACTAACCACAGACTCCGTTGAGGAAGGCATTTAAATGGATTTTATGGTTGGTAAAGAAGAAATCTCCTTCCACTGCATGCTTCATCCCGTTCTAAGATGTCTCTTTAAAATGGCATCCTGCCTGAGCTGACACACTTCTGACGTGCTCTCATCCCAAAATGTTTGTATTGCAGGGCACTTACAGTGAAACCAGGCATTTGGGGCACTGCCCAGTGACGTTTACAGATACAGTTCTGGGTGTGAACTTGTCACAACTGTGTCAGCTCTGCTGCATGACTGCCATGAGTAATACAGTGTTTGGCATGATATTTTTAAGGCTTGTTCCTGCAGTGATGTTATTGAGAATGCCCTTTTGTATTTTTAAAGAGTAATTTTCTGATTCCCTGTGGATTTGGTAGAGAGAAAAAAGAGGACCAGGGTTGTGGTGGGAGAAGCTTTGTAAGTAGGAATTCCTGTGTTCAAAAAAGAGAGGAAAAACAGCAAAAGAAATCCCACTGGTAATACAGTCAATCTTTAAATCCTGCTTGTGGTTTTTTTTTTTCCAGTTGTGGAGTGAGCAGTACTGGTTTACGTGCATTTGATCTTCTTATGTAGAGACGAAAGAAATCTCTTCTTCCTTGATATCACATGTAAAGTGAAACGTGCAGTTTATTGCTGAAAAGGTGATGGGTTCGTGGTAGGTGCACCGAGGGAAAGCCAAAGAAAAGTAAATGCTTCCAGCAGAGGGAGCTCCAAAATCTGGTTTCCCCCCACCCTTCTTTTTTTTTTTTTTTTTTTTTTTTTTTTTTTTTT
>VWYP01024652.1:34466-57648 GCA_013400435.1 Pycnonotus jocosus
AAAAAAAAAAAAAGAGCTGGAAGCCATTTGTGCAATTTGGAGCTTCCCATCACCAACTCCTGATTGCGTGGTGACTGTGTTGGGCCCAAATAATCAGAACACAGGATGTGCCTCCAGCAATCTGTTTTGTTCCCCTCTTCCCCTACCCTTTTTGATTTGCTTCCAAGAGTTTCTCAGGAGTCAGGATGATGGCTGGGCACCTAGAATATCTCAACAGCAAGCCACTAATTTAGGTGTAAATTTAGTGCTTTAGGCTTGTTTTTCAAGATGTTTACTGATGCTTGGGCATGCAAATATTGAAACATTATTTGTCACACTGCAAAGAATAATTACTAAACAGTTAGGTTCTGATTTTTTTGTGCATTTTAAATGTGTTGAAGTTGTGTCACAAACTATTTCTTTTAAATATGGTGCTTTTTGAAGTCAGCCTGTCTTACAGAGAATGGAGAAGCAAAACTTCCATCTGATACCTTTAGCTCAAAGCCTGCTCACATCGCAGCTCCTCTCCCTCTGACATGGTGCCAGGCAGAGCTGGGAGATCAGATTAATTCCTGGAAGTCCTTGTGGTCTCAAACCACAGCTGAATTCCCTCTTCAAGTGCTTTTCAGCAGACCTAATTTCAGGAATTGGCTCCTCAAGTTTGCTCTGTCTTATGTCAAGCCTGCCCAAAGGAATATTCTTTCTTAAAAATCAAGATGTTCTCAAGATCATTTTTCTCTGTAACTTTTCCCTCTCTCCTGCTTCCACCATCCTGTAGAATTTAATCTATTCTTATATTCTTATGGTNAGTGTTGAAAAGATAATTGTTCACTTCATTGGGCATCTGTTTTTTCTTGTTGCTCCTCTTTTTTATCAGTTTAGAGCTTTGTGCCTGGTTCTTAACTAATTTGCAGCTGTGTAACCTCCAGTACCACAGTTTTCCAGCTCTGTATATCTGAAATACACACTGCAACAAGCTTGCCCTCTGAGTATGGGATTTGAGGGAGAAACACATAGATCAGACCCTGCTTTTGATCTGGCTCCTCTTCTCTTACATTCCTACGGCCTGACCTCAGCCTGTGACAAACACAGGCTCTGCATTCACCCCACAACATGGCACAGCTGGAATAGGATCCCTGTATTTCCAAATGTCTCTGTGCCTCTGCAGGAGCTCCGGCTTGCTTTCCAACCCCAAGCACCCCCAGATAGACTATCTTCTGATTTTCTTTTTCTTATTTCCATTTTTCTTTCCCCATGCATACCCTTTTACTCTGGAAACGTGTAATTTAAAAGCTTTCAGCAACCCACAAACCACTGCACTAATGCACATCAGGCCTTTCAGCGAGGAAGCTCCTGCCCTTCCTGAGGGGATATGGGCTGTGCCTGTGGCATCAGCAGTGGTATCATCAAATCCTAATTGAACTGTACATTTCTTTTTCCAACAGAATTCAAAAGGTAGATTCAAAACCGAACTGACCCTTAATAAATGCAATTAAGCACATAGTTTTTCTGTTATTTGTCTCACTAGTTTTATGCACTAAGAAGCTCACAGATTCATAGAGGTTGAGGTTTTCAAAATGAGCACATCAATAGTCAGGAAGCTGAGGCCATTTTCTTGGTGTTAAAGCTCTTCTTAAATTCAGCAAGCTTTGAATCCAGTCAGCAATTTGTGTGTTAGCAATAACGTCAGGAGAACGAGAGAATTATATTTTATCCATAGTTTTTTCTGGTCTAGAGAAATACAGAAAGCTGGAAGTTCAGAAATATTTCAGGTTTTCTACTTGGTTTCTATACATCTTTTTAGAGCTTATAGAAATATGAAGAATGGTGATTTAAAAAAAAAACAAACAAACCAACCACATACACAACCACTTTGATGTGTTTTTCCAACAAGCAGCATGACTTCACATCACAGAGAGGGAAGATGTCCCTTGTGATACATGGCTGGGTTTAGCAAAACCAGCTGGGGATGCACCTGTAATATCCCTGGAAGGAATGGGTGAATGGGGGGATGTCCCTGCTGGAGCTCATCATTATGAAAACTCTATGCTGTTACAAATATATTAACATCCTAACCCCAGGATCCAGTGGGACTGTTCACCAAAATTATTCCATTTACTTCCTCCAGTTCCTTCTCATTTCCAAATCCTCTCACAGACTAGGCAGCCATGGTTATTAGTTCTGTTTTCTAACATAGGTTCCTCTTTGGTTGTTTATCAGGGTTGATGTGTGATACTCTAAGAATTGTTCATGGCTCGATGTTTCCAAGTCAAAGAAGCCCTTTGTGTATTTATGAGTGAGATGTAAAGCACTGCTGTTTTCTCAGGCAAGGTCTGAGGACCCCTTAGGGTAAGCAACTAAAATTGATAAAGTATGAGAGAGCCCCAGAGAGCCTTTTAAAAGGCTTTAGAAGGCAACAGAATACCCATAGGCTATGTCTCTACACTAGAAAGTAGAACAGGACCAGGGCACTGGTCTGCAATCATGTGTCTTGTTTAATTGTTACAGTGCTCTGTGGCGCAGATTTGCCAGCTAATGCCAGCTATGCAATACTGCTGGAAACAAAAAGGCTTGGATGCCTCAGACCTTTCCTAATGGGTGGCTCAGATATGACCATCATGTCTGGAGGCAAAAGGGAACAGTTTGTGTACATGTGCCAGGCCATGCTGCATTGCTTCAGGTTATGGAAAAGTGTCTAGCCTGTTTTATTTACTACTGGAGATGTAGCCTTACAGTTTTACTCTTTGTGCTGCCACTGATTTTACAGAATAGCATCAGTGTGAGGCTCTGAACATCTGTCATGCTGTTTCTAGGTTGCTGGCAGCTTTTAATTCTAGGTTAGATGCATCTGTAAAATATACAGTCACAGCAACCCCTGTGCTCTGGACTTAGCTTGCTGGTAATCTTCAAAAAGTCACTTTTTTTTTTTTCCTTGCATTATTCTCTTCATTATAAACCTCCTTGTAACTGTAAATTCCTTGGTAGCACTCTTCTGTAATTCAGTCAGGCTGGTAAAGAGACTCCCCATGTAGGAACAGCAAGTCTGCAGACCACAGAGCTGCCTCCACCATTTGTTCCAGACAGACCTGCCAGGAATCAGCCGGTTTGTCCTTGTTTGGTAGCTTTACCAAAACTCAGGGAAACCTGTTAGAGTTTATATTAGTAAAACAGTAGTAAAACATTGTTAACTACTCACTTACTTAGTTGTGAAGAAAAAATACCTCTACTAACTAAGGTGCTGCAGAGAGAAACGTACTCACATCAGAGGCTCCCCGGGTTACAATATGGAGATTTCAGGTTTGTGAAACATGTTAACACATTAACATTCAGCATTATTTTCCCTTCAGGACCTTAAAGGGAACATTTTCATAAACGATTATATCAAATAAAACATTGCTATGAATAACATTTTATTTTATGCCTCAAGAGAGGCAAAGATGTTGGATTTTGGAAATATACAAGCAGAGCACGAATCACCTAATCCCCGTTGCCTGGTGGTTTCCTCCCTGGGAGAGAGATGTGTGAGCAGCACTCTGGCAGAGCATTCTCCACCTCCTGCAATGCCCCTGCATTCAGGGCTGCCGGTCACATGGGCATGGCCCTTGTTGGAGCCCTCAGCAGTGATAAAAGAGGTTTCAGAGGGAGGTTTTCAGCCTTGCCCAGCCTTGCTCCTTGGCACACATCCCTTCCTCCTGGGGAAGGGCAGCCAACTGGATCCCCAACAAAGGCACCACTTCCAAAGTGGTTTATAGGAGTGCCAAAAAGAAGGACAGTTTTTACCAGACGTGCTGGGAGAGACTGAAGAAAACGAGGGCCAAAATTTCTGTATCCCTTCTTTCCTTGTTGTAACTGCTTGCAGGTATGCAGGGACAGAATGGAGAGACCTGGCAGGGTCAGACACAGACATGCACTAAAGAAGTGATGGAGAACCTGACCAAAGGCCTATCTAGCCCAGGTTTTGTGTGTCAGTGAGCTGAACGAGGCCATTACAGAAGGAGTAGATGCTGCAGAAAAATTAAAAAACTGTGAGAAGGGAAATAGTTGCAAGATGTCAAAAAGATGTCCTGAGGTGGTAGTGAGAGGTCTCAGCGCAAGTGCTTGCTCCAACAGGCAGAGAGAGAGGCTGACATGTTGTGGGAGGACCAGAATGGGGAGGACCCCAAAATGGATCTGCTTAGGCTAGGAGAGAAATTCCAGCTGTGGCAGGAAGCAAATGGACTGGAAGTACTTGTCTGGAGAGAAGCAGATGAGAGGCTCAGAAGTTCACAAACAATGGACTGGGCATGGGGCTCCATCAAATGCTGAAAATGCCCAAGACCAACATAAAGAAAGGCTCATGGGGTGGGATAAGGACAGGGACAGATCACTCACCAGTTATCATCACAGGCAAACCAGAGCAGCTTAGGTGTACACCTGACACCCACACAGGGTCAACCCATCAATGGAATATAATTGCACTTGTGATTAAAAGAAACTTTTCACCACAAATAAAAAACCTGATGTGCAGGGGGAAAAAATCTACCTGATATTTTTTGGTATTTGTTTGTATAATGACCATCTGCTTCCCAAAAGCTGTAAAAAAGTTTTCTGTTGATGTTTTTTTATTGCAATGAGTGTCAATATGTTGTCTTTCTTGTTATCACAGCATTGGACTCTATTATCTGATACTACTGCAAACTGATTGGTTCCTAATAATAGAAAATAGGTCATAAATGAATGTCCTAATTTTTTCTGAATTAGGGGCCAAAAAACTGGAGCAGATTTAAAAATACTCATGAGGTTTATATCCTACAGGGAAAGATGGTGATGATCTTTTTTTGGGCCAAAGCTGCCTTAAAATGTTTGTGAGCATGTGAAGTTTTTCACTGCTACTAATAAATGGCTAAAAATCTGTTTTCTCTTGTTTAAAGTAAGGAAATAAAGAGGTTTAGATCAAATATTAGAAAAAGGTTCTTCACCCAGAGGGTGGTTGAGCACTGAAACAGGCTCCCCAGGAGAGTGGTTACAGCACCAAGACTGACAGAGCTCAAGAAATGTTTGAAAGGCACATGGTGTGATTATTGGGGTGTCCTGGGCAGGGCCAGGAGTTGGACTTCAGTGATCCTTGTGGTTCCATTCTAAAACACCATGTTCTATGATTTGAAAAGTGGTCCAGCTTTTAGGCTGGTGGTACAGTGGTGGTCACCAGGCTGTGCACAAGGTTTTGGTTGTTTAAGACTTCAGGACCTAAATGTCACACAGTAAAGTGGCAGCCTCTGAAGCCCAGTCAAATTGAAGTTTAGTACATGAAGAAATACTAAATTGTTTTAGACTTTACTGTCCCTCACTAATGACTGATTTGATGTGGAATAGCAGCCCACTGCTCACCAAAGGTTTGTTGAACATTATCATATTTTTTTAATAAAGTGGAAGTCTACTCTCTAGAAAATCAATAATGGTAATTGTCAAGGGGAAAGAGAGCATTTACAAGAGCATGTAGTAACAAGACAAGGGAGAATAGCTTCAGAGTGAGAGAGGTCAGGTTTAGATTAGATATTAGGACAAAAAGTTTTACCGTGAAGGCAGTGAGGCACTGAAACAGGTTGCTCAGAGAATTTGTGTATGCCTCATCTGTGGAAGGGCTCAAGGCCAGGCTGAATGGAGCTCTGAGAAAGATGATCTGGAGGAAGGTGTTCCCACTCACAACAGGGGGATTGGAACTAGGTGATTTTCAGCATCCCTTCCAACCCAGCCCATTCTATGATTCCATGATAAGTGGCCACCCCGGGATTTCAGACTCTTTTTCTCCTGTGCTGATGCAGAGGCAAGGAAAGAACAGACAACATGCCCGCAGCCTGCAGCTCAATCAAGGTATTTGTATATGGAGAAGTATCACTGTTCAGTAAAACAAATGTTTGTTTCCACCTTCCTTTGAAATCACAGGGCAGGGACAGTGCTGCTGTTCCTCTCTGCCTGCAGGCACAGAGCACTGTGAGGATGTCTGTGAAGAGCCAGGAGGCTGCTGGGGTGCAGCTCTATGTAGGAGTTCAGTGCTGGGACCTTGCTGCTTTGGTGCAGTCACTTTGAAAAGGAATCCTGGATGAATGGTGTCCTTTTCATAAGCCCCTTTTCCTGCCCATATTTCGCAGGCAGGTTTTTCAGCCATTTGTGTTAGTCTGGAGCTGTTTTCTTGCTCTTTGGTTTCCTTCCAAGTATGATCTCTGAAAGCTCTTCACTAGCTCACATTTGCAGGCTGTGAAATGCATGGCAGGTAGTGGGGAAAACAGGAAGTTTCAACGTAATTCCCAGAGGTGATGTGTGGGATTGAAACCAAAACCTGGTTTATGTTTGTTTTGGCCGGCGTAGCTGGAACCTTGTGCTGTGGAGTTATTAATGTGCAGCAAAACATTCCAGTGGGTATGCACCCATGGACCTGCTGACTTCTTGTTACTGTATTTAAAGAGATGCTGTAGAAAATAAAACCTAGTTTATCCAGTGAACTTTAACAGCACTGCATCTGTTCAGATGACGCAGTTTCTAAGAGTATGCTTTTTTAAGAGCTCCTGTTACTTATCTGATCACTCCATGGGCCAGGACATAGAATCCTTCACACAACTGCAGTTTCCTACATTCCCTGCTACTCATTTATCTGACAGGAGGAAAAGGGAGAGTAACAACTCTATGACTTCACCCTCTTCAGCACACTGAAGGTTTTTCTCCATGGGGTCCTTCCTGGAGTTAGTTCCTGCAGTACAGCACAGGCTGCACTCCAGTGTGGTGGAATTTTGTATATGCCCTTTCATCCATTTTGGGCCTGTCTTTGCAAATGCTTTTGTCTGCCTCACCTCCTATTGAATTATACTCTAATTTCCGGCTTTTTTTAAACAAGAAAACAGGAGCCAGTGTCAGGCATGTGTTCACTGCTCAGCTCTGTGGCCAGCATGAGGAAAACAAGATTGAGAAAAAAGGACATTAGCAAACACCAAAGACAAAACTCACTCTGATCTGTAATGAAATCATCTCTAGAAGTTCCCTCCATCCCCAGAATTAGAGTCTGGACTGTGTTCTGAAGCATGAGGAGGCAGAGGTATAATCCTCAAGTTATTCTGGTACTGCTGTGAATTAGGGTCTGCCTAGAACTGCATAGTGCATGTCAGCAGTTTGCTCCTGTTGGAGAGTAGCCTGTCCAATGGAATTTCTGTGGCTAAAACCTCATACTGGATTTTGAACAATTTTTTCAGTGCTGATCACATGAAACCATACCCATTACATGTAACAGCTAGCACTCATTCTGCTACCCTCTCAAGCATTTAGAGCTGAAAACCCAACTAGAACTTGGCAACCCAGTTAGGAATGGCAGCATTATGGAAGAATGTATTTTCCTCTTTCCTGTTCAAGAAACTACTGGATGTGGCACTTAGGGCTATGGTTTAGTTGATATGGTGGTGTTCTGTCAAAGCTTGGACTAGATAACCTTGGAAGTTTTTTCCAACTTTAATGATTCTGTCATTCATGGGGTTATTTTTCCCTCAGCTCTATACTAGTGTCCTGGGAAGATGTGGGAGATAATTGAATTTTGGTAGAGGGTGGCTAGAAACTGGGGAAGGAGGATGTTCTTTCATCTTCACTGTACACTGCACAGTTATAAATAGTAATTTGTATGAACAGTTCAAACAAAAAAAAAAGGATATGCCCTACCACAGCTTACCTTAAGGTTTTTACCTGCTAATTGAAATTTATCTTCCACTTAACTGCCTTTCTAAAGTCATTAGCATTGTTCAGCTGGGGAAATAGCTAAATTGTAACTGAGACTGGTGGGCATAACAGACAAGCATAGAAAGCAATCAAGCTGTTTTCAGTAACTGAATATCCCAGGCTTGCAGCAAAGTTTAAGTATGTGCTGGGCTATCCAATGCTGGCTGATGAAAATGTCTAATATTACACTGATTCCTGAGGCAAAGGGCAGCAGGACTCATTGTATTCTGTGTAAACAAGCAGGATAGTATCAAAAGGTGAATAAGCAGGACTGTGACAAGATATATTGCTATTGCAGTAGACATAGGCACGCCAAAGCCATCTTAAAACTAATGCCTTGACAACTTCCTGAGCTTGTCAGGTAGATGTTGCACACATTGGTTTCTGCACTTCCACAGCTGTCCTGCTAACATCATGCAAGTATTTAGTTTAAAACCAGGTCTATCATGGCCATGGGACTCAAACTTGGAATACAAAGAGTGCTGGTTTCCCCAGACAACTAAAATGATCCCTTAAACCTTCAAAACTAGCTTAAATGTCAGGGCAGAAAGAGATTCTAGTCCATACACACATTTAGGGGCACTCTTCCTGCTCCCACTGAAAGTGGGAGCTCCATACCAGATTGACTGTCTTCCGTTCTTAACATTGCTATGTGTTTTGAAGAAGGAAAGTCCCCATGATGTACCTTGCCAAAGTCACAGGACATCACAGCCACCTCTAGACTGGCGGGACACAATGCTGGTATGCCCCATCCTTTATTTCAGTCATGACCCTAGACCTGGTTCAGAGACCTGGTCCTGTGTCAGTCACTCATGACAGTGAGACCCATCTTCCTTTGTGTGGATGCTCAGAGAATCCAGTCTGAGGGTGGGCCAGGCTGCAGCATTTCTAAGTATCTCCAGTGGCACTGTTTCTGCTCTTCCAGCTCAGTCACTCTACTGTTGGAGCGTGTGTCATTTCTAAATGTGATAAAAAATTTGTTAGTGGATGTGCAAGTAGCACATTTCCAGTTTCGGATAAAGATACCCACTTTTCACCTTTCTACCATGAATTCTCCTAAACTGCTGCAGAGACTGTAGCTGGAGGACTTCAGTTTGCTTACAAATAATGAGAATGAGGGCTGGTGGTGTAGAATTTACTATTTTTGCTCCAAGACAGGAAACCAAGCTTTTGTTGTAGTCTGATTCCATCCAGCTGACCTTGCTGCTGTCCTCATCTTATCACAGGCTTGTCTGAGTCACCTCAATTCTTGTCCTAGACATTTGCTCGTAGTTCTGTCACCAGTTACAGCTCAGGTCATAGCCACAGGAGAAACCACAGTGGAGACACTGCAGGCAGCTGCTGGTCTGGTACATACAGGACCCTGTTCCAAGACCATTAGCCAATGTTTCTACCTGAGCTTCCCTCAACAGATGTGAACAGCAGCATTTATTTGCATCATATATGGCTTCTTGTGTGGCCTGAGTACCCTCATCCCCTTTGTTTCTCATTTGTCCATACTCTCCCTTCATTGTTCACTCTTTTTCACTTTTTTCAGGTAAGCCAGTGCAGTAATGCTCTACATAAAAGAATTATCAGACTATGAACTCCCCAAATGTGACAGCTGTTAGTGATATGTCCTCCTAAAAATCCATTCTTAAATCCATAAACCCTCAGACATTCAACTGAATGCTGGAAAGTTTTGCGTCAACATGGATGTTTCAGTGAGACCATCTGGGACTTCTCTAAATGCATGGTGTTTTAAAACACTTAGCTCAGTTTTATGCATTTTACCTGCAGATCTTGAACTATTGTAGCATCTTTTCTCTCCTCCAAAACTTTTTTTCTATGCTTAGATTAAGAACTGAGGGCAAACTGTGCTTGGCTAATGAGTTGCAGGAGAGAATGAAAGAGCAGAATGGGAGTAATTTTGAAGGGTTCAGATCATCTATGCACACAGGCCTTGAATAATCTGGGCTTGTGGATGCTTCCAATGTACCCCTTCTTGCTCTGCCCCATTAAATTGAACAAAATGCAGCTTCATAATATAATTACCAATATGCGGTTGAGTCATTAAAGGAGTAAAGCTGCAATATACTTTGCATCATTTGCATCTTTTCATCTGAGGAACAAAGTCTAACTATACAATCTCATTTATAAAACCTCCTCATCCTTACATAGGGAAAAAAAAAAACAAACCCACTTTTCACTTCTGTAGATTGCCATAAATAATACTCAGAAAGGAATTTTAAAACTGTACACCAAATTCAACTCCCATGAAAATATGCATTACTTCTTCCAAAGTACCAGAGCATGGATTTACCTACAAGTAAATCCTGTCCCTATATGGCTGAATTTAGTCAGAGACCTCTGCAGCCTCTCTTAGGTCATTAGTTCAGGTTATTCAGAGCCTTTGGAGACCACACCAGTGGAGTGTGAGCAGCACTAACCAACCCTGTGCTCCAGTTTTACAGAGCCACATAAAGCAGCAGGGGAAGCAAAGATGATAAATCACACTTGCTGGCACTTCAGTGAAAAGATTAGTATTAATGGATTAGGAATCCAATTAACCACTCCTCTTCTTTTAGCAAAAGCTGGCATGTCAAAGGTTGCTGTCTCTCATGAGAATAGTGGGGTGCAGATGGCTGAAAATCGTGACATGCTTTGATGCAAAATAAAATTTTGGCCCCATCGTTTTGTTTCCAGCTTTGGACCTCCTAAGGAAAGCAACCCTGTCACTGGCTGGCTGGGCTCCTCCACACAGCCACTTCCATCTGTAGCCATCTTTCCATGCTAATCGAACAGATTTCTTATCCAGATTGGTCTCTGTTTGCCAGACAGTGTTACAGGGCTGTCAACAAATGGACTGCAAATCAGCTTTGTATTTGTTTAAATGAAGTTTCTTCTCTTGTCTTTCACACGTCTTCAGAGAAGCTCAAGGTCAGCAGTTAGAGGATTTTTTAAAAAGAAGAAAAAAAAGTGATTCTTTCCCACTTTCTTTCTGCTTGTAGAAATGTATTGGGGTTTTGTTGGTTTGGTTTTTTTTTTTTTTCAGATGGAATTTAATGCTGGACTACTTTCAATATTGTATCTGTTACATAGCAGTATTTCCTATTCATTTTCTGAGAATTCCCTTGTACCCTTTAATGAGGAATTCAGAAGGCTTTGTATTTTGTTAAATATGTGCTAGACCAATAATGACCAGAAAAATTACAGAATTCCTAGATATTAATCTGGCCTCTGCTGGGCTTTGCAGTGGTTGCAGAGGGATTTGTCAGAGAAAATGAGTGCTTTAGTCTGTCACACAGAGTGCCTCCTGCATCTTGGCACTCCAGAAGACAACGGACATTTCTCCCCCGTTGTAGATCCAGTGTCATTCCACAAAATGCTCAGTTCATTGCAGATTTTTCTCCAGGTCTTGAGAGTGATTAGCAGTGATATATGATTGGTGGTGGGAGGGATGAAGGTTGCTTTCTCCTTCCCTCTTTTTATTTTTTCCTTCTTACTTATATTGCCCAGATACTACAGAAATCTTTGCAGAGTATCTACCTGGATTTGTCAGCTGCTGCCAAAGCACTTTGGATCATGGCTTGTGTGACATAGTGAGGTACAGGTAGGAATCTAGAGAAATCTAAATGGGTCCTTCCTAATCCCTCTACAGAGGACAAAATTTGGGGAGACATTCTTCAAGAGTTCAGAAGGGAATTTAGCAGGTGTATCACAATAGGACTTCATAGGCAAAAAACCATCCCAAACAGGCCATGGAAGACCACCAAGTGTTTACTGTTACTTTAACTTCAGATCCAGGTATGAAACAGGGTCTCTTGCATAGTCCTTGATGGCTGCTAGCTGATACCAGGCTCACCAAGGAGATCAGCTTTAAGATTCTCTGACTGATCTTTTTCCCATACAACTGATGAAAGGCACTGTCAGAGGGGGCTGCTCTTGGGAGCAGTTATAGTGCCTTGTTCTCTTTCCATTTTCTCAGTGTCTGAAGCAGATAAAGCACTGAAAACTGAATCTCCTGAATATCTCATTTTTGATCTTTGTTCAACTGTACGTAAATCAGAGATTTAAGCATTACTTGAGTCTGACCAGTCTGTTTCCTATACCTGATATTAAATACTGACACTGACTTCTGTGGAACCAGATGCAGACTGCTGTTGGTCTCCCTCAAAATACAATAATCTAATGCCACTAAAAAGAGAGCTATTATTTTAATTAAAACGGAATAAATTTTGTAAACCAGGCATCCAAGTACTCCACAAAGTTCTATGACCATGGAAGTGCTACAAAGCAGAAAGGATCCACACAAGCTGTGCTGCCTAAACCTTCCTAACCTGCAGTTATCAGTATCCAGAGACCTAACAATGCCTTTTTCCTGATGGTCATGACCAAGGACCATCAGATTTGTAAAATTGGTAGAAAAATAAATCTTTAGTTGATGGCTGGGGTTAAACCGTGATAGCAGTGCATGGAAACATGGAAACAGGATCTCCAAGTTAGTTAAAAATGAAAAGAAATAAACAAAATAGTTTAGGATGAAAGATAACATTTTACATATTTTTTTATTGTTTTGGTTAAATAATCTCTGCTGTAAATGGAACAAATTCTGTATAGAACAACCACTATATCCTTCTTATAGTCTCTAAAATTGATATAATTATATATTCTTGTAATTATAATTTAATATCTGTTAGCTTGTTACGCTGTCTTTGGACAACCAAGACAAGAATTAATAATGTCTATTTAAAACCTAATTTAATTTTCAGTGATTAAAAAATAATTAACACCAGTTCAGGCAATCTGCATATCACATTTCTTGCCATCACTTTAGTTTTCTTGGAACTGAGAAAAATAGCAGCTTTTAAAATTAAATAAAACAAATGTTGCTTTGGTCTTTCCAGGCTGTTCACGGAAAATCCCGCTATCTTTGTGTTTGTAATTAGTTGCAATAGTTTCAGTGAAATCCCCTACTTCATATTTAAGTGGAAATGGAACACAGAGCTGCAGGAGGAAGTAGGAAGGAGGCTGTTGGGAGTCCTTGCCGGGTCTGGCACAGCAGGTGTTCCTGGAGTATTCCATGGTCTGCAGTGGGGTCATGAGCTCCTCGTGGGCAGAGCCCAGCAGGTGGAATGGACATATAAGTTCAATATTGATATTTTTGCCCCTTTTTACAAGCAGAGGATTTAACTTCTGGTTTCTCTTTTCTTGTCTGCCTCCAGTGTTTTTTACCTACAAATAAGTGTGTTATGATGACCACTTTTCTTTGATGTATATCTCCTTCCTTCTTTTCTCTTTCTTCTTCTCTCTCTTCCTTTAGGTTTTTCTGCTCAGGCTATGTGTGACTGCAACCAAGTTTTGCTTACAATGATTACGTTAAACCAAGTCACTGCCCCACACATCAGCCCAATTTACAGCAAAAGCCAAATTCTGATTTGAAGCATGTCTTTGATTCCAGCGAGTTTAACGTGATTCTCATCTGTATGAGAGGAGAGATCTGTGGCTATCCCAGCAGCTTCCCACTCTGAAATCCCTGGGACAGCAGACAATGTCCCTCAGAGCCCTTTCACAGCAGAGAGTAACATGTACCTTGAGAGCAGAACTGGGCAATTGCTAACAGAGCCTCTAGAGAGAGTTGTCTTTTTCATTTCATGCCATACAGATGTAACCCTTTTTGGTAGCACAGAGTTGGTACATTTTAAGCAGCTGATACATTTTCTAAAGGAGTTGGCACTAATAATTGCTCTGCAAGCAAATACTTTTGGTACTAAATCTTTCCATTCATATGCTCTAGGAAACAGAGAAGGAAAAGGACCAGCAGACCTGATTCCTGTCACAGTTCCTGCCCTGCTAAATCATCTCTGGTAAGTTGTTTCACAGTTCTTTTCTGATCAAATTTTTGTCAGTGTAGAATAAGAATTCCCAAATGGCACCATTTTACTTATAATATTGCCAGTAAAATTGTTTACAGAGAAGGTCCTCAGACTCAGGGGATTCATTAAGCAATAAATGTGGCTTTTACAGCTGTTGGGTACAGGCTTTTTGTCATCTGGCCATTAAACCAGATGATGAAAGGAGTTCACCAGTGTGGGACTCTCTTTAGAAGTAACATGCATTTCAGTTTGATGGTCTTCCTTGGCCATACACAGAAATAATGGCCATTCATTACATACAAATGGGTATGTTTGGAAAAGTCAAGTGAATATATTTGATGTGGTTTAACACCCCCCCCCCCAACTAAGCCCCATAAATCTCCAGGGGGATAGGAAAGAGAATCAGAGGAGTAAAAATGAGAACTTGTGGGTTGAGATAAAGTTTAATAGATAAAACAAAAGCAATGCACACACAAGCAAAGCAAAACAAGGAATTCATTCACCACTTCCCATGTTCAGACATCCCCAGAAAAGCAGAGCCCTGTCATGGGTAATGGTTACTTGGGAAGACAAACACTATCACTCTGAATGTGTCCCCTGGCCCTTCTTTCTTCTTTCCCTTTCATTTATATGCTGGCCATGATGCCATGTTGTATGGAATAACCCTTCAGTCATTTGGAGTCAGCTGTCCCAGCTGTGTCCCCTCCCCACTGCCTGTCCACCCCCAGCCTACTCACTAGCTGAGAGAAAGGCAGGAAGGTCTTTGTTTTGTGTAAGCCCAGCTCAGCAATAACAAAACCAATATCATCAGTAGTGATCTCAGGAATCCAAAGCACAGCCTCCTCACACTACATAGTGTGAAGAAAACTAACTCTACTCCAGCCAAAACCACTACATTCTCCACCCCTTATTCCACACCANTTATTCCCATGGATTTGATACAGTAATTCCTCTAACAACAATTTAAAGGTATATCCATTACAAGCTCCATTCCTGGTCCCCCTGGACCACGTTACAGGGCTTAACATTGCAGTGAACACTGACTAGTAAACCACAAAAGTAAATGCCCAGTAGTTAAAAGTAGTTAATTTTCCTGTCTTTCTTTGTATCTATAATTAGGCTCTGAGGACTTTATTGCCCTCAGGCAGAGCGCCTGTCTCTAGCAGTTGCACACAGAATCACAGAACCATTTGGGTTGGGAAGGATCTTTAAGATCATCAAGTCCAACCATTAACTGAGTCTGACTGACTCTGACATGCACATTTCTTACTGTTCCCACATCCTGCACTTCCTAGTTTCTTTTCATGGCCCATTGCTTAGCAATTGATTTTACTTCACACTGTGAATTCTCCATAAATAAAAGGTTGGCAATAGCACTTTAACCTAAACAGTCAGTTGTTGTGATTCTCTATTTATTCGCTCAATCAATAACTTACAGTTGGTAAAAAAATTCATTGACAGGAAGTTCCTGCACTCCCAACCTGAATTATTTCCCAGCAGTTGCAAAAAGACCCTACAGCCAAGTGTTAGCAGTGGGAGTTACCAGTGATTGTCACAGCACTCGTGTTTCTTTCTTTCTGAATTACTTCTACCTGGAAATATAATAACTGGCAGGCCCAAAGAGAATTGGCCTGTACAAGTATTCCTGTATTCATTTATATGGATACCAGAGAAATCATGATTTCAAAAGTCAGCCTCTTACTTAGGCAAGGCTACTGCAGCAGACAGTACTGGCATACCATGTACTGGGGTGTTGGCAGAGAGAAGCTGCTTCAGGCTGCACCAAGACTGCTTTTTAAGTTAATTGCTTCATCTTTGCCACTGCAGGATCATGCACTGCAATTTATGCAATCATTTTGTGTTGGTTATTAGTACTGAAACCTTTTGTTACCTGAATAACTTTCGCTTAATTTGAAGCATATGCTATGAGTTTGAAATGCAAAGTGTATCTTTAAAAAACAGATATTACTGTCACTGGGAGTTAGTGGATGAGGGAGGCAAGCTATTGATGCCAAAATTCCGATGATCTATGCTTTAAATCCTTGGTGTGATCACTTAATATTTAAAGTACCTCACTTTGAAGCAATATTTCCAATGCTAAGAATCTCAGGGAACAACAACGGAGAATGTGACTGAAAAATTGCATGAAAGATAACAAGAGAAACATCATAATATTTTATGAACATATCACTTTGGGGAGAAAAAATTATCTGGCACTGTTAAGTTATAAAAAGGTATCTGAAGCCCTGATTCTGCAAAAGCCATATAGTACTTCAGTAGAGAAGAGAAATATAGAATATGCCTGGATTTAGAAATACAAAATGTATTTTTTAATGTTTGAAAATAGGTTGTAATGTTGAGATTCTCTATGCCTATAAGTATTTTTGCTATGTCTCTTTGGAGATCTAAGTTCTGACAAACATAATGGGTTGAGAGAAAGAGTAGGTTTAATTGGAGCATAAGCTTTTCACATTAAATTCACATTTCACATCAAATTCTGCATTTCCTAGAAAGAAGCTATCACATATATATATGGTAATAGATTCTACCTATATTTTTGTTGGATGTCCCACACCATAAAAAAATTCCAGCACCCAAATATGTCCTATAAGTAACATTTTGTCATCAGATGAAGTGGATATGCATGTTGAAACAAATTTGATGTCCATGTCTGATATTATATCATCAATTCAATACCATTTCACAAGTCCTTGAGGAGATCCATACATAAACCCCCCTCATATATATGAATAAGAGAGTGCCATTTAATATCCATGTCTTCTCTGAACCATTACTCTACAATTTTAGGTCCTGTGTTTGCCTCCCACTAAAAGGAAGTTTATTCTACTGACTTAAATATTATAGGAAGAAACACAAGTATGGGCTACCAAAACACTTTGGTACCCAAATTTTCAATGAGTTTTCACAAATTGCCCATAACAATCAAATATGTCTTTCAAGTGAAGTTTTACTCAAAAGAAATCTGGGGAATGCTGTGAGTTGCACTGGTTTCTGTAAATTGCAAGGGAAAATAACCAAATTAACATTTTTTTCATCACAGACAATGTGGAGTAGGATCAGTGGTTCCTTCTCTCTCATATGGTCTCCACAGGTCTCAAGAAATTTAGAAAAGCACAGAAACTTGAGTTGTCAGTGAAAACAATGTGATTAACAGCAAGTCTGAGAAAGGAAAAACCACAGAAGTGTGGCCCTTGCTGACAACTTTCTGTATAAAGACATGTTTTACATCAATGGAATTTGAACTTTTGCTTAGGCTAAAAAAGGTCAAAATAAACAGATATGTAACTAGCAAAGTGAAATAACAGAAATATAACAATCTGACATTCCACATTTTGTATTCTTGCTGAGGTCAACAAAAGAAGTGGGATTTATTTTCTTTGTATTGTACATATTTTTGCATCACAATGTTAGTGTGGCCACATTTCTAAAAGCACTGCAATTTTTAACCATTCCTTTACAATGCTCTGAATTATTCTAGTGAGACAAGCCTTTCTGCTTTTCTTCCTTTTTTTTTTTTTTTTTCTGTAAGATGCACTATGGGGATTCCTGCTGAATGAATGATTATTTCCAGCTGTGTTAATAAATTTTCTTAAAAGATGACATGAAATTGTTTGGATGTTGTCTTTTAACTGTCCAAAAATCAATTTTGAATTTTTAAAGGAGGTGTCTTTTATTGATTGCAAAGAACTAGCAATTATACTGTGGGAAACAAATCTTTATGAGGAATGGAGGAGGAGCATTTCTGAAACATTTCTGTGATTCATATCTTCTTCAGAAGTTTTTCCTTAAGAAGGGCACTTCAAATGAAAATCCCTCCCTTTTTAGAACAGTGCAGGACTTGATGCCATGTTTGGTTTTAAACTTATCCTTGTCTCTTCCCCCACAGTGAACCCACATGGTTTGAATTAAAGAAACTAAGTACAAAGCAATAACTGTATTTTTAAAATGTTGCTCAGGAATGCATCCATTAATGAGAACAGCTAATGTAACGAAAGAGCTTCACTTAACAAAAAGGCTGAACTCCAAATCAATTCCTCATCCATTCAAAGAGCAAACTTGTATTTACTATTTACTATAGACAGTTCTATCAGCTCTGGAGAACCAAAATTTTAATATGAATTCCTGTGTTTTGCTTTTGTTTCGGGCAGTGTTTATCAAAACAGACTGTTTAGAGTAATTATTTAGTCCACAGATATTTGTCTCTGCATCCACTGAACTTCTACAGTCTTCATTTCCAGAGGTAAATTATAGACCTGAGCTCCAGATCTGGTTTAGCTGATCTGATCATTCAGAGAACAGTTAGAATTTGTTCCAAAGAAAAATTTGTTCCAAAGGATTTGTTCCATTTGTTCCAGTTGTATTTGCAGTAATCTTTATTTGGGTGAGGAGAACAAGGTGTTTCACCAATTGAAAGGAGTTGTATAAATGCAGGGAGGGATCCACAGTCAGATGATGTCTTAACATTACCCAAATGCAATCAGTGGTAGCTAGATCAATATTTATCTTAACAATAATTATCTGAATAATTGTCTGGGTCCCAAAAGAAAGTGGCAGTGTGTAAACTCCATAAATCCCATGAGGAGATATATCCCCTAGCAAGGAAACATATTTCAGAGTTTTATTTAGCCTCAAGAGTATTGCATCAGGAAAAACAAAGACTTGGGTATCAGAGTTAAAAATTTATATCTTCAAAACCCCTGCAGTTCTTCTGCACAGCACAAAAGGGAGTTCCTCCGTGCCAATTTTCCAGCAGTGAAGTTCCCCCAGGAGTTAAGGGTATGTTTTGTGTACAGTCTGTTGCTACCTAGTGCATGTAGCTAAGCTACACTGAGGTCTCTATTTTAAGCAAATATCTACTGAACTCAGTGGTACAACCAGGTACATTTGGTATTCAATGAATCTGGTTCAATGTACACGATAATTTGCCCTTCGAACAATAGTTCAAACACCTGTGTAAGTTCAAGTTCATTTTCTGGTCATGAGTTTCTGAACTCACATCTATTATGCTTAAATTAGCTACATAGTGCTATAGGAGGTAATTTTAACCTTTTCATTGTAAAATGGGACAGCTTTATGTAGTCATTAGAGCAAGGCAACAACTTTACGACTAGACCACTTGTCTAGATTGGGGGAGGAAAGGAAGACTTAGGTTGTTCTATCTACTCTCGTGAATCATTAAATGGCCAAACAATAACTGGGTTTCCCCAAACCCAGGTGAATGCTTAAACATCAAGAGCAAAAAGAGACACAGTGTAAATGTGTAAATATTCAGTGCAAAGAGCAACACTTCCAACACACAGAATCAAGAGAACCCCATCTCATGCTGAGGCCAAAGTTGGCACCTCCTCTGCAGCTGTGTTGGCATCTCTTCCCTGTGAACTAAACTGCTTGTAGCAGTTAGGTGCCTTTTCCTTTGGCTGTTGGGGGTTTCATGCAAGGATTGGGTCTCCGAAGTTAAATAGAAAGCCAGTCATTTAAAAGCCAGGGTTATTTTGGGAAGCTGGTCCCTAGCATGTTGCAGCTGGAACCTCTTTCCCGTCTCACACTGCAGGTCAGTTACATTCCTGCAGTACAGCTCAAAATAACTGGTAATCCTTGGCCAGAGTGATGGGCTGAGAGAGAGGACAGAGCAGCTGGATGAACTTCCACAGAGGGTCAGCAATATTAAACTGAAGAAAAAGAAATGATGGTTATACATGAAAAAACTGGGAGACAAGGAGAGAACGGAGAGAGCAATCACAAGGATTGCATTATACAGTACATTCTGAGGGGAAGAGTATGGGGAGAAAGGGAAACAATCAAAATGTAAAAAGTCTTTTAGTTTTTTAAGAAATTTTTTTATATTTACTTACTAAAAGTCTTCTTAGTAAGAGGAGGTCATGCAGTCAAACTTTTTGTAGGGGCTGTAGCTATAGGACAAAAGGCAATGGTTTTAAACAGAAAGAGGATAGATTTAGATTACATATAAGGGGAAAAAAATTATGGTAAAACACTGGCACAGGTTGCTCAGAAGGTGGTGGATGCACCATCCCTGGAAATATTCAAGGCTGAGTTGGACACAGCTCTGAGCAACTTGGTCCAGTGGAAGACGTCCCTGCTTAATTCAGGGGGTTTGGACTACATGGCATTTAAAGGTGCATTCCAACCAAAATCATTGTGTGATTCTAGGAAGAAGAGAGAAGTGCAGAAGCTGGAAAGCGAAGAGTCACTTTTTTCCTGTAAAGGAAAGAGAGGGTTAAGGCAATAAGAAGAACCCAGACAGGAAATGGAAGATGAAACTCAAGGACAAAAAGACCTTTAATTCTGGATCAATTACAGAGGTGTCTGACTTGTCAGGGGCCAGCCTCTTCACCTTAGTCAGCGAGTAATATTCACCATTCTTGTCAAATCTCCTGCTACCGTTACCTGCTGATAAGATTGTAGCAGAGGTGGGGGGGAAAATGCTGCTTTTTGTCTGCGTTTGCAGGTTCTTCAAAAAGTGGCAAAATTATCTAGGGTGTCAAATAACACACACAGCAAGTGTGCTTGGTGCAGGCAGGGGTTCTATGGAAGTAAACCCCATGTTTTTCCAGACACTGCTGTTCAGACTATCGGCAGATGCAGCAAGGAGAGACTGTCTATATTTAATGGGAAAAACGCAAAGAAACCAGATGGATTTCACCAAAGCTAGGTTAAACTTCTCCTTCCATGCCTTTTGACTTGTGTTGTGCAAGACAGAATTGCTAACTTGCTGGCACAGATGTTTCCTTTTACATGTGTGTCTCCTGTGATTTTTAGTGTGACATGTAGCTGTGTAAGCAGGACCTCCTGGAGTCTGCCGTGGAACTGACTCAGCTTGCACACAAACACTTTTCCCCATACACCAACCCTGCAGAGTCAGATGGAGTTCCCGGAGGAATTCTGCAAGTTTCTTCACTCATGCTCAGAAACACAGGTTCTGTAGGCTAGATCTGCCCTTCAGCAGTCCTGTACCACTGCTCTTTTCTGTAATTCTGAAGTCTTTTGCAACCACAAACTCTCTGCAAGATCTTTCAACTGCTCTTGCAGTTATAACTTTGTGGTCAGTATTTCATCCACTTGCATGAATAGTTTGTTGCTCTGCTGCTAACCTCTACCTTATCTAACTGTAATCTCTACCTTATCTAACTATTCAGTGGGTGCTAAACTGAGCGACAAAAATGCAGAGCTGAAAATATAAAGCCTGGTGAGGCAATCCAGTTATCAAAGACATGCCACGTGCCTGCAGTATCTGATGCTATCAGAGCTTTTCCATGAGTTCCTAGACTTAAATGCATATTTCTGTGAGCTGCATATTAGTGGCAGCTTTCTGCATCTGTCAGATGCTAATTCAGAAACAAAAAAGAGATTGTAGGTCCTGTTTAAAAGGCTGTGGGACACTGGCACGGATTCAGTGAGCTGTCTGCCCTACTGTGAAACCCTATTCAAGAAGGTAGCAGCAGGATCCTGGTTAACTTATGGACAATGTTCTGCCTCAGCAGAAAATGCAAGGGCATGGGGAGATGTCTGTGGACCTATTCAAGCCTTGAGCGTGCACATCTCTACCACACTGCAGCAAAAGGCAGGGCAAGAGGTCCAAGTTCATCCCTGTGTGACAAAGAGGAAGTAAAGGTCAGTATTGCCTTTAATAAAGACCATGAATACCTGTCCAGATAAAATCAGTGTTAAAGTGTAGCAGACCTAGGATGCTTGTCATCTGTAGGTCTCAGAGCACTTCACAGAGGGAAGCACTGCAATTCTGAGCACAGAGCTCTGGGTAGTAAAGCCTTTTCACAGACATATTTCTAGTAGATCTTTGTTGAAGTCACTCCTCTCCACATGGCGTCAGTTTAAGATTTACATGCAAAGTACAAGAAGGAGGGGAGGTGGCTGCCTGTTGTTGTTGTTACCGATCCACACTGACTGCCTCTGCACTTCGCAGAGCGTGGTTTGAGCTGCAGTCGTGCAGCTCTCCCGTAATCACCACAATTTCCTGTTGCACTCATTTGAAAAGACAATGTTCCTGAGGAAGTTATGAAGACGGCAAGTAAGTTGCTGCCCTAATTTCTGTGTGTTTGAATAAGAGTGCTTTCTTAATTATGTTGGTAAGAGCTTATTTACAGTGCTTCTCAAACATTTGGAGGGATGAGAAGTTTGTGCCTCTGTATATTCTGCAAAACTGTGTATTCTGCAGTCCCCTCAGCGTGTTGCTCAGAAACAGCTGCAGAAGATTCAAGGCAGCTCTTTTTTCACTGGTGCTGAAATTGTGAGGGAAGTGACTTAAATCTTGAGTTGCAAGATGCTGCTGCAGCTGTGATGTCAGATAAGAAAATGTGACTATTAGTAAATCTGCTGTATGACTCTAAATGTTTCTTAAAGGCAGTAACTGAAAAAAACAATTTCAGGTGTTCAAGCCAGCACTGTTTTTTTTAAAGTGCCGAATTATTTACACCTTCAGATGGACTCTTCCAACAGTTGTGAAGTGTGTGCTAGAGAGCTCCCCCGCAGTTCACAAAACAGGGTTCTCAACAGGAAGGATGTCTGTACCTTTTTGCTGACAGCCATGGCTTCCTGCCTTTGTTTGGGGAGATGATGCAGGGGAGGCAAGCAGCAAGTTTGCTGTCTCTCTTATGAGCAGATAACCTGCACAACTTGCAGCAGGGATCAGGGGACTGCTCTGACTTTGCCCTCTCTGTCACGACAGCAGTTGCTTTCTGGTTACAGCTCCCATGTGTACAGAGGGCTGGACGCAGCCTCAAGCAAGGGGATTATCCAGAGAGAATATGAGGTGCTATCCTTTTTTTCTGGGCACACAGGAAATGTTGTGGGAAAAGCTGAGTTGCTAGGCAGTTGTTTTGCTGGTAATGCGGGAACTAAGCCAGCACAGAGCAAGCCACAGAGGGGCCGTTCTTTTCAGGCTGCAGAAGTGCAGAGCCTCAGTGTGTTCTTTGTACTCCCAGTTTTCCTCTGGGCCTGGAAGCCCTTGATGCCATGTACCACCACTTTTAAAACTGATAAATCAATTGTGGATCTCTTCTTTCCACTCACACAAAAAGTTTTAATTTCTTTAACACGCGTCTGATCAGTTTTTAAGTTTTAGTTTACTCAAGCAAGTCTTCTGTTGCTACTTCTAGAAAAAGTGAGAGGAAAGGAAAGGAAAGGAAAGGAAGCCATCAACTTGAAAAGTGGCAAATGCAAAAAAAAAATAAATTATGATTTAGTGTGTGAAATGAATAATAGAGAAAATAAATTCTTTACATGTATGCTCATCAGTGATACTTCAGGTTTAGGTGCAGCATCACTTTAAGGATTCATTCTGATTAAGGTTAAGTAAAGTACTCCCCTAAACACACTAATTTAAATCATGAAGTGACATGCGAAGGCCAAGACAATCCCTACAGTTTATGCAAAGATTTGCAAAATGCAGAAACTTATAATGGTAGCCTTAGAAATAGGGACTAGTTTCCATTTCTAAGACCAAGCAGAGAGAATTGTACAGCCCTTGGGTATCATACGCTATTTCAGTGAATTGTGAGAGTTAGGTACTTTGGCTGCAGAATTAGGAATACAATACCAGACAGTGGGAAACCAGAAAG
>VWYP01024685.1:0-26967 GCA_013400435.1 Pycnonotus jocosus
GGCTGGACCCTCAGAGACTTATTGGGTAACCCCCATAGATGAAAGAGATAGAAAGTGAATAAAATGATATAGGGAAATAAAGTCCCAAATTATACAGCTCTTAATTGAAGATTTTTGGAGGAAAGCTTTAGAAATACTAAATCTATGTGAAATGATTACTGGAAAAAAGCAACCTTTGTGGACTCAGGCACTGAGTCTGGAAAAGTAGCTTAATCTCTGTAGACTATTTAAGTGCTTAGAATCTTAAAAGAGAAACACATGTTAAGACAGCCAGTATTAGTGTGATATGATCCTGCTAGCCATTCTCTGGGTAGCCTTGTGAGGTTTGTCATATTTTATTCAGAGTATTACAAGTCAATGTATATAAAGCTTGATGTTTAAAAATATATGCTAGAACAATTTTGATACCTTGAACAAGAATTTGTGGTTTATGATAGATTAGGCAGAAGAAACATGACAAACTGCTGCATGCCTTCAGGAACAATGGATTTGCTCAAATAGAAAAACACCTTAACTGCATACAAGACAAATTCAGTGTGTCCACATAAAGGTCTTTTACTCACCTTTCAGCTATGATTTGCAATAAGGCAGAAAATACATCGTTTGATCAAGTGAGTTGTTTAACTCTGCTTCAACATATGCTGCTGTTTTCAGTAATCATGACTTGAAGTGAGGCTAAGAGTACAGCAGGCATTACTTGGGTGTTCACTATGGTCTGAAGAATAAGAGCTGAGTCAGTGAAAAGCTACTGAAAAAAAACCCCCACAACCTACACTACTTCTAATAAGGTTGGGAGTTTACTGTTTTCACTACAGGAAAATGGTAATTTTAAATAATAAATAAACTATTATTAGATTCTAGGAAGAAGAAGATGCTAGTTGTGAAAATAATGAGCCAAGTCACCAGTAATTTATTCAGAAGAAAACTGGGTGTTGAAGTCTTGAATTCTACCCCAAGTGAGGAAGATGTTGGAGAGTGTAGAGAAGCAACTCAATAAGAGACATAAAGTGCTGTGCTGAACATTCACCCCCTTTGTCAATCTAATTCTGATACTTGCTACTCCTAGGAATGCACACTAGGGATTGCAGGGCTGCTTTTTATTCCTGCTGGCAAGGGATACACTTTTCCTGTTAAAAATGAATGGATAATATTGAAATCTCTAAAAGACACTCATTCTGGGTGGCTGTTTTGGGGTTTATTTTCCTTTTCCTTTCATTTCAACTTTATTCACTTTTCTTTTAAAGGGAGGAGTGACTTGTGAGATGGATATCCTGGTGAAGGGAGAAGTCAGCCTCAGAGTTGATGAAAAGAGCTCACTGAGGGACAACAGGGGATCCTGAATGGTTCAGCTTAGCTCAGAAGGTAACACTGGTACATAAAACCAAACTTGCCAGCAAAGGTCTGCCTTGTAAGGACAGAGTGGGAGCTATAAGCCTTCTGTGCTTCTATTCTCGCAGACTTGTTAACTTAAACTTGTCTGGGAGATTTTTTAGTGTTTTTTTTTTCCTTTGTATACTTTTTTGTCTGGTTTGGGGTTTGTTGCTTGTTTGTTCCTTTTGGTTTTGTTTTTGTGGGGTTTTTTTGTTGTTGTTGTTTTATTTAGAAGTATTTCAATGTTATTTAAAGAATACAGAATTAAGAAAGTCTAGATAGATTTAGCTTAAAGTTTTAGCTGACTCAGGATTCTATTCACTTGGGTTAATAGCCTTTGATTAACACAGTTTGCCTGGCAGCCAGCTCTGCTCAGCATGAATATCAGTCTTCACTGAGATGTTAGTGGGTGATTAATATGGTCACTGGAGCCCAGGTATAAAAGTGCACAGCAGCCTGATGCACCAAGGGCCTTCACATCAGGAAACTGACACTGCAGGGGGACTGATTAAAATATTACTTTGATAAGACTGAATTAGTGCCAAATTAGACCAATAGCATTAAAAAAATGACACAGGAAGTGTGTAAGTGACTTCCAGCTTCCACAACTTGCCATGTGTGGGTTTGTATGGGATAGAGTTAAAGAGTTTGGTTTTGAAGTAGCAGATTTGTTTCTCAGATGTGGTGTCTGCAAGATCCTGTGAATAAAGGTCACTTCATATACAGAACATATGATTATATTAAAAAAACCTCTAACATTGTAATGGGCCCCAGACTAATTTCCTGCTTTGCCACAAACTTCCTTCCTTTTATTAAGGGACATCAAGCAAATGTATTGAGAGATATCTGGATGCCTGCCTGTTCTCAAATTCATTAAGGATCTAGTCAACTAATTTTCATTTCAACTTTTTTTTCTAAGTGCCTAGGATTTATGTCTTGTCTTTGAAAATTAATGATTCTTTTTCTGGATTACTTCTAAAAGTAACAGTCTGTTTTCAAATGAGCATTCAAAATTCAGAAGCATCCGTTCAAACAAAACAACATAGAGCATGTAGTTCCTTTTCACTTTGTACAGTCATTTGACCAATGATTATTTGTAGAAACTGAGTATAGAATTAGAAGCAATTCTATAGTTGCCTTTTGTTGTTTCCAGGTGGAAAAAAATACTCAAAATTATTCAGATTTTAAAAACAAATAAGTAGATTTGTGAATTTACCTGCATATAATTGGAATGCAGAATAATACCAAAATATTGCAAGGCCACTGATTCTATAAAAGGTCTTAAGAAAAGAAAAATTTTTATTTGATTCATTTTTATTTCTATAATTTTTACAAGTTTTGTCTCCTTCCATTTTAAAATTGATCTTCAAAATAATAAGTTAAACTTTACCCTTTTTCTTTCAAAAAAACTTCATGTTGTAAATTTTGTTGTGCAATTGAATATCTATTTTTGATGTGCTCTTGCTGAAATATTTTTTTCTCCCTTGGATTCACTGTTTGGTAATAATTTGGAATTATCTTGATGTTATTCACTGCAGCTGATATTCAACAATGAAAAGAAGATAAACTGAGATCTTAGATTATTATTCATAATTTTTTAATAGTCATAATTTTGAACACTTTTTTTTGTTTGTGTTATTAAGCAATTTTGTTGATACTACTGATATAGCATTAGTTATCTCTTATCTCTTTCCAGCATTATTGGAAAGTGCTGGAAAAATGTTATCTTGAAACTATGTCTGCAAAAGGGAGAGGACTGCAACTCTAGAGGTGGTTAGAAGCCTATTGTATTTTACCATTGAGCTTCAGTTATACTGAGTTATACAAAAATATTGTCTTTCTCTTTGTACTCCTGTGCTTCAAACTAAAGTGGGGGCTTGATTTATTTTTTACTCTGTGTTTTACTGTCACCTGTAGGTGAACAGTTTAGGATTTTGTTTCTCTGAAGGAACTTTGAATTTTTTAGAAAAGTGCACCAGCAATATCTGTTTGACTGAAGGGGAAAGTTTGGATACTTTTTTTTTTTTTAAAGGCCCAGAACTATATTTTTTTTAAATTACATTTTCTACTTTACAATAGTAACAGAACACTTCAAAGCAAACATTGTTCTTCTTAAATTTTAATAATTTGTCTTTGTTATTGTCAATGAGTGAGACTGTAACACACTGAACCACTACAAAAGTATATAGGATAAAAGATATTGCTAATACTGGGCACTGAAACACAGGCCTAAGAGACAATATTACTATTGTGGTCAACAATTTCTCATAGAATTTTCAACATTTTGTATCTATTCATTTGTTTCCCTGCTGGTAACAGTTAGTCAATGTTTCTTGCTTTTTGTGATCTTTACATATTCCCTTTGTCTAACCCTAAAAGAAACCATGATACCCAAGAGACAGCCAGTTTAGTACTTGAACAATTAGGGCTAAAAGCTAGTCCAGCTATCAGAACATTAATCCCAAAGAAATCCTCTATATTCTCTGGATAGCAATATGTAGCTAATTTTGTAAAGAATAAACTGAGCTCTAAGGTGTACATATGTGGATAGTTTTTTTTCTGGGTTTAGATAAAAAAAATCAAAAAGATAATGGAATGGGTTTTATTGCCTTGAGTAGACTGTCATTTTCATGTCATAAAATTTCTTGACCAGATTAGATTATTTCCATGTTTTGGCCTATAACAAAGACATTCTAAATAATTTCTACCTATTTTCTCTTCTTCTATTGCTGCAAAATATCTACTGCAGAGTCCTTTCAGGAATATTTTTTTCTGTCTTCTTCATCTTGTACCTTTCTTTTAAATATCCTCAATAAATATTGTCCCCACCTTCTTCTGTTCCTGTCTGCTATTTCTTATTTTACTTGATCTTTAAAACTGCCTTCACTTTATTGTCCTTTATGAAAAAACTCATGTTAAGTAGAACTCATTCCTTGTAGAACATGTCTAATTCAATACCATGGATGACATTATCCCAGTGAATTCAATGCATTACATTAACAATTTTGATTTAAAGAACAATGACACTCCTAAAAACTGTAGATAGAATTTAGTCAGCTTCTGGGAAACCACTGAGACAGGTCAGATTAAAAATGATACTGCTTCACACACAACATTGAAAAGGCTTCTTGAGTAGGTATTCTTATAATCATCATGACCAAGCTGAGTAGAATGACTAATATTGTAGACACTTAATTTAGATTTTAATTTGCAAAAGATATAAATAGACAATTTTAAATATTTTTTTAAGCATTAACCAACACGTACTCTTCAGATCACAGTTATCACTTACAACTCGTGAGGTAATAGCTGTGGCATTTTTATAAATTTTATTTTAATTTTTTGCTCTTCATATTTCTTCAAAGCCAACATTTGTTTCTTCTGTGCTTGCTTGTGATGTATTTTTTCATATGGTTCTTCATTTTGGTGGCCAACAATATATGCACCCGTAGCACAAGATGTTTGCAAACACTGACCAACAAGTCCCAGAAATATAGATGCTTTGTTCAGCCAAGAATGTGTAACACTGAACCCATATTGTGAGCAATAACTGAAGTGTTGACATCTGTGCTTCAATTTGTCATCATTTTTCCACTGTCACTTTGATGTCTTGGGGTGACTAAAGTAACAAATGAGTTGCCTCTTCTCAACCTGATTTTATTCCTTAGGGAAGAACTTGTCCTTTAGCCCCATTTAAAACATCTTGATCTGGCGCCAGGCTAAGGCTTATGTACCCAGTTCTGCTCTTGGCAGATTCATTTTGCTCTTTTGTTCAATGGCTAATACAGATATATATAACTAAATTTTGACTGATGTGTCTGAGGTGCATTTTTCACTGAATTCCATAAATTCATCCCACTGATGTTCTGTTGGACACTTTATTCTGAATGAAAGAAATTATTCCCATAGCAGAAGAAAAACTTGAAATGAAGAGCAAAATCATGAATCAATTTTGTCAGATAGTCAGTAGAACTGTTCATCTGTAAGAAAGGATGAGCCCTCCCTTGCTGCTTTTGGAAAGGCATGGCTCTTGGCAGAACAGCATAACACCAAGTCTGCCTGATACTCTATGGATCTAAGAAATGGTTGTCTAGTTCATGCTGCATCCAGCTTGGAGATAAAAGAACAGGCTCATATCCTTCCAGGACTATCATGCTTGGAAGGTTCAGGAGACCAGGAGATGTCTGCAATGCCTGAAGACAAGTAAATGACTTACACATCACCAAAAGGAGAAAAAACAAGTCAGGTTGAACAGATTTAGTTTAGATCCTGGAAAAACCATGGAGTGAGTTTTGAAACATATTTCTAGGCATGTAGAGGAGAAGGTGGCTGCTGGAAATAACCAGCATGCATTTACCAAGAGAAAATCATATCTGATAAACCTGTCTTCTAAATGTTCTTGTACCCATCGTAGGACATCATGGTCTGGAGGGATGGACAATTGGTAAAAAGCTAGTTGAATGGTGAGCCCCAAAGAGACATGGTTAATGGGTCATGTTTTACCTAGAGGTCCATGGAAGGGGAGGTCTGTCTGTCCTGGGACTGCCTTCTTAATCCTTTTATCCTTTCACATGAGACCTGGGGGGGTAATGGAGTGCACACTCATCATTTGTGCAGCTGACACTAAAGGGAGGAGACAACTCCATGACAGGATATCATCCAGAGGGATCTGGATAGGCTAGAAAAATGGGCCAACAGGGACTTCATGAAACTGAGCAAGGGCAAATGTCATCTGCTGCTCCTGGGACAGAAAAGCTCCTAAAATGGCACTGGTTAAAGATAATGATGCTGGGAAGAGCCCTGCGAGGAAAAACCCTGGGCTTTGCTGGGCACTGAGCTAAGCTTCAGTCATGACAGGTAGCCAAAAGCTTTGGCTTGACAAAGAGCATGGCCAGGTGACAAAGGCAGTGATTGTCTCCCTCCCCTCAGCACTCATTAGACCACACCTGCAGCATTGTCTGCACCGCAGGGAGAGGCTGAGGGACAGAGGCTGCTGCAGTCTGGAAGAGAGGACATCTGATAGCAGCCCCACAGTGCCTAAGGGGAAGTTATCAAGAGGGTGGAGCCAGGCTCTGCACAGCTCAGAGTGATGACAAAATATGAGGCAACTTGAAAAAGTTGAAATGAGGGTTTCAGTCTACATATGAGGAAGAACTGTCTCCCCACAAGGGCAGCCCAGCAGTGAGACATGCTGATTAGAGAGACTGTGCAGCCCCTCTCCTTGGAGGTCTGACTGGACTGAGTTGTGAACAATGAGGTCTGAGCTCAGAAATGGCTCTGCTGGTCTATTCAGTTCTTATACCCCAGCTGCCCATGGTGGCATGCAATTATGTCAGCAGCACATGCAATTCATTGCTATTGATTATCTTAGTTACAAACAAGAGCAGATCCCTATTCCATGATTGTAGGAACATTTGGTCTTGACTTCTTACAAATATCTTATTTCTGAATACTGTGACCATTTCAGTACCTGGAAGCACTCGGGGAGAGTTTGCTCACTCCATCCAGGATGTCAGTCAATACACAAGCGGACAAATCAGATGAGACAGAGTAGGAGCTGCCTTGGGGACTTTCAAGAACTGTACAAAATTCCCACCTGGAGGGATCCTGTAACAATATCAGTCAAATACTTGGTACTGAAGGTTCAGTCAATCACCTTGCCTCCAAGTGATCTCAAACCTGCTCCACGTTTCATCTGTGAAGTTCCCAGACTGACTGAGGACTTAATGACTTGAGTGAACACACTGGGTGCACTAACTAGCCCAGCTCTGATATCCAGCACAAAGTTGTAGTTAAATAACAAATATGATCTGTATACTTATAATTTAAGCCTGATTATTGTTGCCCCACCTACTATATAAAGATATAAGATGGATGGGATACTGAGGATACAATGCTACATTAAAGAGGACTGTTTAGCTCTGGAAATTTGTTGCCTGTTGTGTTATGGGGGCTGCAGATTTTGAAGTGAGGTGAGTGGGTTGGCTTTCCACTCCTCTCATTTATGTTACCAGCATATAAATAAGAAATGGTGTCCCAGCCTCACTGTTACATTTGCATGCTTTGCTAAATGAGTTCGTAACAATTTCTATTTTATGGTACAAAAGTACTTAGCATCCTTTTTGAAAAAACTAGTGTTCTTTCACCTGATTTCAAAGATGTACCACATCATTACTCAAACCTCCACAGTTCCTTCTGAAAAAAGATAGAGATTATCATTTTAAAAGAGCTAATTAGACAGAAAGACTGCAGCATAAATAATGATGGTTTGGGTTTGAGATCATAAACTTTCCCTATATTTTGATGTTATATCTCTTTAGCTGTAATGTACCGAATGATGCTCTGCTCTAGCTTTTGATTATTGTAGTTCCATAGAAACACCCATCTGGACTTATTTCTTTAGATTTTTTAATCTTACATATTCCATGTGGTAGATACATACTAATTTTCCCAAGAAGAAGGCCTGCTTTTATGTTATAAAATTTGTAGAAAATGTAATTTAAAGCTTCACAGGTAAATATTTTTATTATTTTTATAATACTTTTATGATTTAATCTGATATCTTTATATACGAAACACCAACTTAACTCAAAAGCCCTCTCCTAACTGTTACTGGCTCTACATCTTTAAAAATGCAGCTATGTTCCTAGAACTATTTTCCATTTTCCTTTCATGCAATATGTGCATTCTGCTTATAATAGCTTTTAGATGTTCAGCACTAAGCATACGTTTGAAGAAAAGTTGCACAAGACTATAAGGAAAAGAAGCCTACACTACAGTTTTGTAAATCCTTGCTGGTTCTCCTTCTTTTTGATCTACACCATCACTCCAACACCACAGATTGCACGTTTGTATTCTTCACAAAGCACAATGGTAAAGCTAATTTCTGCTGCTTCATTTGCATTTTTAAATTTTTCCTTTCCTCTTGTTGAAATGTAGGTCAAGAACTTATCACATAATTCTGTCTTGAGAGGTTTCTGTCTGTTCTCAAACATATTTTGGCACTTTTGCAAACAGTTTTAACTCTAAATTCACTACTCAGTCCAGGTTATTATGTGTATATTATGCTGCTTTTGTTGCTTTTCTGCCATAATTTCTAGCCCGTCATAGTGACAGGTTGTCTGATTCACTAACACTGTGTATAACACCTGGAAAATCTCAGGATATCCATAACCTAGACTGTCAGTGACTTGAGACTTTGAAGTAGAATTACAGGATGAAGAGGTATTTATTGGTCATGACTGCTCCCTCTCTGGGTGCACAAAACTTTTACACAACTGATTTCTGTTGTACTGTGGTTTTTGGTTTTTGTTTTTTTTTTCTCCTTGCTTACAATTTTGGACCAATCACAATGTTTCTACTATTTTGCATTTTCCCAAAAGCTATGTCACAGATGTTACTGGTTTTGTGCATATTTGGGAGGATTTTTAATTTTTCTGGGCCAAATTCTGTAACCTATGTGGAAGAACATTTACTGCTTAGGTAATTTTGCTGACTCAGAAAAAGGTGATGTCAATAAATAAGGAAAATGCAGAACTGAAATCCCCTAGCCCTTATTGCACAGATGAGCATATATATTTTATTTTCCGTGCACACAGACAATCTGGGATGCTTGATGAAATAGTTTTACTGTGTTTTTAGTCTCTAGAGGTAAGATATGAAATAATAAATCAACTTTTAGAATGGATTTAGGGCATGGTGGGTATTCTTCCCTTCCCATTCCCATGATGAATGTGTGGAGCACAGAAGAGAGCAAGTTTTGGCATATTGTGGATTTCAGAGACTGCTTCTGTCAGAGTATCTTTTGTCAGACAGTTCCCTAGAACTGTACTAATATTAGTTCAAAGAAACCAGCTTTATTGTCTTGACTTAATGGGATGATGGGGAAATGTTTGAAAAGAGGAAAGCAATAATAGAACAAAGGCAAACTGGCAGTAAAAGGGAGTCTGTGAAAACAACGAGCACTCCAAACTTTAATATAATTAACTAAATGATCTCTTTGTGAAAATGCACACTTTCAGTCCTGCATATTTCCTTTTATTTTTTTACAGGTGAGTCAGACTATGCAGTTTATGCATAATTCATGAAGAAGAAGACCCATGGTCATTTTTTTGTGTCTGATTATTCAAGGTGCTTTGTGGCCCTCTGGACATGGAGGTACCACCTGCCATAAACTGTGTGAGCTCATAATCAAAAGAGCTGAGAAATTACCAGGTTGAGTGAAATGTAAGGCCGAGTGCAATGAGGCAAATATCTCTCTTCTGTTGATCTAAGCATGCCTGAACTCTTGGGATGTCAGGGAAATTGTTATGATGAAAGGTGAGCACAATTTAAATCCATGCTGCTTACAATTTTTTTTTTCATTACAACAATTTAATCTTTTAAAATTTTAAAGTGTCAGAAAGAAACTGTTCACTATCAAACAGTATTCCCCTAGCCAACCACTCACTTCAAAAATGTATGAAACTAAGTTTAAAAGTTATTTTTTTAAAACAAACCAACTTACTCTTATGGCCAGATCTTTTCAGGATAGCACAGAGTTTATTTCCTAATATGAGCAGATCATTCTGGCTTCCTTTTTTTGGAAGGAGATAACCTGAATTTCAGGCACCTTGGTAGAAAATCTTAACACACGAACCCAGCTTGCCTGCAGCCACACAAATTCATTCCTGATCAATCAGGGCAGGGCAAAGCAAGCTGAGGAAGGAGGTCCTGTGAGGACTAGGAAAATCTGACAAGACTTTTTTTTTTTTTTTTTTTTTTTTTGGTTTGCACTTAGGAAGTGGGGCAATCTTTACATCAGGTTTTCCCTCAGTGGAGCTGGAGGTGTTGAATGCTGTGATGACCACAGTGGAGATGAAAAGTGACGAATTCAGGTAATTGAAGCCAAGTTAACAGCAGACAGTTAGATGAACCCAGTGCTCGGGAGTAATTGACAATGCAAGATCTTCTCTGTTGCTTATGTTTTACCCTGCTTTAATATGATCTTTCAGAATTGCCACACTGATTACTGTTCCCTCTCACTGTCTCTGGAGATAAGTTTATTTCTGGCATATCTTTACAGGAAAATTATTTCCTCAGGTCCAATAGATGGATTTCAACTTTGATATTCCATTAGCATTAGATTCCCTGTGGTGAAAGGGAGGAGGGTTTAGCTTTTATCTCTTCTGCTGTTAAAATTCCTTTCTTTCCCAAAAGAATATGTCCATCACATGAAAAAAAAAAGTCATAGAATATATACTATGTTTTTGAGATACCTCTTAGTTGTTATATAAACTTTCAACTCCTAAAATATCATAATAGATCTATGTTTATATTATTTAAAAAACACCCTGTTTTGATACTTCTACTTAGTCTAGTTCTTGCTAAATTTGTTCACAATATTTATGTATTCAAAAACACTTACCACCCAAATCTTATACACGTGCAGGCAGATGAAAAAGATTCTTGACTTTTTATCTCTTGGTTTGTTGTTTTTCTTCACAGTTCAAGGATAGGATTAGAAATCCTCTAAAGCACCTACTCCTATTCTACTCCTTTCATAATTTAATTAATTTAATTTAAAAGTAAAAATCCTGACCATCAACCTGTAATTAAATTGTGACTGTCCTGTGGAATCAAGAATAACAGAAAATTATTGGTTTTGGCATTTGACTAAAATTGTAAGTAATCTTAGTGCTTTGTGTTCCATTTTACAGCTAGAAAACTCAGGAAAGATAGTGACTTGCCAAAATAATTGTGTCAGAGGACAAAAGCTAGTCTCAAGCTTGAGCTGGTAAGGTATAGGGAATTATTTAATTACATTATGCTGTAGGAGTACTCATGGTCTGAAAAAGAGAGTTGTAATTTCAAGTCCCTCTGTAGTTTTAGATGTCCAGTGTGAAAGTGATGCTTCTCCAATGGAGGAATGCACTATATTCACAGTACACAAAGCCTTATAATGAGTTAATAAGAATCCAGGATTGTATGCCTGGTATTATGTCAAATAATTGCTTTATTATTGGTACACTATATTTTCCTTGGACTTCATGGAGCTGAAAGACTTAATAACTGTAGCAAGCTTTAACTCAACAGCTATATGCAAAATGTTATTGCTGGTATTGTTTATATTTCAAAGAAGCTGCTCTCTGTGTTCAAAGTTACTGGAACGTACCTTGGGGAATGAGATTTATGTGGTCCAATCTGCCATGACTCTATAACTTCTTGCAAACATGCACTTCAGGTCTCTGGAGGATGCCTTTAATTTCTGTAAACAGACCACGTTCAAATGCTCCATGCTATTATAACGATGTATTAAATGCAATGTACCAAATCTTGATGGGGTCTTTACCTTGAGGCTTGGGGAGGGGAAATTCAAACAGTCCTTTTTTTAGCAAAAAATTAATTTTTATGGGAAATGGTCTTTTCTCTTGAAAATTTTGAAAAGCTAAGGATCAAGAAAGATATTTTGTTGCTGTTTTACACCACAACGACACAGACTCTGAGATTCAGAAGGCTGAAAATGACTCCTTTATTTTTGGGATGTGTCTCTCTTTTATACTATTTTACACAGACCAATTTGATTGGTGAAACAAAGGCAAACCTCCTCAATCACATTGGTCAAACTAGAGGGACATCAAGAAGAAATCCCTCCCGGGAAAGAGGAATGAACAACATGGTACAGTTATAAAAACATTTCTCCTGTTTACAGAAAATTCCCTGGGAAAGAAATTTCAGAAGACCAAAACACCTCAGGCATGGCACCAGGGCTACAACATTTTATTGGATATTGTAGTCACGGGAAAGCACTCAAATAAACCATTTGCAAACTGGGTTTGCATGCACTTGACACCTTTTTTGTGTATGTCTCGAAAACCTGACTGGGTTCTAACAGTGGACACTGGGCATAAACCCTCTCTGTATGTAAGCATATATGACGTTTTCAGCCATCTCACATAGCACCAGTGAATAACTGCAAGGTTTCAAAGCAAGAAGAAAGATATTCCTTTAATCAGAGTTTAATCTCGTGAGAGTAACTCTCTCATTATTGTAACAAAAGTAGACTTTTAGTTGCACACTTCAGTGATTCTGAGAACAGAAAACAATTCATGGCCAAGCTAGAGGTGAGCAAAGTAAAATCTTTCAGAGTTTATGTGAGAGCATTTAAAAAATTGTGTATCTAGCTATTTCTACTCTGCCAGTTTTATCACTACTTAGATAATAATAATCACTGTGGTAATCAGTATTAATTATCCAAGCTACTGCCAAGTTAGGAAACTCTTGGTGTTATTGCAAAGAAAGATGAAACATGAAAACAAATTTGAAAAGAAAAAGTCCTCAGAACTTTCACTTTTCTTTTTTCTTCCTTCAGCTCCTTTTCTACTTCTCAGATGTACAAGTCACTAATTAAAATATCTCATTAGTGGGAGACTCCTGCTCAGTAAATCTTTCAGTATTGCATAGAGGCTTGCAAAACAACCATATCAGACAAAAACTTGCCTGTTTTTGCAAAATATATTAACCTGTTCTGTCTGCATGATACAAATTCCTGCCCATAGGTAGCAAAAATTACTTTAATTTTAAGATTGAAACAATATGTATATTTAAGAATTGTGAAGATAAAGCATAGCCATGACAAATCTTTAGGCAAAGCTACCTCCAAAACCTTTTAACATGGGAAGATAGGTGGTTCTGCTGCTCTATCTAGAGATAGAATTTGATGGAAAACTCTGGGTGCTCTTGGATTCTTCAAAAATGTTCTGTCCTGTGCAGTAACTCCCTCTGTGTTTAGCCACTGTTTAGAGAATAGATTGTCCCATTACAAGTTGTATAAAGATGTGAATAGTCAAAAAGGACAACCCTGAAAACTAGCTGCAACTTCCTACTTGGGAACTGATTTCCATTTTGCAGGTTTTTGGTACATATCTACTTCATTGTCATATTTTAGGTCACTATTTGTCATAGCTCCATGATACTGACATGTTGGTGCTTCTCAGGTCTTCAGGTCAGTTTTCAGCAGATTCTGAGCAGCTGATATAGGACTTTTCCCCACTCTAAAGCTGAGAACTCACATGATGGTTGCAGAATTTTTTTTCAAAACAAGCCAACAGAGGAAAGATTTGAGATGGGATGAAAAGGACACACTTGTGAAAATGTCTCCTTTGGCAGAATTTGCCTCTCAGTCCCTCTGCTCTCCAGCTCAGGGTTCTTCATTACTCCTGCTAAGGATGTTGATGTCTTACTCTGGGGAGCAGATGCACTGCACAGACCTCTGCTCCCAAGCCCTTCAAGCAGCACACATGCCTGGGAAAGGTGCCAGCATATTACAGCAGGTACAGGAGCTCAGCGTCTACAGAGGACTGGAGGTGGTGAAAGCAATAGCTATTGCTACAAAGGGGATACTATACATGCTTATAAGAAGTCTCATATGCCCAGATTTTAGGTGGGATCCAGGCAAAAATTGCCATTTAAATCCCTCAGTTTTTAAACTCTATCCACTAAGGTTGTATTTATTACTTAAAATAAACCAAACCAAAACAACCAACCCCCAAACCTTCATATTTAAAAACCCAAGGGAAACGATGAACAGCAGTGTTTGACACTGGAGGGATTTTTTTTTTGTCATAGATGGAGTTGCTCTTCCATTTGACTGCTAAACTAAATCTCTTTCATCTGGGACAAGGGTTTCTGCAATGACAAAAACTGAAGTCCAGATATTGTATTTTGATCCTAGTGGTTTGAAAATCAAAAGAAGGCAGTATATCAATTATTTTTAGGATCCTCTTTTGGTCTTTACAGTATTAATACAATTGGCTTTTTTTTTTTTTTTTTTTTTTTACACAGTAGTGGGATATGTTTTCTTTTTCTTTCTTATTTTCTAGATATATTTGTGTGTTATAAAAGTTGCTCCACAGCCCATATTCCTCAAATAAATATCTAAAACAAAGTATGAAAGAGAAAAAGCCATTGAAGTGACTGAATGTGCTACAGTCACATAAATAGATTACAGATTTTAAATCTGGAAAATGCAGTCTTTTATTCTTCTTTCTAGTCCAGTATTTTGTCATCTGACTTTTCTGAGTGTTTATTTCTGAAGCATAATTATTGTTCTGAAGGATTTTTTTTCTGCTCTCCATTTTGTTCAGAAACAGTAATTATCACTTCAGGGAGGATGGTGAGAAATTCACCACTCCTTCTCAAGAATAATTCTCACCCACTGTAAACATCACTAAGCAGTTTATATCAACTATTAAAAATTTAAAAGAGACACATTTCTAGCTCAATGGTTTATATTTTTATCTCTGTACTCTAATAATGCTCCTCTTGATTAATTTTACAAGATTAGCTTCATTTTATGACCTTTGACTTTCAGCTAATAAAGCAAGAAGTTTTGGGGGGGTTCTTTTTACTCCAAGTTAATTTGGTTTCGTGTCATCAGAGAATTTTAAAGCATACTATTTTTTAGAATGCATTTTGAAAGTCAGAAGTGATGTGATCTGTGGTCTATGCTCACAGGTTTGCAGAAAAACTTCTCTGGAATAATGCATGGAGGAATGGTTCTCTGCTATTCTGCAAATGAACTCTAAAGTACTCTGCTCTGCAGTAAACTGTTGAGCTAATTGAAGAATAAAATCCATAATTAATCCTTTTTATTTTATTAAGTTTCTTTTTATAATCTCTTTCACAGCTACATAGTAGTCAACTCTAAGCTGATGTTGCACTGAGCACAGAGGCAAATCCTGTGCTAGGATAATGGTTCTGCATTAATAAGAAACTACTTACTCAGCATGAGAATCAGTTCTATAATTGTATTAAAATGCAGGTAAAGAGAAACCAGATAAATCCCAAGCAAAAAAATTTAGCATTTCTTCTCATGTTTCCTATATGTTATGCTGATGTGTCATCTGTCAACACAGAGCTGGACGTTTGTGAGCATGTTTTACACTTTGAGAGGAAAGGGATTGGTTCTGGAATTGCAACTAATCACTATGAATGAATGTTTCAATTTTTATTTTTGTCTGATGATTGTTCTGCGAAATTTTCTGTCATGGGTGTAGAGCCACAAGGATAATATTTATTTCCTGAAAATTAACTCAAGGTTACAGGCAAATGTCCCAGGTATCTTCCCACTTGCTCTACAGCTATCAAGGAACAATACAAGTGTGTAACCACACAGGAAGAGGAGCTGAATTTCCCTTGGAAGGTTCTTCAAAGCAATATGCTAACTATGAAAGCCCTACAGACACATAGATCTCTCTTCTTCTTATATTAATCTTTTAGTCATCACTGTGAATCCCTACAACAGAGTTTTGCATTACAGGGCTAAGCACTTGGACACCAAAGCATTCAGTATGAGGCTGTGCCACTGAGGCTCCTAAGTAAAAGCATTTGATTCTAGTTTTACTTTAAGTCTGTGTTATTCAATATGTACTCTTTGCTCAATACCTTTTAGTGCTTTAACTCCTCCAGGCTTCTGTGTTCCTCCCTGCACTTAATTACCAACGCTTGAGTTTCTTAGAGAAGAAACCTGTCTCCATGTAAATAATTCACCAAAAGATTTATCAGCCAAATTTTCTATGCTACATCTTAAATAATCACTGAAATAGGGTAGTTCTTTATATAGCTGGCTGGATAATTTGCCTTTTTAGCTATCATTTTATTGATTTCTTTCTTAAAAAGTAATGTAGATAGACATAACTTGATCTGTTAGAGCAATTTTGGCTAAAAGAGGGAAGCAGAAATAGTTTGAAATTAAGTAGTAATTCAATGCACAAGTTTTATACATATTTAAATGATTTTAATATGATTAGAAATTTCAGTTTTATTATAAAAAATAATATAACTGCTTACCCCACAAGCATTTTCTTTTTAATTATTCATGTATCCTCTCTCTTTGCTCTTTTCTATTTGCGTGGGAAGTTGGCTGCTTTTTGGATTTTCTTATACTCAGAATAGCTTTCTGGATTCCTGTAGCATATATTATGCATTAGCTGAAAACGTAGCTTCTGTGGCTAGTCACGGTCTCTTAAGAATAAATTAAACTACTCCTAGGACTCAAGATAAGCAGTCTGAATATGAATAGTCAGAAATGTTTGGGCTGCTTTGATTTTGGTTAGAACTATCCACATTTTGAAATTCTGAGTACTGAATCTGTTGATACAGCAAAGCTTGGCTTGTGCTTGTTTCATTATTATTTTATGCCACATTGCCATCTCTTAGATGGGGAGAAGCTCCTCTTAACATTTTGTCCAGTATGACTGAAGGAGTAGTCTGAATACTTCAGGTGTTCATCCATTTCTTTACTGTGATAAATAACCTGTTGTGTTCTAAAAATATTTTGAAGTAAAATTACTTTCAGCCCTTGTATGTGCCATGTCATATTAGAGGATTTCAAAGAAAGAGAATCAACATTTATAGACATTTTAAAGATTTAAATTGATATTTAATTTTGTTCTGTAGTAAGTCCTATTATTATATTTTCCCCTTTATTTTTAATCTTATCCATAACAGGCAAGTTTCTATTCCTGCAGAGTAAGGAAAGCTATACCTGAGAAGTAAAATTATACTTGAAGGAAACAAATTTTTTTGAGTTCTGTAGTGTGTCAAGGCTCCATTCTGGTACATGCAAACAACAAACAAAAGATCTGAAGTCTGCGGTTAGTGCAGTATAAATAAGAAGCTAAAAAAGTGTGCGAGTGTCTTAAAAAACTGGAGACTGGAGACACCATGATGTAGTTTTTGGTTGTAAGGTAAGTACTAAAAAATCCATAATTCTCATTCCAGGCTTAATCTAGCACTATGCTACTGTACTTACATTTATTTAAGGGAAAAAAAAAAAATCAATGCTTCTAGCAAAGCACAGGTGTTTGTACACCTGCACCTTCCTGGCTAAATAGGAAGGTATTTTTTGGTTGTGGAAGGAGAGAAAGGAAGGCATGAGGAAAATGCTTTTAATGAGACCTTTCTATCCTTAGAAACTAAATATAGATCAAGCTTAAATTTTATTACATTGTCTGTAAGTCATACAGCATAATAAAATTAGTGTTTGAATATATATGTATGTCTGTTTTTGTGTAGGTGTAAATATTTTTTACTTACAGCATAAAAAAGGGATAAATATCAGAAAATATGATAGTTGATTTGATATTTCATGTAGGAAAATATTGATAATAACTTTATATTCAAAGATTTTTAATTGTAGGAAATAAATTTAATTTCTGCCTCAACATTTAATTATTTCATAATTGTTTTTGCATATCTATTAATTACAGTATTAGAAAAATCTTAATTTGAGAACAGATTTTTTTTCTTTGAAAAAGAAGGTATTTTGTTTCAAACCCTTAATATTTTAACAAATCATATAACTGTAACTGTAACATGTAACATGTAACTGTATATCCTATATGTCACTTCACATTTTAAGAAGATTTCTTTCAGTTTGAGTACAACCACTTTATCCTCAATGGTCGGCTGCTCACAAAAACCTCTGCATGGATTATTGGTTTCTGAAGAAGGTTGAGACAAAAGTGACCCTTGGCTAATTTGGACCAAATATGTCATATAAATAGAGCGTCACATTCTTATGTCTGTACACACAGCAGATATTTCCTAGATGGCCCATGGAAACCATTTTGCAGGGGTTGGAAAAATGTGACAGACACGGATGCAGACCCAAGTTATTCAGTTACATAAAACAATATGACATGATTTTGCTGATTGGTACAAGAAACAGAGGCAGGAGAGTTTCATTTATTTTTCAAATGTTGCTTTCTTGATATATTGAGTAATTGGATCTGTAAACTTTCCACTTTGTCTACCTAGACAATTCTTGTCTTTAATTCCCCAGATATGTGCCAATGTCTCTTCAGAGTGCCATAAACTGGCTCCAAGCTCCAGGCAGGGTCCAGGGAGTTCCCAAGGTGTCCTGTAATGGCAGGGGTTCATGCTGTCGTGGGACCTGAAAGTCCTCATAGACAAACTCACCTTTGATTTCCCAGTTTTATGTGCAATTCTTTGGGGTTTTATGACACTGGAAGAAGCAGACTCCTCCTCCTTTTTTATAGGAGAGAAAAAGAGGATTGGAAAGGAACAAAGACAATTCTTTACTGTTTTCTGCATGGAAAACTGAAAGTTTTTCAATTATTTTAGCTAGTATATCTGAATAGGAAGTTGCAGAAAAATTTGGTCCTTTTTTTAAACTCTGTAATATATTCTGAATAAACCTAAAAATTAATATCTAGGTAGACAGAGATGTACACTATTTTTCCCCCAAATAATGAATTACTAAGAGAGCAAAATCCAAGGCCTGAACCATTCTAAAGTTGAGCTTTATTGAAAAACTTACTCATGCTTTGCAATAGTGTCACTACACAAGATTTTCTCTGCAGAAGCTCTGTGCTTTTCCTTTTTTTATAAGGTACTGGACTTCTGTGAATTCACTGTAGCTCTGCTGAAGCCATATGCCAAGTTCTTGGCAAATGAATAGATTGTATTAGCTTTTATAAAGATCATCCACAGTAGTGGTGGGAGCCTGCCAAGATATTTCTCCATCTCTGTCATGATGCTTTTTGCCTACATCTTCACACTACAAGTTATGTTGTGGTTTTTGGGTTTCTGGAAACAATATTTTTTATTTTAAAAGTTTTTAGAAAAAAGGATGTTAAACTACACTGACTATTCACTGAGTGCCATATGGTTGTTGCTGTATGTTACCCCATAATGACTAAGTGAATGAATAAGGTATCATTACCAAATCAATATCAAAATTTTCAACCAACTTTTACATGTTGACGGTCTTTGATTCATTATAGCAATGTAATAATTAGTGTTCTTACAGCAAAAGGGAACAAAAACAAAAAAGAAAAAAAAGCTGGTGACCACAGCTGCCATGTATCAAGTGACAAACCATCTGACAAACCATCTGATTGAGAGCTTTTATATATCCAGTGTATTCATGACACAAGCTAACTTGACAACACAGACTGAGTAATTTAATCTTACCATTTCATGAAGTTGTTTCTAAAATAATAAATTGCTAGAACAGTAAGTTATTGAGTCTCTTTCCTTAAGATATCTGTGGGTTTGAAACAATTTCCTACTTCCCCATTTCTCAGCAGTGACAGATGCTGGTGTGTTCATTAAAGCCTGCCACTCTGTGTAGATGTGCATGCTCTTAGCCTTACCCATTATATAGTAGAGGCTATTAATATAATGCTGCCTTTCAAAATCCATAAGCATACAGCAAAAATAATTATTCTGTTATAGAGTCTATTAATACCACATCACCTAGTTGCTGTTAGGGCTCTTTGTGACATTTCTTAAGTACTCCTAAGTAGTCTGACTTTGGCTTTGAGCAAAAAGATTTGGTGTTGTGAAATGATGATACTTGTGGAAACTGCTAGAGGAAAATTGCAAGGACAGCTTAGCTGTGGGAAGGAACAAGGCCATATTCTTAGTAGGCATGGATTTTCCAACACATGCTTGAAGCTTTTGTGCTCTGCTCAGTAACCACTTCCACTGTGTTGCTGTGCTGCTCTTGGTTAAAATTGAGTATGTGGAAAATATGAACAACAGTTAGCTAAAGGCCACAGGCTAACTTCTTTCTCATGTCCTCTGAAAGTCTACTTCTTCCAGTTTGAAAGAGGAGACAAAAATGATAAATGTCAGATTTATTATTTTCATAATTCAGAATTTCTGGAAATATTCACTTTGAATATCAATTGAGGAAAGATCACAACATTTCATCCAGCATGCAGAATTGGAAGCAGGCTGAAACTGAGCTTCTCACTAAGTCTTCATTCTAGCATATCCTCCCACCTGTATAACTGCGACTGCCTTTTTCCAAAATGCCCAGCTACCCTGGCAGCAGTGATATTGGAAGGAATCCATCTATGGCTGCGCCATTCCTGTGATTCCTGTGGGTTCTTGTCACCCAAAGACGTCTCTGGAGACGGCTCTGGTGAGGTACAGAGAAGGTGACTCCAGACGAGGGGTCCAACCTTAAGGTTTTATTTTCCTTGGCGGGGAACCACAGAGCCATAGGCCTGACATGGTGGGAATCCTCAGCAGAGCCCCCCAGCAGCCCCCGGACTCTGCTTTTTAAAGGGGGGTGGGTCACAGTGGTGGGTAAAACCGGGGTCCAATGGTAGGGGGAAGGCTGGCACCCAGCCAATCACTCGACAATCCAGGTTTGGAGTGATTGACAGAGCCCCAGGGGTAGTAACTAATGATTGACAGAAGACCAAGGCGAGTATGGGGAAGGGGTACACAGAGCAATCATTTACAGAACTTAACAATACTCAAAAAACCTGGAGGAGCTAAAATGCACCACCACACACCTGCAACTGTGGGCTGTGGCAGTAACCAACGTGCCTAAAGCATCCCGTGTGCACCATTGGAGCAACTGAGGCAGTGTAACTTCCTTGGCATGGAGCTTGAAAGGACTGCCACATTACATTGAATCTGATGTGACCCAGCCCATTTCAGCTGGAGAAACTGAAGTCCTTCTTCCCTCCCTGTTGCCAACTTGTGGAAAAAAAACAAAATTCAGGGGGAGCAGTGTATATTAGTGAGAACTTATGGTGGATTTTGTTTTGCTTGAAGATGTCATGGTAGTTTGGCAAGGTTTATCTCCAGGTTTAGAAGAAAGTGTTAGAGAATATGATTAGCAGAATATGGGAAATATATAATGGCAATTTTCCAAGTAAGGTAAATCTGTCAATGTGGTTTTCTAGCTATTTATGTTATTTTAATTTTTTTCTTTGGAAGCAACTTAAAAAAGGAAGAATTTCATAAGTGGTCAGGAGAGATTTTTTTTTTGTTTTCTCCACAAGGAAAGGCCCGCTAGAAAACAGATCAACTCAATATGATGGGTTTTATTTTCTCATTTTGAATAGTCCTTTCTGGATTCTTTACAGACTGTCAGAGATTTCCAGAAGATATTTTGCTTATTCAAACTTGAAGCTGTGTTAGTAAGAGATGATTATAAAGGACCAAGAAGGCTAACTAAAGAAATCTGGGCAGTAAATTTTGACTGCAAGAAAATCTTAACCATGAAGACATGGATTTGACTAGACTTGCCTAGGGTCACTGTCAGAAGGAGCTCTAATAAACAAGTATTCTCCAGAAGAAACCAGAAAACTATGGATTAATATTTATTTTTGCCCAGCACCAGCCATTAAAAGAAAGAAATGAACCTTACACTCTGCAAACATGGTGAGCCTTCACCACAAATTGAAATGGATACTAAATGGAGTTTGCAGAGCTCATTATTTATTTAGTGCTGGAGGTGTTCATGGTACATTACAGACATGTAAGAAGACAAGGTCCTTGCCCTAAGGAGCTTGCAATCTAAGTTAGATAGCAACAGATAATAAATATAGACTCTGTAGTGAATGAGAGAAAAGAAAAGACAGGATCATAGATTTAAAAAAAAAGGGTAGTGCCCTCAGGAGAACACTTTTTATAGAGGATTTTTTTTTGGTCAGGGCTATGTGTGCATGTTGAAGCCTTTCACATATTTCTTGCCAGTTTATTAGGGGATTTTTTAACCTTATTATTTTAGGCTTTTAAAATATCCATATCTGAGTATCAAATAATGCCAGTATGCAATAGAGCTTTTTTTTTTTTTTTTTTTTTTTTTTTTTTTTTTTTTTTTGTATAAAATTCTTTGCCTCTGTGTCCTGCNTTTTTTTTTTTTTTTTTTTTTTTTCAGTATATACATATTCAGGGCCAGAAATACAAGATAAAATTTAAAACCACTTGGGAGAAAAACAAAAATCTTTTAATCACATACCTAAATTCCTTTTCTCCCCTTGAAAATACAGAAATATGAGATTCTTTTTCCGTTTGAGTTATTTCATAAATTCTTTAAACTACAGAGTATTTTGGGTCTTACTTTGCAATGAGATTCCTCCTCCTAATCCCATTTTGGTCATCTGGCATTTTTTGTGTGTAACTTTTTAAAAGTAGAAAAGAAAACGAACTGTAAATTTCAATGAGCTTGTGGAACATCAGGCTAGATCGCTATTAATCTAATTTGTTCCTAAAAATTAAGTAAAGTTGTTAAGGGACAGCATGTGAAAATAATGTCTAACACAGGTGGCCAAAGGTGTAGAAGGGTGAAGCACACGCAGAGCTTGGGTCAAAGGGAGGGGCTGTCACTGCTGTCTCTGCCTGGTGATGAGTTTTTTCTTCCTTCAGCAGCCCTGCCTGGTCCCAGAGCGCATATGCACTAATCTGTTTGATACCACTGGCTGAGACAATCCAGACCTTTTCAGGAAAGCAGTCGCCACAGTTTTGCAGATTTCAAAGTTATTATTGCAAAATTCTATGACGTATTTCCATTATTAATTGCATTTTTATTATAGTATGATTCAATAGGTCATTACCAATATTTTTCCATGTAATTTTTTTGATGACTGTTCTCCTATATGCATGGCCAGGAGTCAAGCACACCTTAATGTTAATGTTAGGAAAGCTGTGTTTGTAGGCATAGGCCAAAGATATATGGTTTGACTTCTGGAATAATTCAAGCTCTAGAATTGATCTTTGCCTGAAATAAAATATGGTAGTTAAAAAAAAAAAAAAAAAAAAAAAACCCCCTCCAAAACCCCAAACCCCCAAAACAAACAAACAAACAAAACCTCCAAAACAACAACAACAACAACAACAACAACAAAAACAAAAAAATCCCTCCCCAAAATTAATTACCTTCCACTCTTTTTTTTTTCAAATTTTTAGACATAGAAAGAGTCCAACAATAGCTTTAATGATTCTTTTTGATGGTAAATTTCCCACAATTTTGGTTAACTGACTTCTTACTTTAAATTTCAACTCATTTTAAATGTGAATTTATTTAGTTTCAACTTCCAGTGTAAATTAAATGAACCGTATAATCTTTTAAAAAAAATTGTCTGATATATTTAGGAAATGCATTTCAAGACATATACAGGAATTTCCTCTACTGAACAGATTCACAGTAATAAAATAGGTAAGCAGGTAAAGTTGCTACGTTCTGTGATGTTGACTGATAGCAGTAAATACTAACACTGACTGCAAAACCCTGCAGGAAAGGCTCAGTCTCTTGAGTCGCCAGACAAAGAGAATGCAAAGCAATGTACATGAGCTAGCAAGGGGGAAATGTACCAGCCCTTCACACATAAATACAGACCTGAAAGAGATCTTGAAGTGACCAGGAAAATCCTCTGAAAACATTTATTCAGTTTGACAAGTAAAAAAAGACAAAACTAATGTCAAACTTTCAGAAGAGATTGTGAACACAATGTAATTATTATGCTACTATACCTATCGTGTTTCACATCTCGAAACTGTACAATTTCTGTCACCGTTCTCAAAAGGATACAGCAGATGGAGGAAAGGGAAAAGAGTGAATCATTTCATAAAACAGCAACTGGCTTTCTTAAAAGCAGAGGTTACAAAGCTCAGCACTCTTTTTTTCTGCAAAAAGGTGGTAAAGGTCTTTAAAAGCATGGCTGTCACACCAAACTGGGAAAAAGTAACAGACACTACTTCTCAGAGCAAGTGAACTATTGTCAGCCAATAGTTTGAAGCCTTAGCTTTAGAACAAGCTGTACTCTTCAGCTTTCCCAGAGGCTAGTGCACTATAGGGAATATGATATATCCACTGAATACCCTTCTCTCTGGCCCAGGGGTTCTAAGGCTATTTTTGAGACAGTGCCTCTGTCTGACTCAATTCTTTCTGCTGTGTCTCCATAGGTCCAGGGATATAGCATCCATGGTTAAGTTCACCTCTCAAGCATGAGTCCATCTATGGGTTTCATCTCTTCCCTGGTGACCTGAGATGCCATGGGCCCACCGAGACAGAAACAATTCACCCTTGTGCAGCCAGCCCTTAATTTCCTCTTTTAATTTCTGGAGATCCTTGGTCAGTCTTTCCACAGACAAGAGGCAGGCCCATATCAGGGTGGAAATAATTTCTTCACAGAGCTGGATCTTGGTCCTTACAAATATCTGTCCTCACTCTAAGCGTGTGGGAGATGATACAGAGGAGAAAGAGCAAGTATATCAAGTAGGGCATGCTTTCTTTAATATCCAGAGGGAATTCAAAATTGTCAAAAGCTCTTGTAGCAGACCTAAAGAAGGAGAAGGGTGTGAAAGGCTAGGAGAAGTTACACTGCCATGTTCCTCCCACAGCCTGGGTATGAATGAATTCTCAGGTTAAGCAACCAAGGCAGGAAAAGGGAACAACACTGAACACACATTCCAAACGACCCTCATTGCCCTTGATGTTATCACATCATAAACTGATGTCACAGAGTACATCAACAAAGCAATTCTGATCCCTCTCCCTATTTTGACAATTATTACCACGAGAAGAACATAGAGGAATATGTATAAGGCTAGGTACTACATCCACATGAACAGATTGAGCATAATCTTAAGCAGAGGGGGAAGCAGAGAGGGACAAGGAGTTTTTTCGTGACATTTGGGGAGTGAAGCATTTGCAATCTCTACAGTATGGTTTGGTCTGACTACAATACAGAGGGACCTGGCAGGTGGAAGGGGAAGGAAGGGTTTACTGCTGTAACAGGAATAAACTCAATCCAATTTTTCTTTACCTGAGGTGATATCACCTGCTGTTGAATGTTCCGCCCACACTGGATAATGAGTGTGAAAACAATATATTTACTTTGGAAGAGTGTTGCAACTGTTTTTGAATGCTTACATATATAAAAATATAGATAGATAAACATCCACATGCATGTAATCTATGCACACACACACATATATATTTATAAAATTTATTTTTTCTTTCTGTGAGGCACACTTTCATCTCATAGCTGTCCTGTGAGCGGAAGCTGGATCTGGATTTTTCCCAAAGTAGAAAATATAGAAACCCAGCTTTAGAAGGGATACCTCCCCAGTCTGATGTTGGTAAACTATACAAAAGGGATTTGACGATGTCTTCAAGCTGCCTACATGGACAAAGTGACACACCAGGTAAAACTGATTGGGTTTATATTCAAAGGCATGTATTTGGAAACCAAGATCAAGGTTAAAAGTTCCTGTTTTTCTTTGGGAAGAGAGCAGAATAAGTGGATTAGGAAAATGTTGCAGAGGGATTGCTAGCAGGGTTTAATACAGTGTCAAAATGAAGGGATAAGAAGAGAAGAAAAAAAAAAATACTCATGCTTACCCTCTTATCTGACATAACCTGCAATCACAATCTGCTCTAAGGGGTGTGCATTTCCTCCTGATAAATTCCCTTCCAAAGGACAAATCCTAACATCTGATTATAGGTTAGGTATAAAGTAATTAACTTAATTGAAGCAACCCACAGGCAGAAATACAGAGCTGAGGTTCATGGGATTCTTTCACTTTTCTGATATGATTTGGGATGAGAAATTTTCCCTGTAGCAGGAAACATGTGTGACAATAGACAGGACTCTCTAAGGTAATATAAATCTACACAATCCCAGATAAATTCAGAAGCATGTTGTGCTATAAGAAAAAATATTTTCTAGTGTTTGTTTCCCTGTATCTGCCTGGTATATCTTTTCTGTTTATGTCAGCTGTGGAAAATTCACTCATTTTGGAGTGGGAGATGTTACTGGTGTGTGAGTAAAGCACGAGCATTTGTACATCTTTCATCTTGCACATCTAAGTTGATAGTTGCAAAAACATATGAGAACACAAGACACTATTATCCTAGCATTTTAGTTGTGGAGAAATGTGCAGGTGAGATACTAGATGTGGACTGTTTCTGTTCCATAACACTGCTGTTTGTCCAACACAGCATGATCAGTGCTACTTCAAGTGGGGATTATTTCCTGACAGGTAGAGTCCACCTCTCTTCATCTTCCTGCCCCAATTTTGTGCTTCCCAGTCTTGCAAACTGTCCAAGTAGCTTGTACCACACCATGTCAATTATCACTGAAACTGGGAGGGGAATTATGTGATAATAAGCTTTTGATTGTGGAATCATCAAGTGGTCCTTCAAGAGTTTTAGATTGTGATATAAAGAGGAGCTTGATGTGTAAGTCACACTAAATTTTGTAGTAAAGCTACGGTCTCTCTTGCCATACTGCAATCTGTAATTTGGTTGGTATGTTTCTTGGGGCAATGCACAAGACTGCAAAATGCAGTATTATATTATTTTAATATAATACAAAACAATAAAGATGTTGTAATCTAGCATTTCATGCTGTTTGCAATTATCAATCTCATTTAATTTACATAATAAAGGCATGCCAAATGGCTTTGAAATAGCAGTGCTTTCAGTACAAAAGTCTATATAGTATGTTTTAATAAAAATTACTTAAATTATGGAGGTAGTTTTTAAGGATAGTTATTGATACACTTGCATTACACAAGGTTATGTATAATTATTTTCTTACATTTATCAATTCACTTTTGATGTATGAGAAGAATGACTTAATTTTGAGAAAAAAATCAAGAAACCATTATATTAAACTACCACTTCTGCATTTTCTTATCAATTTTTGTTATTACATTTTTATGTCATCTGATATATATAGAGAGATTAGATCCTTAGTCTTGAATACTGTGGAAAATCTTTTGACTAGTTCATTTTGTTTTGGGGTTTTGTTTTTTGAGGTTTTTTTTGGGGGGGTT
>VWYP01024685.1:29928-49964 GCA_013400435.1 Pycnonotus jocosus
AAGCAATTAGCCCTTAAAATTACTGAGCAAACCCATGTCTCAGAAAAAAAAAAAAAAAAAAAGAGTCCATTAATAGCAGAGAAGGCTGTTCTGGGACACAGTGGCTCTATGGGGTTCTCAGTATCTGTGGCACCCTTGTAGCCTGTGGCTGGTATAACCAAACCTACAGATTTACAGGTACCCATGACATAGGGACCCTTGATGTTCACATCCCTCCTGTATTTGGAGACAACATTGTGAATGTGTTTTAAACACAGATTTTAATGCAAAATGTGGAAAAGATCAAAGGGTCTATGGAAAATACATCAGTTCAGGAGCACAATAATTGTGATTTCAAAACTATATAGCCCATGGACAGTGCTATGGAGTACATCAATGCAATCCTCTTGCAGCAGAACCATCAAATTTGACCTCTTTGCGGCCTTAAAATCACTAAAGTGAATATTGTTTATTAAGTTTTTTTCTAGTACTTAAAAAGTATTAAGTTGTAATTGAATGCAAGTTTTTATTGCAATAAGTAGATATTTAAGTATGCATTTCTAAGAAGTGTTTGCCAGATGCAGCTGAAACCTGGTTTTTTGGAAAGAAACTTACATAGAACAATGCTTGTTGAAATTCATCCACTGTGTCAAGTAGGCCCCTTCTCAACTTCTTCACCCTTCATATCTACTGAAGGCACACTGATAATGATCTCTTCAAAAATATTTTTATCATCTCTGTCTTTAACTTAGTTTGTAGGTGATATTTTTATTTAAAAAAATAAATTTCCTATGTTTTGGTTTATAACTACATCCTTGCTAATGCAGCCAGACATTTTGTCTCTGAATTTTGGAGCAGACATTAAAACCTAAATAGCTTCTTATAGGACATTGCTTGTAATCAATGCATTAGACTTGACACGATGCTTATGACTACAGAACATTTGGGAGAGGATTAAATGAGGAGTGATGGCATTACAGTAATTTTCTTTGATCAGGAAACAACAAATTAGTTAAAGAGTGTCTTCACTTGTAATTTCCTTAGAGTATAAGCACACTTGCTCTACTTGCTCTACTTGCATAAGCACATGTTAAAACCTTCTTATTTCTCCAATGAAGTCTAAATATAGCTTAATATTTTTCTAGATTATAGAGGTTAATTTGCATAGAGTAAACTAACCTTTATAATTAAATTTTTGAGAAACTTATATTCAGCACTGATTTTATTTTGACTAGACCAAGGAAAAACTAATATATAGTTTAGAAACAAACAGCTTTTTTAATCTTGAAAATGTCATAAAACAATCTTAGAATTCTCTTGAAACATCCTGACCATGTCAGGAAACCCACTTGTTTCCCCACGGTTTAAAAAAGCAAACAAACCCAAACCTTTTCCCTAGAGATCCAGGCTGTATCTCTTCCCATTTGAACAGACAGCAGAGAGAGAGTTTTGTCTTGATCTGATAGATATCATTGCAAGTTTCAACCTTTTGATTCCCATATCATTGCAGGTTTTGACCTTTTGATAGTTCCTAGTGGTCATGATCACCACAGAACCCATATAATAATATCTTTGTGCTAGACAAAATTTATCATTACATTTAACATATATATATATATATATATATTTGAACTTATTGTAGATGAGAGTAACAGTCATGAGAGAAACTATCCAATAAAGGATGGAACTATGTTACCCAATACCAACATCGTGGGTAATGCTGACATATTGTGGAAGAATACTTCCAATTTCATTTCAAAGCATCCTGTACTTTTTCTGAAGACAGCCTATGGAGCTCAGAAGGTTAATTTCTGAATCTATCTGTTGAAAGAGGACAGACACTATTACTTCTTTTCATATTTGACACTGTGTTTTAAGCAGTCTTTAACATTTTTTAAAAACTGTGTTGCTGTAACCAGACAGAAGACCTACCAAGGTACCACCACATTATGTTGTGTGTTTGTACACACAGGTCCAAATATATTCAAGGAAATCTTCTTCTGGTATCACAGTTCTGATATTAAGAGAGTAAATTAATCCTGTGCAACAAATTCTTTGTCACATGTCTGTTGATTAAAATAACCACTAGTAAACTTAACCCATCACTCCTTATTTCAGAAAGCCACAGAGCTAGAGAGCCAGTATGGTGTGAAAGTGACACTTTGGGTTTAAAAGGTTGAGGTATTCATTGTAGTGCTGTCCTACATAGACAACAGAGTAAATTAATCTCAGGTGTAACTCAGATAAGATGACACTGGAGGTAAAACCTGGCCTGTTGTATCGAACTGGCTGACCTATTGTCTTCAGTAGTCTACACTTTTTCTTCTATAAGATGTCTTTTAGCACAGATTGAATTTGGAAAGGTGACTTTTCTTTGGCAAAGTGCTGGAGCTTTTAAATTGCATTGTTCTGCAACAGTGAGAATTTAGTTTATTAACTTCACCTCCATTTTCATAGAATGAATCTTTGTGGAATGATTTTTGTAAGCATCATAATTAAGCATCCCCTGAGTAATTTGTATGCCCAAGTGCATGTTTTCAAAGTGTTTGCCTTTTTGCTCTATTTCTTAAACTTGTGGCATGTGATTGACAGACGTGTCTGAATACTTCAGATGCTGTCCGCTGACTGAGCAGTTTCAGCTGCCTTTTTTTGATGGAAAAGCGAGTGAAAAGTTAGCACTGACTATCACTGTGCATGAATGCCACATTTCACTTGCAAAAAGGCATTTTCATGGCTAACTGCCATCCCCAGATACGTTTTCAGAAAAGCTGTTTTTGCTGATTTAACTCCCTTCACTAAATATCTGTTGATGCACTGTTTTACAACAGATGGAGACAATGAAGGTTTTCCAATACTAGTTTTTACCACTGGTTACAGGAATATATTGAATTTTAGAATCAATTCTTTATGAAATTCTTTTTTACGTAATTGTGTGTATGTGCCTATATGTATGGTATGAGGACAAATTGCAGTTGTAAATATTGGCTGAAAATAGAAGAATCTCTCTCTTTTGTTTCTTAGTGGTTGAGGCAAAATGTGAAGATTTTGTGCTTCCACTATTTGTGCTATCTGCTTTCTACTTATTTTTTTCTGCTGCACCTAGAAGAGTTGTTACATTGCCAACCAGTAAATATAGCAAAGTGTAACATAAGCACAAACTGCTAAGTGTTTTTCTCAATTGGTTCTTTTACCTGTGGTTGTCTAAAAGTAACATATTTCATCTTTTAATTATTAACCTTTTAAATATTGATCATACCATGTAGTTCTGTGGTAAATATACATCCATCTTGTCTAAAATTATTTTTTTTTCTTTCTGTTTCCCAACCTTTCTGATACTGAAAACAACCAGCAAAGAGCTGGTGGGGTATTTCTTTCAACTGCATCTGTCCTTAAAGAGATATACTATGTCCTACCCTTTCTCTATCCCTACTTTTACTGTCCAGATTTCCAGTAGCCCCACCTGAGTGTTTCTGAAGGTTGTTATCAAGTGGTATCCAGCTAAAGGATCCAGACTACACATGCATATAAACATACAGATATAAGCCTTCAAATTTCCAATGTATGAGTATCTGCCAGTTAGGTTTGGACTAGTCACTCCCACCAAGACCTTGCTGCAACCCAGACTCCCCAGCAGCAGCAGCTGCAGAGAGCCCTGAGCGGCCTCAGTCACACCTTGAACAGCTGGATAACCTTATTCCAAGTAGGGGTAAATCCAATAGCTTTATCAGGATAAAACACAATTTCAACCTTCATATTTGTGATCCATAGAGTTAATGTTCAACATATTAGCACCAAAAGAATGGAGGTTCTTCACTGAATGAAATTAGCCACAGGAGGACCACTGCCAGTGTCTTGCTTAAATCTTCCAGCAGCAGCATCTCTGTGCAGCCCTTTAACTTTCCTTTCATGTAAAGGTCAGGTATAGAGTTTGCTTTAAGCTAGCCAGAAGACTGCGCACGTGCTCATTTATTAGAAGCACTTGTAAAGTCCTTTGAAATTTAAGTACTGCATAAGTGATTTGTTAAAAGTATTTACTGGCTTTAAGTATCTCTCTTCAGAGGTGGTGGGTCCTTTGATATCATGCATAACTGCTAATGTGGTTGTTTATACCATAAGTGACCACAAGTGAAGCATCTGAAGATGAAATTTCCTTTTCAGTGAAGCCCTTTAATCTTTCTGAATGTGCCAGTAGTTACTTGAAAGCCAATTTTATGGCAGATGGCGAAAGAGACTGTAGTAAAAATCAATTAGGATCATGGCCTAGAGATCTTCCTTCTCCCTCTAAGTTACAGACACTTTTTACATTTGCTTCTGAGCTATCACTAAATGATTAATCACTAAATGGATAGATATAATTTTTACTTTACTAATAAATCAGGAAAAAATTGAGTATGCTTTTTCTGAAAACAAGAACAAGGACAGTGATAAATCTATAATGGACTGATCTTTTACACTTAGTTCCTCAGTCAGGATTTGATTTCATATGACTTTGAATTCCATTACACTCAGTTTGTGCCTGTTTACAAAATGTAAAATTCGTTGCAAAATTTTCCATTGCAGAGTAGATACTAGGTGGATACCACATTAAAATTGGTTTTCAAGCTCAAGTTATCAAGGGAAGAAAAGAGAAAAGCTATTTATCTGTTTGTACACATGAAATAGAAGTAAACACTTGTAGTACAGATCTGCAAGTACAGATCTGAACTTTTGCTCAGTGGAAATAAAGACCACCACTATTTAAAACAGAAATTTCAAGTCAGGATAACTGGAGTGGTGTAGAGATGGGTCTAAACCAAGGGGTCTCATTCTCTTATGAATAATCTACATGAAATATGTAAAGTTTGAAAAGCAGTAACTATGTAAAGAAAGAGACTCAAGGGATGCATAGAATTGTCCTTTGGGTTCTTCTTGAATTATGACCTTGACTCTTTTCCTCTCTGAGAGAAGTCCTTCTTCATTCATTGCACAGAATTTCCCTGCTACTCACTTGGAAGGAAGCTGTAAGAATCTTATCATCACAATTCAAAACTAAGTGGCTAAGTGCTTTATTTTCTGTAAATCCTGTTCTGGTATCAAGATGAATTAATTTCATTATGGTCATTGTTATCATATTGGTCATGATTGTATCTGAGTGACCCACAAAACTCAGTAATTACCCTTGCAGAAACGGACTCTGCTGGAAAAAAAAAAAAAAAGAAACAAACAAACAAAAAACAAAACAAAACAAAACAAAACAAAACAAAAAAAACACAACAAAAAAAAACCAGATAAAAGATTAAAAATTATTTTCTAAGGTGGACAAACTGATTTTTCTACATACAAACAATAGTTAGATGGACATGGTTTCAGCTGTGAGTAGAACAGAATGAAATTTCTTGCTTATTTCAAAGAAAACACTGGTATTTGAAATTTTACTGTTTCAGTTTAGAATGGAATATAGATATTTATTTAAAGTGAAATAAAAACCTTGCTTCTGTGGAAAATTTGTATTACTAAAACCTTCTGGAAAATTCTCCTGTTGGATTTTCCCAAAGTTAAAGGGATTAGCCAGCTGCTCCAACTCAGGGAAGCTCCTTGAATTACCTTGCCTCCAGACACTCAAGCTGGAGAGCCAGCTGTTGGAGCTGGGGGTCCTGGGTTCTCCAGCCTGGTTTGGGCAGTAGAACCCTGACCCCACATGGGGTCTCCCTGCCCCAGGCTTGCCTTCACCCAGGCACCACCCTCCTTAGGAACCAGCATCTCTCTGGTTAGTCAGGCTTGAAAGCTTGCTGGAATTTTACTCAGCTCTTGCCCAGCCCTTTCACTAGAATTTCTCTTCTTTAGGAAGCAAGACACTGTGGAGATGTGCAAAGGAGGTCCAGACCTCCGTCTGATCTGCTGTCTCCAGCTCCTGACCCCCATATTTAGGTGTAGCTTGAGGATTTTTTACCAAGTTCCACTGTCCCTGGAGGTGCATATAATGGTGGGCTTAACCTTGAAAATTTCCATGTACAGGGAAGTTTTCTGGAAATTACAGTTCTCAGACAATCCATAAAATAATATGATAAAAATATTCTAGTGTAATACTAATTTCCTTTACAGAATAAATTTGGTCAAAATTTAGATAAATATTTTATCAGTTCAGATATCCGTGTTTTCACAGCCTTCACAAAGATGTCCCTTATTGTTTGAGACAAGAGGTAGTGATACTTAATATTGCTTCAAAGTGTGGACCCTCCAGCTGTAATTGAAATTCCTTCTGTGAAAAGGAACAAAGAAACAACTGTACCTTCCCAGTTCTGCAGGAGGCAAATGCAATGGGATCACTTATGGCACAAACTGATGGGCGTTTCTGATAGCTGCAAACTGTTTTTCAAGTACTGGTACAGGAAAACAAATTTGGTGTCTGTGGAGGGGAGCAGTCACCACTGAAGAGTCTTATAAAATATTTAAATACCCTTAGTTTTTATCTGCAGCTTTAATTTCCTATAAAATACACTCTATAGGTACTTACCCGTCAAATATTGAGATGCCTCTAGCTTTGTGTTTCATATTAAGTTTTTATTTCCATCAATTTGTATTTTAGATTGCAAATCAAGAACCTTTCAAGATAGTTTTGATTAATTTCAGGCACAACTTGGCTTCATTTATTTTTTATGTTTTGATGGTAATTTACCATGGCATAAAATTGTTTTGCATTAAACTACACTCATGAATCAAGAGTCTTTTCCATTAACAAGATCCATTTAAAGAATAAGCCCACCTACAAATCAAGTATTTTGTGTCAGTTTCTGTAATTATTGTTTGGAAAAAACTGGTACAATGGCACCGTGAATTATTTCAGTGCATAGATGATTTAGGCAAATAGAACAGAAATATTAATATAACTGGCACTCTGCTAAATTACCTGGCAGAAGCCATGGTTTAAGGTCTGTTACTCTTTTAAGTGGCAAAAGAGGGCTTTAGTTTATGCTTTTTGGATTGCAACAAGTATTTTTAAAGAGACTTCTACTCATCAGGAAATTATTCAGGGCTACCTAGCTCTCTAGCTGGGAAGCTGAGTAATATTTAATGACTGGAGCCCCTAGGTGCTTTAGCAGCAATCTATTATGCAAAAAATATTTATTTATTTATTACTATTTCTTAAATATATGTGCATGTATATGTTTATATGTGTATGTAGATAAATTGTTCAGAGGAGACTTTGCTTGTTCATAAAGTTGTTTAGAAAGGCTGGCATATTAAAAGAAGATCAGGTACCATCCATGGAGTTCATGACAGCTGTAGATAATATATTTCTAACACATTTGCTCTGACCTGCCTTTTTGAGCTTATGTTAGTTGATTTCAGTGTTGACAATATTTTTGCACTATATTCAATAATTGTGCATTACTGACAGGAGTTCACTATGTCACATAATTATAAATGACAAAATTACCACATTATATCTCTCGTAATTTTTAAAATTTGTTTCTGTCTTATATTTGTCCTCATGTTTCAGTTAATGTAGCAGGAAGGACGGTTAAAAATCAGATTGTACATTTTTGGCTTTTATCAAACACTTGAAAAATTAGAAACTGAGGCACTGGAAATACTAATTTTATTCCTCTCCCTGCAAAATTTCCAGGTTTTTACTATCTATCTTTTAACTTGGTCTAATATATTAATGACTATGCTTACGAAACATTTAAAATTTGATTGTTCAGAGCATATATGGCAAAATTCTGACAACATAACACCTTCTGCCGTAATAATAATGACAAGACTCCTTATTCTAGAAGAAAATAGCTGGTATTAAATAGAGATATTCTAGATGTTATGATGAAATGCAATAAGTCTTGCTGTAGTTGACATGGTCAAGTCCATTTGGTTTCAGAATGCTAATATTTTTTAATTTTGTCATCAGTTCTCACCAGTCAGGATTTATTAGAGCTGCCTGGTGTCCTCAGAATTGTCTGAGGCAATCGATATCTCTTTCTCTTTACAATTAGTTTTAGTTTTCAGGAGTGAGGCAGAAGGCAGTCTTTTCCTCAATGCAAGTGAAGTGATCCCTCCTCATACTGCAGACACATCAAAGCTCTGAGAAAGGAGAACAAGCCCATTTATCTCAGTAGGTGTTAACTCACATGCCCCAAAACGATTGCCTTACATCGCATTTCTCAACATGCCTTAACATTTCAGTGTAGTCGAGGCAAACAAGGCCATAACTGCTGGTTAGCTGCTGGCACTACAATGGAGGACTAGCTTAGGCCACAGAGGCTGTGGGATCAGACTGTTTCATCTCAAAATGCAACCTGAGCTACTCTTTCCCTGTTGGATACTTTAGGAGAGTGGGAGCAAGCATCGCTCTATTTTTACCCCATTCATTTTAAAGATCTTATGTGGAAGAAGAGTGAAAAGTATTTTCTCTTCTCTTTTCTTCATTTCAACTCTTGAGTGGCTTCTGATGTTTTCATCCTTGGACTGAATGAATGCCCAGGCCTTAAACTCTGTTATTTTCTGGCCTGGCTAGAATTGTGTCCTAATCACTAGATCAGAACTTCCAAGACTGTCAGGAACACAGAGGGCATATGTCCTGGCTGTTGCTCAGTGTGCTTTTTTTAATTGCTTGTCATGACACTTTGGAACAACCTGATCTGAGACCTGTCAGTCAGCACATGCAAGAGCATCAGAAGCCAGTGCTCAAATGCCAGCATCAATATCAGAAACTGATTCTGATGCCGGGGCTCCCGCATTCTGTGGTTCAGTCGAACTAGAAATTGAAAAATTGAAAAGAATAGTTGGTGTTTTTATTGCATTAAATTTGAAAATAAAAGATATCTCTTATTTTACTGTATGTGAACATGTGAATATAGAAAAATTTCCTTTCAAAGAAACACTTTCAAAAAGAAATTCAAGACATGAAAATTTGTTAGCTCACCCTTGTCTTGAAATCTTTGTGAAATTAGGGATTTCTCTTGTGTATATATGTGTCATTCTTATGAACTCCTGGGGAGGATCTCAGATTGGTGTCTCTGCAAGGCATGCTTAATGCTGAGGGGTAACATTTCCACTCTTTTTCTTTTTTTTTCTCTCTTTTTTTTTTTTTTTCCTAAAGTTGGCCTCTTTGATGCCTATAATAATTTTCTGTTAGGAGAAGCACATTGGTTTAGTATATATCTCAACTGGGCAAACCTTCCTGCTCTCAGAGGATTAATTGGAGTTCTCCTACCACTTTGAGTGGTTAATAAAACATGTATCTGACAAGCAAATCAATTCACCTGGTTTCCCCTGCCTAGGTAAAAGCTGTTAAGCACAAATTCTAGAAAATTGAGAAAACACAAAAAACAAGCAATCTCTCTGCCACTTCACTGTAAAAGGAGATTCCTGAAATGTATGAAATTAGCTATAATAGATGTTCTGCCAAAGCCTAATACAGAGCTGTGGGATTTTTTTTTTCCCTGATGATGCTTAACTGCAGCTAAATATGCCAAGTTGACATTTGCCTGCAATTACCATGGAGCCATATTGAGATCTTCACTCTCTTAAGAGATTTTGAATGACTACAGCACCTTCTAGGATAACATCTTGTTTTCATTAATCTCTGTAGTGACTTTTGCTGCTGGCAGCCCATGACTTAAACATAGCTTCTCTCTCACTTTGGGAATTTGCATAACTTTTCCTGTTAAATAAATTTAAAAAAAAAAAAAATCTGTATAAAGAAACTCCTGAATGGAATTTCAAACATGAAGCATTAATAAATAATAAGATGATCTATGGTCCTCACAGAGTAGGCCCTTCAAACTTTTTATTCTATGTCCTTTGTTGTTGTGTGACCTAATAAACTGTGAATATCTAAATATTAGGTAATATAAACAACCTGAAAATTCTAAGTCTGTGCATATTTTGACTAAAAGTGAACTCAAGGCTAATGTCATACTTTCAAATTATGAGAATGATGTGGAGAGAAAGGCACATAGAAATTTTCTGCTTTCTCTTCTACCCAGGCGTGCTCAGTATTTTGAAATATGGAAGTTAATTTTTGATTTACTGGAAAATGAAACTATTTTTTGTTACAAAATTTGTTGTTTAGCCCTCATAATGTCTGACAATAGGTGTTCAGTCTGAAAACACAATTAATAATATCATTGGATATCACTGTCTGAGGAAACCATTAACACTGGATTAATATTAAAATTTTTAAAAATAGAAAAGAAAAAAAAAAAGCAGACTTTCCTAACAGATTATTGCCCATAGTTCCTGTCCATTACTTTAAAACTACCTTTGAAGAGGGAAATATAGGACAGCTGTTTCTAATCAAGAATATTAATCAGAAATCTAGCAAGCCTCCTAACAAACAACAGACAAAGACATGACCTAGGTAATAGGAAGATACATACTTGACTAGTTAGGGGATTACACTTTTAGAAAGGAAGGAAAACACAGTGTGGTTGTATCATCTGTGTTATATAGTGCAGGAACAATTTTCAGAAGGATACATCTCACTGCAGTCAAATTTGTGGATTTGGGGATACTGATTACTTCCTTCCTCTTTTCCTGATTCATCAACATAATCAAGAAAACCTGGTTTGTTGATTTCTACTTAAGAGAAAACTCAGGCTTAGCAAAAGCAACCTGTTATGCTGCAGAATTTGTTAGTTTACCTACTATAGATTACGCATGACTTGTATTCCTCATTTTGCTAGTTGTAGAAGTATGCTCTACCTTGCTTCAGGAAATTGTAGATAATATGTTTGAGATAGAGAACTTCTCAGGTAGTGATATAGAAGCTGTAGAAGTAACAGAGAGACCCTCCTCACTTCTGAGCAACATCAACATAGCCATCACACTCTGAGATGTTGACTTTTTTACTAATAAGTTGTGACAAAACCGCACTCTGGCCAGAGCCTTGAAGTGGAACTGTCTGCAGCTTTTCCTTAAAGTGATATTACCAAAAATCACTAATAACTTTCCAATTACTAAAAAACAGTATTATTACAACACAGGAACAAAGAAACTCTTGAAATGGTGAGAAGTCAGATTTGCTGGCTAAGACATTAAGAGGTCTGACAAAAAAAGAAAGAAATCCACAACCGCTAATTCTTGCATTTTTCTAGGATGACTTTCTAATTACATTATTTTTCATTTTTACTTCTATGCCATACAGTTGATTATGCTATTATAGTCTTATCATATTGTCACTGCCTTAGTGGTACTTTAAATCTCTCTTTGTCCATAAGATCCTTCTGCAATCCAGAAGCTTTTTCTCAGCTGGTCATTCTCAGTGGCTTCCAGGCATGGGTCCATCTTTGATTCATTTAGCTATACAGTTTTCATTGCTCTAGAGCAAAACAGTGAGCAGACAGCCCCCCTAACTGATGATGAGCACCTTTTAAAAGAAAATATACAGTGAACTGTTGTCAAGCCCATCATGGATACTATGCCTGTCAGAGGAGCTTTCATGGAGTTTTTTATTTTATCCTGAACCTTGAGTCAGCTGCCAAAAGCATCACCAAGCTTCTTGTAAGTGGGATTGGGTGCAGGTGCCCAGAGAAACTGCTGGAGTTACACATGACCTGAAATGGATGTATCACATCAGCCAATGAAAACTTAGTGTATGTAGAGAATATTTGTTAAGTATTCAATCTGAAAGCATTAGATCTTTTCTTTTTGTATTCAACTAATGGAAAAAGATCTTTTATGACCTAGTCATCCTATGTTTTGGTAGAGGTTGACTCTTCTTGAAAAATTTTGTATGACATTATATTCTACTGAAATATGTTTAAGATTTTGAAGCTTCTGGTGCTACATAAGTGGGTCAAGAAACACTGGTGTGTGAAGAGTTGAAATATGAAGCTGGAAGAAAGGAGGTATTGAAAGACAAAGTAAGCTGTCTAGAATGGCACATGAGATGGAAGACAACCGGTAGAATGATAATCAATATCTTGAGTTATACACAATGAAGTTGTTCCAGGAGAAAAAAATCCACCTGGGTCTTATCACAAGCCTAGCTATTTCAGATATAAGCATGTTGTTTTTATTACTGTAATCCCAAAGAAACATGAAATTTGAAAAATTTGGGCATTGATAGAGTTTATCCCTTTCGAGGCATGCCTTTGCTGGTGAAATCATCCACTTGGTCAGACTGTATAACTTCAGTGGCCAAATGGCTGGGAATCTTGTAGATACACCCCAACCTGTGGGACCAGTTGAAGACCTTTATATTAGTCTACCCCATGAATATGTTGGATAATGGCTCTTGGGACAAGAACAGTTTTTCAGTCATAATGGGCTCTAGAACACTGTGTGCAGAAAGAAATATAATTGAAATGGAGGAATACATAAACAAAAGTCATCTTGTTTATGTGCTTTCATGGCTGGGAAAATAGAGGGGGCATTTATGGGGTATGGGGTGCTCTTTGTTTGCTGGTTTTCAAAGCAGAGATGGTTCAGTGGGCATTACCAAAAATCTCTCAGAATGCAATATTTTTTGGTCCCAAAAAGGAGGGCTGGTTCCTAGTTGTGGCAGAGAAGACAGTGAGAAATGTAAGGGGAAAAAAAAGACAGAACTAAGATCAAGATCTATTGGGAGGAACCTGCAGAGCAGGCTTTCTCTCTTGGTTGTACAGGGAAGGGATAGGTTTCTGTCTTACATTTCCCTGCCCTTCCTTACCCAAACTATGTGAGGGCAGCAGTGGGACTCTATTTTTCTTTTCTTTTTTTTCTTTTTTTTTTTTTTTGTATTCTAACACCATGATATTGACAAAGCAGAAAGAGAAATAGTAATTCTCCTAGCAACTGCCTGATTTATCTATATTTAAAGCTAATCTTTAAGCAGCTTTGATCTGAATGCAGAACAGTGGAAGGTTTAAAATAATGGTGTGTTATAAACATAATATGTTTCATATGTCATACATATACACAGATGTATACATATGCTGATTCTGAATTCAGCCTCCCTCTCAGATTTTTTCAGTTATAATTTAGCGTGTGAAACCATAGTGTGATAAATTCATTCTTTATAAGTCTATATATACAGATATACATCAGCTGAAGAAGCAGCAGGTCCCTAACCCAGGATCAGAGCTGGCCATCCTCAATTTTTGCAGCTAATTCTTCACTCCCTCCTTGCTCTAAAGAGAACACTGGACATGAAAAGAGAATTTGGCATATGTATTAGGCACATGATTCGTTGTCATATTCTAAATGGGGAGTGAGATGAATGTGGAAGACTCTGGGCTCACTCTCTGCTCTGTCCTCCCTACTGCTCTACATTTACTCTATTGAAAGAATATATCATGGGGAAGGTACATCGTTAGATAGTGTTGTTCTACATATATTTAAAAAGGTATTTGGATACCCCACCAATTTAAAAACACCTCACATATCAATGCACAACTTTAGAATTTAAATACCTCCTCCATCTTTCAAATTTAAATGCAGAATGGATAAAACAAAACAACTAAAGATAATTTATTACCTGAATTTCTTTTTGGACACAGGCAAATATAACATGACCTCAGATACTGGAAAACTTACAGTTTGAACTCTCTTTAATCTCCTCATTCAGGACATAAAAACTCATTAACTGAAACAATTTTTTAAAATCTTTTGAGTGTGCAATATGTTGCATTGTATTCGGTGTGTTGGGAGTCCTGGAATGTGATGGGAATGCATTCAAAAATCCATTATAAATTAAAATCATAAAAATAGGAAAGTTTCATACTTCTTAAATTAACTGCAGTTAGAAATAATAACTACACCACCATTTTAATATGCTATTTTGTAGAAGCTGCAGTGTTTCCTTGTGTGGGATGATTTTTTGATTAGAGACCAAGCATGGTGGGTTGTTGATAATATCTTTGTTGAAGGATGTGTACAGTTCTGGGGCCTCAGTGGGGAGGAAGTGTAGGTCCCAGGCTGTCCAGGGCTCTGGCTCCCCAGCTGGCAATCTCAGCAGGGACACCAAGTACACGATCAACCTCTCACCCCTAGAGGTCTCCCCAGGTCAGAATTAAGAAACGACGGCAGAATAATGTATAAAAGTTTATATCTGACATTAACTATTTTTATGTGTTTTACAGAAAAATGTATCATTAGCCACGTTCAGATATTTGATGTAAACAAACTTTTTTCCAAAAATACTAGCTTAAGCTTAATGATGTGCTCTGTTTTATAACTATGACCATCATCTGTGGTAAGAGTTTTTCAGAAAATGTTACATTTTAAACTTCTCAGGTTCCTTGCCTTTCCGTGGTAACATAATTAGTTCTTTATTTGTTGAGGTTTTGTTTTCAGTGAATCATTAGGATAACTCATTTCAAACCTAAATGTGAATGAAGAATGTTTCAACTTCCTTTCCTGTCAAAGGTACATATAGCCTGATAGCTCATTAAAATTAAACAAAAATGCCACTGAGAACCTTAAGATTCATATTTTATTTCTTTTCAGTGTGTATGAAGAATGTTAAGTGTCAACATTGGATCAGAAATCAAATGAGGAGAAAAATGTTTAACTCTGGCAAGGGCTCAGTTGTCATTGATGTTGGAAAGTGAAGATAATAGGATATCTGTAACCATTTCAAAACAGTAGGAGAGACACAATCTATATTTGTTAGATTTCTTTATATTTGTTATACTTTTTATTTGTAGAAAGATCAATTTTTGGTGGTACATTGTAGAAGAAGAAAGTATAAGATTAGTGCTAGCATGGTAAAAGCAAACCAGTAATACTGATGTCTGTTTACTTTTCCCTGTCTAATTAAGTCCAAACCTATAGCTGTCAGAAACGTATCAGTTATGTCTATGATCAAATTTGAAATTTTTCTTTCATATTCTGCATGGTTCTCCAGGTTGCAGCAGGGTTCTGCTCAATTAGGTGGGACCCCTCATCTAGCTGATTTATTTGATTTTATTTTCTTCCTGTGTAGTATAAATGGTCATGGTTGCAGATGTAGGAAGAGACCCATACCTTGAATTTCTCAAGGTTTGAAAAACAGACTGGGAAAGAAGAGACTCAGTATTTGTGAACTTTGGTATTTTAGCCCTACTTTCTAATCAATAGCTTAATAGCAGCTACTGCAGCCTTGAGATCCCAAAGTGAGAGTTGGCATTTAACTAATCTAATCAGTTGAGAACATTTATATCCGTGGAGTCAGAGCTATTACACTTACTAAAAAACAGAATATAGAGTTGGAGCAAGGGACACATCCATCATCAAGAGCTCTGTCTGAAGCAGGGCTTTGGATCTCACAAATGCATTATTGCTTTACACGGTAAACTTTATTGCTAAAGAAAGACAAGTTTATTATATCATGGATTTTACTTACCAAATGTTCTTCATAAGGTAAAGGAAATATATGTTTTTTGGAGGGGAGAGAGCCTTTTTCTTAGTTTCAGGATTTTCCTGACAAAGAGGAAAGTACATAATTGCTGTTGTCTGAAACACCACTGGGGTTTAGGGGCTCATTTTAAGTACTTTTCCCTGGTTAATTTTGATTTTATGCAGTGTGCAGAAAAAGGTTATCTTTTATTTTATTTCACTCAGTTCTCTTTCCTCTCTGGTTGGAGGGGGGCCAGACAGATTGGGAAAAGAAGTAAACAGATTGGGATTTAGCCAGCCTTCTTTCCCAATGACTGGAAGTGTTCAGAGGAAAGGTACAAAAGTTCATTTAATAGTACATAAAATGAAGGCACAAATCTTTTGGATTTTAATCTGGCTCTAGAAGGAACAATTTAAGGAACTTGGCATTAGTCTTCTGCTAATATTGTACTGAAAGAAACTCTTTTGTATGTTCTACAGTACACCTTTCTACTTAATGCTTTTTGAGGAGGGAAGGACACAAAACTTTATCTATCTAAGGCATCTGTGTGTGTGTGTGTTTGTTTTGGTAGAGCCTTTGCATTCTGATTTTTGTGGCTATTTTAGGTTAGTCATAAAGAAATCCTGGCAGGCATCAGGTTGTCTCAACTATCATTAATCCAATAGTATTAACTTTTCATTTTTGTGTCCCTCCCTCTATAATTTACCATGCTGAAGACATAAAAGTATTTTAGAACCTTATTATCTAGACTTTAAGGCTTGTTATACCTCCCTCCGTCAGCTAAACTCACAGGATAAAGTATTAGCAACAAGAACAGCAACAAAAAAGAGTATGAGCCCTAAAACACACAAGTAATTTTTCAACCAAATTATATCTATTGTGCAGATGTACATACGATGTGCCCACTTATGAAACGTTCTAATTTAGTTAATTGAAACAGACTTGAAGTCTGAGCAAGAAATGTTAATATTTTTAAGCTAGACCTAAAAAAGAGAAGGGATAGAAGTTTTAAATGGATTACTAATATGTAGAACAACAAAAAGTCCTTCTGACAAATTTGCAAAACTTTCTTTTTATTCCTGTGTATTTCATGTCCACTTGCTGATAACATTTTTTATTGCACAAAATAAATAAAAATAAGGATTCATAGACACGGATTCTTCTAATACAAAATCAAATAGGATTTTACATGCTGGCATTGTATTTTGTTGCTTTGAGGCAGTAATTACACCACTGTTCCTTGCTACTTAGGAAAATATTATAATCCAGGAATTAACAGACTACATGTTGATTATAATTTCCTGGTTAGTAATGCCCATGCTGGTAAGAAGAATGCAAGTATAATAAAATTCTCCTTCTCCAGTTGCAGCATACCAATTGGAGGCCTCATTTTCCAATTCTCAGTGATAGATTTAGACTGCTTTGGCCTTTTGTGCCCTGTTGAGAACAGGACACAGTCTTTGTCTCATTTATAATCTTTTTCATTCAGTGCTAATTTATTTGCAGGGATTTTTGGTCAATATTCTTTACTTGTGGTCCGCAATGTTAAAGGAGTCAACAGATAACATCAATTGAGGACATCTTCTAGTTTAGCCAGTTCTAAGAGACAGGTAAGGTTTTGATTGCCAGGAGCAAAGCCTTATCTTTATCAGCTATTCTCCTACAACATTTTCTGTCAGTGAATGCATATGTACAAGTCTTAAATAATCTTTTTTCCCTGATCTCTCCAACATATGAATGACCCAGACTTCTTTCAACATGTCCTGGAAGATTTACCAGAAAATATCCTGTCCTAGGTAGTTTTACCAACATTGTTCTGTTTACTGCTGCTTTCTGGAGATATATGCCATCCAAAAAATTTAACAGGGATTTTCAAAAGGTTTTCTGATGCTGTTACTGTGTTTTTCTAAAGTATATGTTTTTAAGAATAGGAAAATTTTGTATTCATCTTGCTAGCATAGTCATTGAAAATGAATAAACAAAATTTCATTTGCCTATGTAATCACAGCTACTGAATGTTGCTACAACACATTCTCATTCATGGGCCATTTAACCCATCAGAATCTTTCCTCATTTTCTTGGGCATGTGAGGTGCTGTTTTGGGAGTTTCTTGTTGTTGTTGTTGTTGTTTATGTTATAATTAAGTTGGGGTTTTTTTCTTTTTCTTTTTAAATTTTGTCATATAAAGTGTATTTGAGTCATTCAAGGAAACTTCAATGCCTCTGTTAGACATCAGAAACTCATTTTGATTAATTGATTACACTAAATGGTTAATTTTTCATTTGAAATAGTCTATGTTATTTGTTAGTCTTTGATCATTAGAAGAGCTCACAATCCCCAAAACAAATTAATCGTGTAAGTTCTGGCATGTGTTAAGAACCATGCAGAGTTTAGAGGCATGATTTATCTTTTCTACAGCAATTATACAAAAATTCTGCAACCTGTTGACTTTTTCTCCACGGTCTCAAGCCATGTATTGATTTTTGCAGCTTCTTCCTGTGTGACTGCATGAATTCTGAGTCTGATGCCTGAAAAATTTCTGTTACTTCCTGCTGCTGTGTCTACTGGAAGCATGTTTAATGGAAACTATACTAACAACAGAATAATAAAATTTATTAGAGAAAAAGAGTGCCAAAATCAACCAACATTTTTTAAAGTGCAAGCACCTTCTAGATTTAAGCTTGGAATCTGTTTGCCAATCATCCTAGGGCTATCCTTTTTCTGGAGGGACCAGTACAGATTTCTTACCGCTGGTGCTTAAGCATGGCACTTGCCTAACATGAAACCATTTCTTTAAGCTTATGTAAAACACACCTGGAACATCATCCATTGCTCTGGAGTCTTTGCACACCTGTATGAGGTGAAAAGCAGAAAGAGGGCAGTAGAGCCCAAGAATGCTGGCTGATTTCCAAGGATTACCTCCTCCAAACTCAGGAGCAAGGCACCCCAACAAGGAAGTAATGGGGCAAAAATGCAGGGAGACCTCTGCATTGGAGGAATAGAATAGGAATGGATAAGAAGCTGCTGAGAAAACTCAGGAACAAAAAAGGTTTCAGGAGGTGGAAGTGAGGACAAGTGCCCTAGGAGTAGTATATACACAAAGTATATGGGAAGCTGGGAAAAGGGTTAGGGAAGACAAGGCCCAGTTAGAGCTGAACCTTGCCAGGGATATTAAGGATAACAAGAAGGATTTCTGAGAAATGTTGAAAGTAAAAGGGATATGTGGGCTCTTTCTAGAAGGAAACAGGACACCTGCCTATCTTGGACAAAGGGAAGGCTGAGGTTCTGAACAACTTCTATGCCTCAGTCTTGACATACCTAAATGGTGGGCCAATGAAAACCTGATGAGGCAGCAAAGCAAAATGCAAAGTCTTGCACCTTGGCCATGACAATCCCAGACATACCCACAAACTGGGCAGTGAAATAATTGAGAGCAGCCCTGCAGAGCAAGACTTGGAACTGATGGCTGATGTAAAACTAAACAAGAGCCGGCAGTGTGTGCTCACAGCCTAGAAAGCCAGTGGAATTCTGGGCTGCATGCAAAGCAACAAGGGCAGCAGGTCAAAGGAGGACATTCTCTCCCTGTACTCTGATCTTGTGAGATCCCACCTGGAGTACTGGGTACACTTCTGGTGCCCCCAATGTCAGGAGGACATGGAACTATTGCAGCAAGTCCAGAGGAGGACCATGAAGTTGACAAGAGCCATGGAGCCCTTCCCATAAGAAGACATGCTGAGAAAGCTGGGCCTGGAGAAAAGGAGGTTATGTGGACACCTCACAGCAATCTTCCAGTATGTGAAGTGAGCCTACAGGGAAGCCAGAGAGGGAGTACTTCATCAGGAACTGTAGTGACTGGATAAGGACCAATGGGTACAAATTGAAAGAAGGGAAATGTAGGCTAGATCTGTAGAAGAAATTCTTTACTGTGAGAGTGATGGGACACAGGAACTGCTTGCTCAGGCAGGCTGTGGATGCCTCAAACCCAACAGTGTTCAAAGCCAATTTAGATGAGGTCTTGAGTGGCCTGGTCTAGTGGGAGATGCCCTGTCCATAGCACTGGGGGTTGGAACTTGATGATCATCATGGTCCATTCCAACTCCATGCATTCTATGATTCCAAAACTAAAGACTGTGATGTGGCAGTGGAATGAAATGAGGAAGGAAGAAAAAAGAACTTGGCCCCAACACTATAACAGCACTTTAGTGTCAGGAAAAGGAGGGAACACATGGTCCATATTGGTGTCCTGGTTGCTACTGTGGGGACACTCGTGTGCTGTGGGACTGCAGCAGGTGTTTGTGCTGGAGTTTAGAGAATGGTAGTGCCCTGCTCTGCAAGGTGGTTTCATCCTATGTGCCATGATAAAATATGTACCTATTCCTAATAGAGTTATTGAGAATGTATACGATATTTTTCCTTGGGAGAGGGAGAGTAAAAATCATGAAATTAGATATTTGAAGTATTTTTATAAATATTTACAAAGTTTAAATGAAAATAAATTAAGAAACAACAGAAAAAAATGGTATAGTTAGAGGAAACTTTGTGATGGTGCTTTTCTGTGGTGGGATAAAGAACAATGTCAGTAACTTGAAAAAATGAAAATATACATGTGTTTTGAAACCCCTAGAAGAAGGAGCATAACAATAACTACAGCAGAACTATACCAGAATAGGTTGATTCATTCATGACTTATTTGCATGCATAAGTGAAGTCAAAATGATGTTTTCTTCCATTTTTATTAGGATTTGAAAACAGAAAAGGAGGAACAAAAAAAAAAAAA
>VWYP01024685.1:49992-62325 GCA_013400435.1 Pycnonotus jocosus
AAAAAAAAAAAAAAAAAAAAAAAAGAGACGACAGCTCATTTGTAGTTCTTACCCACTGCTTCTTTGAAAGAAATGGCCTAAGAATTATGTTGAACCTGAAAGTGAAAGCTACTGTATTTTATATCCCTTTCAGTGATAAGAACATCAGTCTATGAGCAGATGCCCATCATGCTTTGCCCTTTGCTATAAATATTTATCACTTAAATGTTGCTTGTATAATTTAAAATGCCAGTATAAAAGACAGCAAGGCAACAAATGAATGTGCACAGCTTCAGCAAGAAGGTTAGTAAATAACATCATCCTCAATTTACAGATGTGAAAACTGAGATGGTGCAATCTTTCTCAAGTCACAGTCAGATTCAAGGAAGACATTGGGGCCAAAGCAGTTAATTTATATATATTTATCCAGCAAACTTAAACATTTTATGCACACATAAAAATATCATCAGATTTGACAAAGTAGAGATTTCATCTCTCTCCTGTTTCAAATGTTGAGCTGCAGTGCAGTCAGGGATGCACTTTAGGCAAGGAGCTGCATACATCTGTCACAAAGTGACTTGGGTGATCCCTATGTAAAAATACATTTATTTGGAATTGCTCCTCACCTGACAGTGTTTTTTTCTGAAATTTTACATGTAGTGGGGAGAACTGCTTCTTCACAGCTGTGGTGGTCAGTAGATTGGGAGGGCTTTTTGCTTTTGGGGGATTTGTCTTTGCTTAGGTTTTGTTTGTTTGCAGTGAAATAGGAGTGCTGAACTGAAATTCTTAGCTTTGTGGAGACCTTTATTTTTCCATATTTAAAATTATTTTAACAAGCCTCTTCTTATTTAATTTCTTTATAATGAAAAAATAATGAAAAACAGTTAACAGTCACCCTTTGTTATTTAATTTTTTTTTATTTTGCCTTACTAGTTTTTGTCATTTCAAAATGATGTATAATAAAAAAGGCTGCTATAGTTAATGGATGAATCTTTTAGCCAGTTGAAAATTAACAAAATTCCTTTTTACCTTAAAACCTGCTGTAAAATATATAAATAATGAAATTGATTTAATTGAGTGCTAAATAATTAATATGTTCTTATTGTTCACCTTTACATACATTTCTAATACTGCAAAAATTTATAGTGTGGAAATTTTACTCTAGTCTTCTAATTTTTTTTCCTCTCTCATTACTTGACTAGATCCTTTTTACTGAAAGACAGTCTCTTCAACAATAAATTATGAAAATTTTAATAAAGAAGAAAGCTGTTTAGATATTTAAATTTATAAATCTCACTCATCTGACATCCATTGTCTAATTTTGTTTGTGACATCAGGCTTGCTTGTTTGGAATTTCATATTTCCAAACAGAAGAGAATGTTCTAATTCAAAGCATCAATCACAGAGAATGAGCATAACCTAATGTCACTGCTGAATCAGGCCATCAATTTATTGCTTTGTAAAAGCAATCAGCAAGCTATCAAGCAATAAAGTGTATGGGAAAAGTGCTTCTTTTGAGATAGCACAGCCATTGACAATGATATACTGAGGGAGAATAGCAACTATTTTACAGAGTAGCGTGCCTATTACTTGTTAAAAGCTCTGAACTGTTCCACACATGTGAAATATGTTTCTTATTATTATGGATCAATTTAGTTTGTTTAATAGCCTTGTAGGGCACTTAGATTTGCTGTCTTATTTAATGAGATTATATTTGCACTCTCTGGCCCTTTTGTTTCAGTTGAAGGTATGACTTCAGTTTTCCACTTGGTTTTCCAAGAAACGATGAATACACAGACAATGTTTTTTTCATTTGCTTATTATATTATAGCAAGTGCTACAGAGCAAACTGCAGAGCCATTCAAAACCTTTTGCTGTACCAAAATAACAAATATTTTGCACTGTGATCAAAAGATATAATGGTGTTATTCATAGATGCCTAAAATGCATAACTTTAGCAGGTTTTTTGTTGGTTTTGGCTTTTAATTTTTTTTCTTCTACCTTACTCCCATGTCCTGTTTCCTTGTGATAAAAAGGGGAGCTAGAAGGAGTAGGATAGCATATAGTCAGCTCACCTGATTTGTGCTGATGAGGTACATATGTTATATTGGTACAGTGAACTCTGAGACTGCTATCTGCTCTAGACAGGAGGTCTAAAACTAAAAATCTCATCTGTGTCATCGATGTTGGGAAAACCTGATGTGGCCTCAGGGACAATGAACTGTTAAAAATAAAGCATTAAAAGTCTTTGCTACTCTTGATATGTCCTCAAGGATTGCTTTGGTAGTTGGTACCACACAGTTAAATTTACTAGCCTGCTACCAGAAGTTTTGATGAGATTTCCAGCAGAATTTTTAATCACTTAACCTTTCCAATTGCATTAAGATGAGCTGTCAGGGGTCTCCTTTCTTAGTGCTTAATAAAAACCTCCTCTGTCTCCACACTTTCTTTACCTTTTAAACTCCAATAAATTCCTAGAACTCTTTTGTTGCCCAGGAAATTTGTAGCCCCATCTTCAGACCATACCTTATTTGCCTAAATGCACAAGTAAACAAATTAAATGACTGAATTAACACATTATTCTGTACTATCTTTTCGTGTGATTTTGGCATTTCTAGATTAAAACAGTAAAATTCACAATTACATATAAATCAAGGATTTTCCTGTGTAGTCATTAAATATATGAGTTTCTTGTCTTTTTTTATCCAACTCAGTTCTAAAAATGTGTGTATTCAACTCCCATTTACAAAACATGAATTAAATAAACATCACAAAGTTACTTTGAGGATAAACAGTGTGCTTATTAGATTAATGAAAGAATGAAAACTGAAAAATTAATGTGGTAACATCCTCTGATGGAAGCGTAGTGATGGGTGACAGACCAGGAGTAGGAATCACCAATGCTTTTCCTCAGTTATGAACAGTTTTTAAATAGACTCTTTATAATTCAATCTCTTTCTTGTGGTACATGAGATGGCATGGCCATCAACTTTGCCATGTTTTCTGTCTCTCTCAAGAAGCTCATGAAATCCTCTATTGAAATGTGCTCTGTTCAAATGGTAATTTTTTTCTCTTATTTAAAGAGATTTGCATATTATTAAGAAAAAAAGCCCCTTTTTTAATCCTGTATATCTATCCTAGGGAAAGTACAATCACATACATGCATTTCAATTTTGCTGCTTAAAGTAATGGCTGTCTTTGATTTCTATGCAATGTCACTCATGTTTTCTGCCATTTCTGTAAGAAATTTAATGTCTTGTACAAATTACTTCCTTCATGGCTGTTTGCCTACTTCTCTACTCCCTCAGTATGCAATCTCCTATTTTGAGTTTCTTTGCCATCCTGTAAAGAAATTGCTGATGAACACAGGAGTAGAAAACACTTCTGTTATTATAACATGAAAGTTCCATAAACAAAGGTAGTGAAAATTAAATTTCCTACATCCTTCTCTTATACATGTGAAATTAAATAACATTATGCTACTTGAACACCTGCTTTATAAAACTCTAATCAAGACACCAAAAAAAATAGCCAAAAACTAGGCAATTTAAAAAGCAAGATATTTTTCTTTTTTTACCCATTTTAATTGAAAGTACATTTTTCTCACAGCATTGAGGTCTCTGTAATTGTCTTTTTTTTCACAAAGAACTTACTCCTGAAACATAAAGAAGTGGTCCATTTCATAGATGACTGAACTGGAAAAAAGAAATTTTAGAAAATAGTTTGCATTGAATAGGTTCTTTGTTTTTACAGTACCTCCAGTTTGTATTCAAATTTCTAATTGTTGGGTAAAAAAAGTTAGGTAAATGACAAGTCACTTCAAAAACTTCAACACAGGACATTTTGAAAACAAATCAGGCATTTTTTTAAAGCTATTGCTCCATTCAGTCATGACTTTCTGGAATGAAATGGTTTTATCAAGAAGTATGCAGCTGAAACAAGTGCATTAAATACTGTGGTTTAATGTCAGTAAACCTCCTGCTATGAAGAGGAAGTTATACAGGAAAGTCTTTAATAATATGTCTCAAGATGCTCTTTCCAAACCTCTCAATACAATTATGAGATGTGATTCTTTGACCCTCCATAGACTTGGCATTCAATTAAATTTTAATCCATTTGTTAAAAAAATCCCAAAATTTTTAATTGGCCTCTACGGGATATCAACAGTTTTGTGCCTCTGATGTTTAACTGCAACATTTCTGTTTCTGCTTGATGGCACAAGGTCAGCTAAATTCACACTGAACATCTTATTAGCTTCTTATGTCTTCAAAAATCTTATTAAAAACTCAAGCATTCTCTAAATATGGTGTTGTTTGAAACTTCCACAATGAACATGCTTTACAGAATAGGACTAAGAAGCAGATTTTTGAGAAATAGAGGGACATGTGTTGTTTATCTCTGGTGTTATCTTTTAAAAATATTAATTTTCAAGGGATTTTTTTCTATTTTCAAGGGTATTAAATTACATACAAAAGTGGTTCTGTTTCAAGATTAACAATGCCCACAAAAACCTCTAACATGAGGATTTAATGCCACTGATTATTTAAGACTTGTGTACATTTATTCTGTAGATACATATTGATCCTTATTGTCTTTTCATCTCTACTAAACACTAAAATTTAAGAGGATATGTTTTTAGTGTCAGGATTTTGGAATCTTTTGTTTTTCTCATGTTCTGTTGACCATAAGCCCCACTAAAAGAAAAGCAGTGAGCACAGAAGTGGTTTTCCGTTCTGATGAAGTCATCTAGACAACTTTTAACTTGTGGATTTGTTTTAAAAATTCTTGTTACTCAACACCTGCACCTTCCTAAGGAGAAGCCAGGAAAGTTTGAACATTTGTCAAAACATTTTTTGCTTGTTACACTATTGTCATGAGGCTCAAGATTGTAGCTTCTTTTCTTGTGTGCTTGATTCATAGTTGTAGAAATCTTAATCACCTCCTTATTAAAATTAGATAAAGACTTTTGTAGCTTGGAATATCCAATTTGGAAATCTCTTTTAAAGAGTGATTAACATCCTGCAACCATGGATTGTCCTCAGCAAATGCTTGATACTCTATTTACTTTGCATGTTTTTGAAAAAAAAAGTCCTCTGTGAAACAAAGAAAAGTAGATTTGTTTGCTTCAAAATGCATTATGATTATTATACCTGATACCCCTGGAACTGGAAAAAGAAAAAAGAAAGTTTTAAATAATATTTTCTCTTCCGAAAAAAAGATATTATTCCATGAAGAAACATAAAACAGAAATCAGAACCANAATAATATTTTCTTTTCTGAAAAAAAAGATATTATTCCATGAAGAAACATGAAACAAAACAGAAATCAGAACCATGAGCTATGTACTTTTAGCACAGTCAGAGGGAGATTGTGTGTAACACTTAAGTTGTTGAAGAATCACTTGCTGATGCAGGTCAGCAGAGAAAATATTGTACAGTATTTATATTTTTTCTCAACTCTTAACAGTTTCACGTGGTTTATTTTGCAGCACTAAGACATGCTAAACACTGTACTTATCAACTGTATGAGCAGGTGATTTTTGTAATGTTTTATAGAACTTGTGGCTGGATCACAGTGAAAATTTATGCCTCTATTGTTTGTGTTTTGCTTACTCTTTTTCCATGACTGCAATTTCTGAGATGTGTTATTGTCCATTAGATTCTTATACCTTATACACGTTTTACTTTCATGCAAAATTTTTCAGATTTCTAGACAGATACACCTCTTTGAAGATAATTTATATTTGAAGTACACAGTTGTATAACAGCAGACTTAAGTGATTTAGAAAAATGTAATATGATGCCACAGCTGTCGCAGCTCTAAACAGCTTCTATGCCTCATAATAAATGACTACTATATTTAAAGTCAAAATAATTATACGCCTGAGAAAATGGCCTGTGGTAAACAAACTTCTGTGGCACACAGAGAAAAGCAGATGTCTAGTTAGAAAATTAAAATTTCATACTGCCTAGCATGCTAGATAGTCACAAGTCTGTCTTCACCACTTTGCTACAAAATTATAATGTACTTACCTTAAGATCTTTTTCCACAGACTTGGCAGTCAATGTATTTTTCCTAGGGAGGTTCATATATGGGGAAAATGATTTTTCACCTTTTCCTTAATCAGTTGTAATTACAATTCATTTGTGAACAAAATGTCTGCATCTCCTATCTGTATTTTACTAAATCATGTGTATATGATGTAGATGACATTAAAATGCACGATAAAATGTATGATGGTTGCTTCTAGATTGATCTTTCAGGTTCATCTTTCTTAAGAGCACCTCTGTAATAGAGTATTAGAAGTGATATTTTTGCTCTTTGGTGTTTCTTCCCTCACATTTGCTTTCCTGAGTAAGTCACTTTGCTGAGAATAACTGTTTTTTAACAACTAGATAACCAATTATTAGATTGGGACTGACAGAAGCAAGTAAACCAAGACTGGATCTATATGTGAGTTGGCTTCATTTGCTAGAGGTCTAATTATAATTGAGGATATACACACCTTTAGTAGTTACAGCAGTTTGTAACATTTCAAAGGTATTACTCTGAAAAAAAAGTTCACCAGTGAAATTAGTGTTACTGCAAAGTCCCTCTTAATTAATGTATCTACTTTATTCTACAAGGATTTCTTCTCTGTCCACAAGATTGATTTGAAGACCAACATCTGCTTAAACAATTTGCTCAAGAGAAGACAAGCAGTCACTCAAGCTATTCTGAGAACTAGTTGAAGTTTAGCAAATAGAATATACAAATGTTGCTAGAAGAAAACTTGGGAGGTTTTTTGTAGGGTTTTGTTTGTTTGTTTGGAGTTTTTTGTTTGTTTTGTTTGGGTTTGTTGGGTTTTTTTTGTTGTTGTTTTGTTGGTTTTGGGGTTTTTTTAACAGAATGTAATTACATATAATTACAGAAAGAATCTAAGAAAGTCATGTTGGAGATGGCTTTTGGTGTTTGGAGCAGGAATATTACCTTCTTGAAAATGGATCTATATTGACTTGACTCTTACAGAACTCTGAGCTGCAGATTTTATTGTTTGGTGGAAGCCAGATTCTATTGGTAGATAATTTTTACTTCCTCTTAGATGTGTCTCACAAGACACCAGAGAGTTGTGGATCTTTGTTCTTCTACTGAAGTGTCATGAGTTGAGGGTGTAGGAACCAACAACCCTATATTATACACAACTGCAGTAACTGATTTTAAAAGATCTGAGGAGGTGCGTTAGCGCTTTTATAACAGATTCGTAAAATAGCACCTTTTTCCCTTGCGCAAAAAATGTCAAAACTACCACAGGCTGACAGAGTGATAGAGTTTAACAGTACTTTTGATTTTCTAAACTAGTTTTGTTTGAAGTTACTCTTGGATTAAGTTCTCATGTGGGTGTGGTAGAACAGTACTCCAAAGGTAGTCAGTCCCAGCGATGAAGAACCCTAATGCAAGGAGGAGCGGCTGGACCTTGACATGGGGAAAGCTAAACTGATGTTTAGCAATTGGGATGGCCAGTGGAATCACTTGACTTGATGACTCCATTCCTATTCTAGGCCAATTCCCACTAGAAATCACTCTTACATTCACAATGCTCATTAAATTAATTCGAATTCAAAAGGTTCACAATATTATCTGTTTTGTTTCTAATACTTCAATTCAAATCAACATTGACACTAGTGAGGATTGACTATAAAGCAAATTGCATGGTATCCATCTTCCCCCATTTTCCAACTCTCATGAGAAAAAATATTAGACATTAAATATATATTTTTATGAACATTAATATGTTATAGTAACACCAAAATTCCTTTAGTGCATTCCTTTAGTGAGTGTAGTATTTCTTTAATTTTTTGACCATCCATTCCTTCATCATATGGGAAACCTCTAATCTTTATTTTTATAATCACAGACAAATACAGGCTTTACTAGTCTTTTTCAGGAAATGAAAGTGGTTGTAACTGCCGAACCAGTGATATTTATCTTAAATTGATGAAACCCATTCAAAACTTCCTGCACCATTAGTTCTGCAGCTTTGTGTATAGACAGAGAAATCCTTATAGACAATAGAACTGTATTTTAGATCCTTTCAACAGTAAGCATTAACAGTAGACAATATTTGTGTTATTACCCTCTCCCCCACAAAGAATGCCTAAGAGTACTCTTAAGTCATGATCATGCCAAAAGTATTTTAGATAAATAAATAACACACAGAAAAAAAAATAAGGAAAGTGTTTGAGCCTTATTTTTTTACCTAATGTCTTTGGATAAAGGAAGATACCTCCCCTTTTCTAAATTGTTGTAGGGGACATCCATCACGACTGTGTAGAAACCACAGAATTGCTGGGAATTAAGGGCTGTCTTCTCTTCACAGGCCCTTGTCTGCTTTGTGACTCTCTGGGTAGCAAAGGTAAGGTGTGTTACAATATTATGAAACACATAATTTTGATGTAAGATAGATAATGACCATTTAAGTCTACAGCATTGTTACAACTGCTTGTTTCTACATGATCTTCACAGTCCCTTGGTGTTTTTGTAGCTTTTTCTTTTTCTTTTTTTTTTTTTAATTCTGTATCCTTACAGCATTGAAAATGTTTTTTGCACAGTCATAACATAAACATCAATTGAGCATCCCTCATGAAATATTTTGTCACTATGTTCTGAGTTACATAATGTCAATCTAAATCTGACTAATTAAAAGTTTTGTTTCTTTATTAGCTGGTATAGTGAGAAAGGATATTACATCTATTTCATCACCACCTCGGTTTTCAGGAAGCCAAACTCATGTTTTTTTGTTTCTCAGAGCTTTGAGACTGTTATCCTGACTTCAACCTGCTGTTAGGCATTGCACAAGTTCTGCTAGAAAGGCTGCTGTCATGTTGTATTCTGCTCTCCATTCTTTCCACACTGTAAGACTGTGTGTTTACTATTGGGGACTTTTTTGATGTTCCTGTACCATGCATATTATGTGTGTGGACATTATCTGTAGTTCATGTAGGACCTAACAAATGAATCATTGAACTTTTGGTTTCTATTAAACTGTAAATAAACTAACATTTTAAAGACAACTGTAGTGCAGCACTATGTAAAATGAAATGAAACACAAGAGCATAGACTTCTTTATGCTGCCTTTTTTACCTGAAGGATTATCTTTTACAGTCAGTCACTCTCCAACAAATTGTACATATAGAGAAGGAGAACTTCTTGCCCTAGTCTTTTAGATGTCAACATAGTTTACTTTGATGACTGTTTCTCTTCTCCTTCTCTTAATTCTTGAGTTGAAGTTGTCCACTGTGAAAAGTATCTCAGTCATCGATTGCAGGAGAATGATACTATTTCACGGCCTTTTTGTCTATCATTTCCCACTCAGGGGAATCAAATCTATCAAGTATTGCTCTGGCACTTTGACCTTCAACTCTACAATGACAATTTTTTCCCTCTTGACTTGACTATAGCTGGACTTTGAAAGACTGTGTTAAAAATTATTAGGTGTATTAGACATGTAGAGTTTATTAGAAGAATGATGACAAAGATAAATCTGAATCTGTTGTGTATGAGCTAGCACAAAGCATAAACCTAAGAGAAAAGATATTCAAGAGATTGTATTCCTTCCCTTCTCACATTGAGGTCATTTGGCATCTGTGACTGCCTTTCTTCAGGGACTCTTTATAGTGTGAATTCTGGTAGTGTGTACTCTGGGATGCAGAACAAACACTATATATATTTACTTTGTAACAGCATTGGATATAAACAACTCATTTCTCCTACTTGGTATCTTGAGCATATTATAATATACTCCAGAGGAAGTATTTTTAAAATTTGCTGTCTGCAGTGCAATATTCCTAAGACTGTAGAAGTAAAAGACAGTGACTGGAATTTCTAATGAGCCATTACTTCCTCACTTACCTCTGCCTAAAACTTGAAGAGAGCTTGAAGATTACAAGTTTTCTTGCTAATGTAAGATTCTACTTCATATAATAAAAATATCCTGTCCTAGGAATGATGTCTTATAATCAATTTCCCTCAAAAAAACATTGAAATTTGCTGGTGCTGCTGGAGACCTCAAAATTGAAATGATGTTAAGGATAAAGTTGCTCAAAGTTTGCAATTCACGAAACAATTTCAAAATATTACTAGAATTCTGTTTTATAGTTTTTAACTCCCTTGTTATATTTTCAAAATTTGGGAAAGCAGAAATATAGTTTTTTAACTTCTTGCAGAGGAATTTTAAGGAATGCTTTACATTATTGCATTTTTTGTCACAATTTTCTCATATTTCAATCTTTGCTTTTTATATTATTTCTCTCCCTTCCAAGTTGCATGTCTTTTGGTGCTTTTCTCCTTTTACTGAACAATCCCTTCATGGAAATTTCTTTGGCGAGGTTAATTCAGATCTGATCTGGAGATGCTCACACTTAGAATCTTGTGGTGTGTTTTTTTCCTCCTTCTTTGGGGGAGGTGTTTGTAGATTTTACATTTCTCTTTTGACCCTTATTAATAGCAGTATTCACATCCAGTGTTCTGCTGCAACCCTCAGCACCTATTATTATCATCCTTACTGTTATATCCTTATAACCTTACTGTTCAGACTGTGATAGATTTGAGGACTGTAACTTGAATGTTAACCTGAATTTGACTCAAGAAGGGATAGCTTTTCTTTTTGTTGTATCTTTCGTCACACTAATATCTGCTCTGATAAGCTTACCAGTGATATCACTTATGGAAGCTGTGAGTGATAGAAAATGCTGTCATGTTCATGGCACTGCATTCTCTTGAAAGGATATCCCAGTGCAGTTAAGATAAAATCAGTATTAGAGGAAGAAAAATTTGTGGTGTAGTGTAAAATAGTCACGTTAGTCGTCTGCATAATGGTGTTTGCATTTCATATCTGACACTTCCACATCTTTCTTCAAGACAGAGAGAAAATGCATCAAAATTGCATCTAAGCATAAGCAAGTTAAGGATTTACACATATATTTGAGGAATTAATAACTCATTAGTCAGAAAATCCCTCAAATTTTCACACTTTGTCAATACTTTTAGCAAGAGGAAAACAATCATAACTGTGTTCCAGTTAAAGATATTTTCACTCGCTTTGTTGATATCCTCTGAATGACAGGAAAGTTTGCAAGCATTACTTCATTAACAGAATTCAAATTAGTTTTCAGAAACTGTAAACAAATCTATAATTGCAGTTTATTCTACTGTTAATTTCATTCAATTTGCTCTTTATAGGTTTAATCATATAATGCTTTTTAACCTTATTTAATCTTATTATAACTGGAGGAATTTCCTCTTCTCTAATAAAATAAATAAAGAATGAAGGTGGAAATCCTCATCTAAAGTTATCTTTTTTAGGTTGTCTGAGTATCAAAATGGAGATATTTTATGGAGTTCTCTCCCTGTGTCGAGTAGAAGACCTCTTTAATTAAATTGGAATATTTCTGGAATAATCAAAAGATGTCCACCATTCTGATGTTGTATTGCCATTACTCTCAAGAAAATAAATCCTAAATGAGTATTCAAATCTGCAAGAAAAAGCAAATTAATTTGTAGCTTAAATTGAGTGGAACATGCCCTGTGCTAAGGTAGCTGTGACACTTGTGTTAGGTGATCTTCCTCCTCATAGAAAGTACAACTAATTAATAAGTAATCATTAAAGCAATAACATTTTAATAGTATGTGGTATGTTTCAGGATTTATTTTTTTTTTTTACATACTAATTCAAATTTCTTCTCGTGCTATAACAATGTGAGAGAAAAGGATATGCTCAAAAATGGCTTAGCTCTAATCCTGTTGGGTTAAAGCCTGGAGAATTGAATGTTTGATTCTACTGATCTCACTGATAAACTTTACATGCATCTCTTTTGTTGTGATGAAGATATTTATATGGTTAGTGCCTCAGTTTCTAGTTCACAAAATAAATCCCTATGGATTCTCTTTCCCCTTACCATGTATTGCTCATTGTTGAAATATTGTCTGTATTCTGGCAAAAACCTCCCATTTATTGCTGCAGCTCAATAGCCTTGCTGCGCTGCAAGGTGTGTTTTAATGAAAGAAAAAAATGCCCATATAAGGTAAAATGCAGCCTTATATATGCAACTTAGTATTATGTGTTATTGAACCCTTCTCATCCTTACTTTCTACGAGGCAGAACATCAGTAATGCAGTTTCTTAGGCTGAAAGCACGAAGGAATGTTTTATATGGTAAATCAGGGGACTGAAAGTCTTTGCTTCACAATGTTTTGGTGCCAGCTTCTTAAATCGATGTTGGGTAGCCTCCCTGACACGCTGTGTGCTCTTCACTGTAACCATTTGAATGGAACAGGATCTGTGGTTGCAAACTTTTCTGTCATTCAGAGGATATCAACA